>OX101791.1:22306324-22346324 GCA_944452715.1 Ophion slaviceki
ATGTTATACTGAAGTTATATTGATCGGCCATGCCTGCCTCGTAAAGTGTGCCTTCCTCGACTTCGAAATGATGATTTTCTGAAGCTCGTCCTTCCCTGCGAGCGTTTCTAGCTTGCGTAGAAGCTCCTGAAGTTCGTAGCTCCGACCGGTTGGTCCTATTCTGCGCTCGTTTATTGGCGTAAATATAGGGAGTTCCAAAATTTCCTTCTAAGCATATTTCCTTAAGGAATCATCACAGTATGACCGCCCGAAAAATAGCCGATTTTCGCGATTTTTTTAGGTGGATAGGATAAGCTAATCGGTCTATTTTTTTTCACAAATTGAAGCACCGATAATGAATATAAAATGATTTTTTTTTAATTTACTTATTTATTGTTTAACATAGTTTTTATTTGCGGAAAATTGCGTGGAAAAAAATGGTGTCCCATGGTGGCCAGGATTGCGGCCGCAATTTTGATCTGAAACAAAAATTTCGAAATGAATATTAATCTTGGGGAAGCCGCTATGTTCCTATGGAGGATTTTTTAGTGAAATTTGAAAAAAAATGGTGGTTTGAACAAAAAGTATCAAATGTAGCCTTATTTCGACAGTTTTTCGTAAAAAAAAATAGGAAGATTAAAAAAAGCTTCTATATCAACATAAGGAATGACGTGAAGCATGTTCTGTTAAAATTTCAAACGGATAGCTTGAAAACTCTTCCTGAGAGTGGCCACCGTTTTCAAAAACAACATTCCAATAAAAACGCGTTTAAAGTTCCGAAAAAGGCAGTTAAGAAAGGCTTAACTTTTTCTGAAAAAGGCTGCAGCGCCCGAAATAATTCGAATTTCGATTTATAAATTGGACAGAACGTTTATAACCTCGTATACTATGAGATAATGCGAAAACATCGATTTTTTGAAAAATGTCCACTGTGATGATTCCTTCAGAGTCTATACTCTCAGAAAAGCCCAAATAATCGATTTTTTTAACTTCTAGACTAGAATACTGCCTGCAATATATGTAGGAGTCTTTCAGCTCCTCATTTCTAGTGGCTCACCTGATATTTTTATTAATTTATTAATTTATTAATTCATTTATCTATTTATTCATTTATTTATTTATTTATATATAAATGTGTGTGTACAAGAAATATCGTAACCTAGAGATGACGCAGATTGTATCATCGTCGACAATACGTTATCGAAACGTCACCCCCGCGTGTCGTTCACACCCAAGCAAATGTTCACTCTTCCCATGCGTCCGATCGTCAGCCTCTCGCGTATCATAGATTTATCCGCAATCTTGTCAATTCAATATCCTCGAGACTGCGCGGATTGCTTAAAATTAGATTACCCGCGTCTCAACCCTCGCCCCTGGTAAAAAAAAAGCGAAAACCAACAATCCAAGACCGCGCCGGAGCTGGAAAAGGGACACTTTAGGATTTCGTTAGATCGTGTCCGTAGGGAATACGAAAACGGACTCTGGCACAAAATGTATCCTTCACACACACACACACACATACACACACACACACACACGCACACACACGCACACACACGCACACACACGCACACACACACACACACACACACACACACACACACACACACACACACATCTACACACACCGCGAGTGAGGGACTTGCCAGAGGTGTATAGCAGGGGAAGTGAGGACGAGCAAGAACGAGGACAAACGCTCATAGTTATACGAATAAATGGGAAAATAGGAAAGAAGTCGGGCCGCACGCCTTACGAAATATCGCGGCTTGGCTTTTCGCAATTAGACTTTTTAATTTTTATTAGCGAGTACCGCGGTCGGTGGTCGCGCCAGTTCCGCGCCTAAGCGTATGCATAATGCCATGAATATTTTCGTCGTAACTCTGCCAACTTGTCTCCCAAGGAATTAACCCTTAAATTAGCAGTTAGCCTCCGCGCGACGCGAGCGGTCTCAGACGCAAAGTCCCCGCGTCTCGGTAAATTAGAACCTCTCGTAGCTCCTCGTGCAACCATAGGCACGATATACCGAGGACCGAGAGAGCGAGGGAAAGATATGTGCAGCGGAGAGAAAGAGATAGAACAAAACCTCCCTTGTCTTAAGTATAGATATAGAGCATTTGAGCTTTTTCCTCGTGCATCTCTCTGGACTCTTACCATTTTCATCCCCCTGTAGCACTGATACCTGGCATCTCCGCGTCTCGAAATCTCCTTCCCTTTCTCTCTCTCTCTCTCTCTCTCTCTCTCTCTCTCTCTCTCTCTCTCTCTCTCTCTCTCTCTCTCTCTCTCGCTCTCTCTATCTCTATCTCTCTCAAAGCAAAACTTTTCCTAACCGTCCTTCACATCGCGCTCCTCCTTTCCACCTTCCACAAAAGAACGTCCTGCACCCGCTTTTCCGAACGAGCAAAACTAACCGAGATCCCTAAAGGAATTATCATGCCCTTAGCTAATTTTACACGTTATCTCAATTTTGCAGGATACAACCAACCATGCTAATCCTATATTCAATTTAACGCTGACACTCAATGTTTTTTCTACAACGTTAACAAGCAGCCTTCGCAAAACTGATCCCCAATCGGAACTCTTGATTCATCTTGGTCTATGCGGAAAGGTAACCTAAAATTTATCTAGACTGGTCACCATATCGCGGAAAGGTAACCTAAGATTTATCGGGAGACTGGTCACCGCATCGCGGAAATGTAACCTAGGATTTATCAGAAGGCTGATCACCATATCGACATATAGTCACGTAGGAAAAACTCTACGAGCTTCATGGTGATGAAGGTTTATCTTAGGAGCACCATGAAGCTTATCTTATTAAACCTAAGATTATCTTTATCCTAAGATTATCTAAGATTATCTTATCTGATATCCAATATCTTATCTTATATCTTACATATCGGATCTTATATCTTATTACCTGAGAAGAGCTTATTAAACCTAAGATTATCTTTATCCTAAAATTATCTAAGATTATCTTATCTGATATCTAATATCTTATCACCTAAGAAGAGGTGGATATATTTTATATATCTTATTACCTAAGAAGAGCTTATTAAATATAAGATTTATCAGGAGGCTGGTCACCATATCGACAAATAGTGACATAGGAAAAACTCCACGAGCTTCGTAATGCTGAAGATTTATCTTAGGAGAACCATGAAGCTTATTAACCATACGATTATCTTTATCCTAAAATTATCTAAAACTACCTAAGATTATCTTATCTTATCTTATATATATATATATATCTTATTACCTAGGAAGAGCTTATTAAACCTAAGATTTATCAGGAGACTGGTCGCCATATGAACTAATAGTGGCATAAGACAAACTCCACGAGTTTTATGGTGCTAAAGTTTTAAGGTAGTTCCTCTGCGAAAATCTCAACCAAAAGTTTACATACCATGTTCATGTTTAAAAGATTGATAATTGGTTTAAATAGTAATAAATACAATTGAAAACTACGCAATATTGACTCGGTACTAGTAGATAATACGATGGATATCATTTATTGCCGTAAAATATATTTTATATTGTGTTTTTGATCTACCATTGCCAGTAAACTTTTTGCCGGGACTGTCCAGGCTTTGCCCCAATTGTTTTTTTTCCAGGCTTTGTCAGGCTTTGCCAGGCTTTGCACCAAAATTGTGAGGGCTTTTCATGGTTATATCTTGGAAACTAGATGGTGAATCATTCTCATTTTTTTTCACATTATTCGTGATATCTTACTCTAGCTTATCCTCGTTTTTTATCAATTTCTTAATTTTAGTTTTGACGGTAAAATTAATGATGCTCTGTTTGCCAATCATAACGCATTTGTTGCGTGTAAACCAAGCCAACTTTAAGTGTTAATATCTCAGGTTTGGGGTGGTGAAACTTATTCAAATTGCACAGATGTTTGGATAATGTGTTGAATAACATATATGTCAAATTTCAACCATTTCTTAATTCAACTCTTCTGTGGAGGTACTACCTTAATCGTCAAAATGCAACGAACATTCTTCTTGATTTTCTCTACTTTTTTGTTTTTATCAGTATCTAATATGTTTTTTCCCCCGGTTTTGGTTATAGATTTTTTATAAGGATCTTCGAAAATTTTCCACAAATTTTCCTAGTCTGAATGTGCCAAAAATAAAAATCGACAGTACAAAAAGAATATATTTTCGTTGCAGTTCAACGATGCAAACTTCAATACCATCGAGTTTCACCATCTTATTGGCAATTGGCGAATCAATTCGAGCAGCCCGAGCGTGATCGTGATAGCGCGATCTCTTCGGTAGATAGGTGCACATGGGGGACATGGAGGGATGGAAGGATTGGTAGAGACTTCAATGCCCCTTGCCGCACGAATCGAACGCTTCCCGTTCGCTTCGTTTCGCTTTCGAACGAGTTGGCACTTTAGCCCTGTGGCCGAATCGATATCACGAAAAATCTTGCCTTTTACACTTTATTTCTCGCTGTCTCTGTCATTTCTGTTAGAGGCGAAGGGGGCTAAGTGGCGGCCAGCTGTGGGCCTGGAATAGTCACCGAAAGTATTAATATATTGCCATTGAAAACTAATGTTTTTTTGTCTTTAAACGTTATTTTGAAGAAAACATATAGGAAAAATATTTAGATATCCTAGTAAACTGAACACGATTTTTACGATCGACTAACAATTACGGTTTTTATAAACATATTCAGGCCGTTTTTTCAGTCGAAAATGCAACTTTTGTCGAAATGGTACCAAAATTGTAAAAATCAATATTTTTTAATAATTGTGTGTACTTGGCTAGCAGAGTTCATGGAGATTACGAAAAAAATATTGCTCAGTCTAAGTGCTCATGTGCGTCTTCAACGAGTCCGTCTGTGGAAGGCTTAAAAAACGGTATTCCCTTTCTAGCGGCCACTGGATCGCTATTTCGTTTTTTTTTTTAAATAATTGATTTATGTTCCTGCAGATATGCAAAATAAACCCTTCTAAACTTATTTTGATTACTTTATCAGTATTTAAAAAAAAATTCCAAGTCTTGTTTTCCGACCATCCAAAAGTATATGAGGCCTTAATTGACACATCTGGTAAATTACTAATGAATTTTTTATAAAAAAAAATAAAATAATCGATTATTTTAAGAATGATTTATTCTATCGAACTAAAGAATACTCGGAGTAATTAAATATTTCAGTCTTTCATCTCAACATTTTGTCGGCCACCTGTGAATGAACAGTTTCTATGATATTGAAGTTTGCATCGTTGGAACGCAACGAAAATCATTTTTCGTTTCTAACCCCAAATTTTCTTTTGGTACGTCAAAGTTACCGGAAACTTTCATTAAAATCCTGATTAGAGATCTACAACCTAAAGCTATCGCAAAAGCTTTTGCATAACAATCAAAATGAAAAAAATTAATGAAACAAAAAAGAATTTCCGTTGCATTCCACCGATTGAAGCTTCAACAGCATCAATTTTTTTGATCCAAGTGTTCTTTTTTTCTATATATGTACAAATATTATATTATTATAAAATTCAATGCACACACACGTGTATTTATTTTTCGTCTACCGGACAATGCTATCCATGTTTTAATCAAAAGAAAATAATACATTTCCTATACATTTATTAATATCTACTCAACAGTATAATTTCCATCGTTGATTAAAAAACGGACAATATTGAATAATCGTTTCATTATTAATAAACACATTAAAAATGTTTTATTATCGTAAAATAAAAAAACGGACAGAACTCTCCAGTAGACCTAATGCATTGTGTACGTACACAACCATTACAAATAAAATTTGCGATTTTTGTACTTTCCATGCAAGCTCGGAGTTGAACTCTTTCCCGAGGGCAAACCTTAGGATTCCGGACAAGTCCGAAGAGGCGGGGAAGAGGGACCAAGTGGTAGAGGGATACAGTTATTTAAGCCGGTTTTATAAGTGCGCATACTAAATACGATAATATTGCGACGTAGGCAGAAGTTCACGGGGTTGGAATAAGGCGAAAAAAGAAGAAAAAAAGGCGAAACAACGGAGATACACGAAAAACGTCAGGGCGGTATTTAGCCGTCCGGTAATTAGAGAATCGTGACTCGTTTGCGAGAGTTTCGCATATTTTCGTCGTGTTTCGCATATGCGTGCATTCGCGTGTGTGTGTGCGTGTGCTCGTAATATACGGAGAGAGTCGTGCTCGCATCTCATCTCTCGTCGTCTTCCCCGTTTGGTGTACGTAGGACCGCGTGTCTCTCGCGTCCCGTGGATATATACGAGGCGTACGAGGAGAGCTTATTTTGAGTTATGCCGATGGACAGGGCGTGACGGGCTCAAACTTTTTGTTGTTGCGCACAGTCGACGAATTTGCCGCGCTTTGAGGGCAAAAATCCTCACAAGGGAAATCACTTAAGTGTCCGCCTTCGATTTTGGTGAAACTCACATATGTGATGAAGCATTGAAAACGATTAGACACGTATCTTTTTTTGTCGGCGAAAAAAAGGTTTGAAGAGTAGAAACCATCCCTCAAAGAAGGGCGTGTCACCCCTTAATTGAGGTTTTTTTCAATATTTTATAGTGGTTTTTCCATTGCTTTACCTTGGAAGAATTTTCGTTTTTGTTTCATTCTAATCGGTGGACTGCTTGTGGGTGAAACTGCGAAATCACCCCTCGAGACGCCTTTCTTTGAGGGGTGGTTTCTCCCCTGAAACGTTTTTTCGCTGATGAAAAAAAAAGACGTATCTAGTCGTCTTCAACGTTTTATCACATATATGAGTTTCAACAAAATCGAAGGCGGGCACTCAAGTGATGTTCCTTGTTAGTCCCAGTAGAATCACGCTTGTTTTAGTTGAGTCTTCAATCAAGCCGAGTCGATTGTTCGTCTCAGGCAAGAGAGAAAGAAGACACTGAAGAGTGGTAAGTATCTTCTGTGATATTTTGGCAAAATTGGCATCCCCAACAATTGATAAGGGTCGAACATTTGACTGATTGAAGATTAAGAATACTGATTTTCGTTCGGAAACATAGACATGTCCAATGACGGGACACGTTTTCGTCGAACCCATGTATCTGAAGGAAGGCAACTAGATGGACTAACCCCAATATAGAGTTGACATTCTCAAAGAAACTTTTAGATCCAGATGACAGAAGTAACTGCCGAAGGCATCTTACATCTCACATCTTAGGCACCCAAAGCATGTCTTACCATCGTGTTCGAAGCAAAATTCAACTTTGCCGAGCTTTTTACCTCGGCTGCACCTTCTTCAATCCAGAAAGCAATTAAATTTAGGCAACAGCGCAGTTGTTTTCTTGGGAACAGCCGTAAACTCAGCCGCGGTCAATGTCTCTTGAGAACATACCAACGGCCGTCATTGGCAATGAGATTATAATGCAATTTATCATCTTCCATAAAACACTGCGCTGAATTGCCTCAATTTGAATACTATCATTCGCGAAAACGATGTAGAGGAAGTTGAAGTTATCCTGGACCTCTAGAAGACATTGGTATCCTCCAAAAGTCATCCTGTAACAGTGACGCTGGGCCTTCCAATCATGGGTGGATTGATAGATCATTGATAGATGGATTGATAGACAGATGATCCAGGTTGATTTTGGTCTTCGTGCAGTATCAAAATCACATAGAGAAATGACACTTTGAACCCGTTACATCCATGCAATGACCTAATGTAATATCTAATGCAATAATTTTGATGAAATTTGAGTGTCTCGAAGTCTTCAAAATGATCCTTCTTCACAATAACTGTATATATGTAGATGCATGATAAAGGGAACACGAATTATGCTGAGTCGACATACAACATAGAGGTAGGATGAGAAGATAGGAAAGGTATCTTGCCTGGTTCTCCTGTCGGAGCTCGCGGGCTGGCCAGACCGGCGCGATGGACTCGGTGGGTGGTACCAGTTCGAATTCCCAGGATGCACCGTTTTCGCATGCCCAACCCCGTATCCCGAGCAAGAGGATCGTTCCACATTCGCTGCGATGCTTCTGCACACCCTACACACCGCGCTTACCCTCTCTCCCTCCGGTGTTACTAGGAGCCAGGTGCGATCCACCAACGTGGATGTCCGCGGCCTCGCACACGTAGATGCGCGTGGCGCTGAAGGCTCTTCCGGTGCTATTGCAAGCTCGATATTCCCGCTGTGCGGATTCGACCTTCATCCCCCTGGAAGGGCGGTCGTCCAATGATCTCGGTCCACCTAGTGTATGATCTTCGTGGTAGAGAAAGAGAGAGCGAGAAAGTGAGGCGTCCGGAGTGTTAGAGGAATGGCTATTGGTCCAACCCTAACTGATCAAGTACCTGCCTGGAGCGGAGAACCCCAAGAACACGGTCCGGCGTTATCAGGACCCATGGCATTTTTCCACCAGCATAAGGATGCACTCATGCACCTTTCATTGTCCTATTGGGCACATAGGCTGAACATACGCCCAAAAGACAGTTCCGTTGGAGAACTTGGATGGGGTTGGGAAGAGGAAAAGTTGGCGGGATGATCCGGCACGACGAGCTGAAATAGCATTGGTAGGATGGAAGAGCTGCGAGTATGTGCGAGGCACGATCTACCCCCGTGTATACGTGGAACATTCCGAAAGATCGCGAAGTCATCTTCGGGGAAGAACAAAGGGTGTTAGCTGAGAGGGATGAGTGCCCCATTTGGCGAGGGCCTTCCTGCCGCGGCTTTCCCGGTAGCCTCGAACCTCCCGAGCCCACGTCATCATCCCTTCGGTCACTCTCATCCCTCCCCCGCAATCCCTCCACCCCTCGTTATCCTCCTCCTACCGCGTCCTATATTCCCGGAGGTTCTCCTCTCTCCTCCCTCTCTTCGGGTCCTCGAGGCCAACTTGCCGGTACCGACACGGCCGTATAATGATTTTGTTTTAAGGGCGTGTTTAATTATGAATCCGCATCCGGTCGAGGCTCCACCTCCGCACAGCTCCCGTGGAAGAGCGCGGAAGGGAGTGACGCTTTTCTCGCGTCGCGTACGACGGTGGAGGAGGTGCGCCGATGTCGAAATCCTGGTGGTGGAATACCTCGCGGATATCTATACGTCTGCAAACGGTATACAGGTAGAGAGAAGTGGAGTGGGGTGGGTTAGAGCCGGAGAGGGCGAAGAGGGAGAATGAGGGAGAGAGAGCTTTCTCTGTAGTTCCTCTCGAATTTTCCCTTCCTCGTGACGCGGCCTCTCACACGCTCCGCTAAAGGACGGCATTCAAGGGTGTGAGGAGGTTGGGGCGGAAAGGTTGGGGGGTCTGAACGCGATATGCTGATGGCGGTCCGTGTCCCGACTAGGTGGCCCTCTTTCGGTCTTAATTGCACCGTATATTATCCATGTGGTATTTCTAATTACTTATTTTTTCCTCGACCTTCTGACTTTCACCCCTGAGGTCTTCTCTCTCTCTCTCTCTCTCTCTCTCTTGCTCTCTCGTCCCGCCGACTCTAATATGTTTGACGGACTGGCTGGGAGCGTTTAATTGGTGCGTGATAATAATAACGAGATTCCTTGGGATAGAATGGGGAATGTGATGCGATGGGCTAGCGCTCTCTATCTCTCGCCTACTCTCCAGCTGTTTACGAAACAGCTTTTTAGACTATTAATTATTACTCACACGGAACAGCACTTTCATGTCCGCCTCCGATTTTGTTAAAACTCATGTATATGGTAGAGCATTGAGAACTATCAGATACGTATTTTTTTCATCGGCTGAGAAACGGTTTCGAAGGGTGAAACCACCCCTTAGAGCGAAGCATGTAGGGGTGGTCACCCGCAAACAGTCCACCGATTTCCGTGAAACTGAAGAAAAAATTCTCTTAATGCCAAATTATCAGAATTCCACTGCGGGTATATCGAAAGAAAAAAAATTAAGGGATGAAACATTCCTTTATTTTTCTTTCTCTCATCCCGAATTTAAAAAGGGTGCATACAATTGAATGAAACGGGTAACATTTCGAAGTGGGGATAAAATTAAAGTTTACGTAGTTTTGCATTTTCGCCGGATATGAAGCTTAAGGGGGTTTCGATACATTTTTGGCAATTTTTCGATTTTTTTTCTTTTCACACTTTTCCTAGGGTCTATCCGATGGCAAATTTTCTACCAATTACGAATATCACGGCGTTTTTGTCGAAAGCTCAATATTACGTCGGCTAAACGCCAAAACGGCTTTTTGCACATTTTTGATGATTTTTCATCAAAATTAAGGGTTTTGGGGAAAAGTAATGCGAAATTCGTGTTTAGAGGTTAAAATACATTGATATAGCACTGTCAAAAAATATTTAAAATCCAAACCTTTTTCCCATCTCGGTAAAAAAATAATTGGCTTCACTGAATCGTCAATCATTCATTTTCGGTTTGGATTTGGAACTCCGATTTGCGCACATTCTCTTCGTAATCGTTGTCTCTTCAAAATGACATTTGATTCATGGAGTTCCCATAGTTGTTTCTTTCTGGCCGAATTTTAGCCACCGACTATCGATTTTATCCGTAGTTTTGTGGTTTTCGGACTCGCGTTTGAGTGCTTGTAGGGGCGATGCACAATATATAGGCACAATAATATGTATTCAAATACAAGGTGGACTACGCCCAGGCAAGCGAATATTCTCTTTGACAATAATTCTCGTAAATTCGCAGAATAAAGCGCTTTTATCCGAATTTAGCGTTGTGATATTCACGCAGTACAGAGACGACGAAAAATCAGCCAGCGATTCGTTATTCTTTTTACTCTCCTTCGTCACTTCTTCCATCGCGATGCTATTTTCGTTTTTACAGTTTACTTTTGCTTTTATCCATCTCCTCTCCCCCCTCTCTCTCTCCCCCTTAGCTTCTTCTTTCAAGCTGCTGCAGGTAAAACGTCAGAATCTGCAGTTCCATTATGTTTTCCGTCTCGAGACGTACAGCGTGCTCTTCGCTCGACTCGCCGCGGTTGGTTGATCGCGTCAGCGAGAACATTTCTCGTTTTATTATTTTTTTTCATACTTTGGTTTATGTATTTTATACCATTCGTTCTCGCACTCCCGCGGCACGTCGGGAGCGACGGCACCGCGTGCGAATCCGCGTAGGTAGCGCGAAAAAAAGGCGCAGAACGGGAAGACAGGAGCGCGAGTTGAACAGTGAGGGGAGTGCGGTTCGAAAAGCTAAAAATCACCTGTGATTCTTTTCACATCAAGCACCGTGGAGGAGACACTATGAATGCGGTACTACCCCCCCCCCCCCCCCCATCGCCCTATAGAACGAACTTGAGATGAACGACGTGTATTACATTTCTAGCGTATCAACGGGATTGGGAAAGCAGCGACGTTGGTCAATTTGCGTGCAAAATCATCCCCTAAATCCTTTGGTACCCGTTCGTTCCTCAGTTCAACCAAAAAAATCCGTCCGTCATGTTGATGACTTTGAAGTTCCGTTGGAATCCAATAGAATGCCATTTTTTCGAAGTGCCCAAATGTTGTTCTTTATGCCATATGGGCAAATCTTCTTTGGGATCCTTATTAAAGATCCAAAACTTTGATTCATGAAAGATAAGAAAGATTTTGGGTGATAGCAGAGAGAACTAAATAAATTAAGAAAATTATTGGGAGTACAAATAAGTCTCCGCCGTTTGACAAAAGATGGCCCCACCAAGAGGTTATGGTTGAAATTGTCAGATGTGAAACGTCATATCGTAAGGTTGGACATCTGGCAGGACCATAACTTTGAAATATTAGCGATTTTGTATCAGCATCACATACTTTTTTTCGTGCGAAAATGTCGAGTTTTGAGCCGAATAAGCGTCATTTGCGGGAACTTTTGATTTGCTTCTTTAATTTGAAGAAATCTGCAACTGAGGCGCATCGATTGCTCGTAGAAGCATATGGTGAGGCTGCTTTAAGTGAACGAAGTTGTCGTGAGTGTTTTCAAAAGTTTAAGAACAGTGAGTTTGACGAGGAAGACAAAGAACGTGGCGGAAGGCCGAAAGTGTACGAAGACGCGGAATTGGAAGCGTTGTTGGAGGGAGATTCGTGCGAAACGCAAGAAGAACTTGTAGTTACATTAGGAGTGACTCAACAAGCAATTTCACGTCGTTTAAAATCGTCGGGAATGATTCAAAAGCAAGGAAATTGTGTTCAATATGAACTGAAGCCGAAAATCGTTGAACGTTTCTCCGAGGCGCCGGTCAAAACCTACTTGGAAACACTCAATTGGGAAGTTTTATCCTACTCGCCACATTCACCAGACATTGCTCCCTCTGACTATCATTTATTTCGATCGATGACGCACGGCCTGTCTGAGCAGCGCATCTTATGAAGATACCAAAAATTGAGTCGATTTGTGGATAGCCTCACAAGATGGAGCGTTCTTCCGACGCGGTATCCACATGCTGCCAGAAAGATGGGAAAAAAGTAGTGGCTAGCGATGGACAATACTTTTAATAAAACATGAAGTACCGTTCTTTCACAATATATGCCCAATTTTTTATTTAAAAAAACGGCGGACTCTTATTTGTACTCCCAATATATTGCAGTTCGCACGACATTGAAGTTTGCATCGTTGGAATGGAACGATTTTTTTTCTTCATTTTGCATTTCATTATTTTTATCATTATCCAAAACGGTTTTTTTGCAAATCAACGTCGTAAATCACAATAATAGTTTAGTAGACCGAACTTTTTTTGTAAACTTCGGGTATGAAAAACACTCAGCCATTTCTTAGGATCCTCATCCGAAGTCAACAGCCCAAATTAGCAGGATAAGATTTTGGATGATGACGAAAATGACGTAAAAAAATTTAAAAAGAATTTCCGTGGCAGCCCAAATCGGCCGAATAATATTAGTGCGATTAAACAAAAAAAAGATTTCGTTGCAGTCCAGCGATGCAAACTTCAACGCCCCGCGTTTGCATCGCTGGAACACAACAAGAGTTTAGTAGCTCGAACCTTTTTTGCAAATTTAGGCTATGAAAGACACTCATACATTTTTTAGGATCCTCATCCGAGATCAACAGCCCAAATTTGCAGGATAAGATTTTGGATGATGAAGAAAATGAAGAAATAAGTAAACAAAAATAAATGTCCGTTGCATTCCAACTATGCGAACTTCAACGCAGTTGATGCTGCAGGTTTGCAGATATTCCCAGTCGCATGTTTGCAACGAGTCTCATATTACAACGACTCATAGTTGCATATACATATAGGATGGAGCCTCGCACTTTGTTTCAATTCCTCTCTGATGGTCGCATCTCTCGGCCGCGAGACAATTAAAATAGCTATGCTTACCAGCGGCTCTCACACGTGGTGTGTACCTATATATTTCAAGCGCGTGTACATATAAGGGATGCGAGAAAGAGCAGAAAGAGACATAGACTTCGGAGGATGCGAAAGGGGGTTGCGTATGGCCAAGGGATGAGAAACCGACTCGTGGACGTTGCTCTCTTCTCTCTCTCTCTCTCTCTCTGACCCTCACGCACTCTCTCTCCGGTGCGGTACCCCAGGGGTACACCGCGAGGGTGCTGGTAAGTTCTTTCCGCTCGGCTGCAGGCAGAAAGGGAATTATTTTAATTGCGGACAGCCTCGCTTGGCTACCCCGCACGTTTCTCGACCCTATACACCTTTCCCTTGCTCTCCTACGCGCATTACCTCTCTCTTTATCTCTCTCGCTCCTCCTCTTTCTCTCTATAGTGTGCAACATAGTCACATGTGCCATATACATATGAGTGGTCTTTACACTCTCTTTCTCCCGTTGTATGGCCCTTTGCAGAGCGCTCAATCTCGCGCCCTCGCTCCGAAGCTCTCTCCTTTCGCCGTTCGGCAACCCCGAAAAGGCAATTTCTCAGCATCCATTGTGGAATATTTCCCGGACGGTGTGCGGAACGGTGACGTCGCGACAATTTTCGCAATGGCGCTACCAGAATTGTCGCTTTTCACTGGCGAACGCAATAATTCCCTGAGTAATTATCATCCTTCGTATACACGTATGCAAATATATATATATATATATATATATATATATATGTGTGTGTGTGTGTGTGTGTGAGGCAGGGGATGTTGAAGACATTCGTCCGTTATCCCCATAGACAACATTGCATGAATCCTAATGTCTTGGTAATCATTTTTAGAAGAATGCAGGCGTTAGTATGCGGAGTTCGTTTGAGAATAGAGTCCAGTCCCTAAAATGAACGTTTTAGTTGGAAAAAATGTGAGCGCCCGTCCACGAAAGAGCCAGATGTGCTGATAGCCTGATAGATACACAGCTGACAGATGCATGGTTTTCAAACGGCATAGCTGTCTTCAAAAAAGACTCCAGACATTTGGCAGATCGAATAAGTACGTCTCGTGAAACGACAAACGATCGTTCTCCAGTCCATTTCGGACCTGGTAAAAGTATAAAGCAAGGGCGAATGGACCCTGGATAGTCTTAAATTCTTCGAATTTCGGGAACCCACGTTTCTCCAGGGACTACGTCACGGGCATACACAAATTGTGCCAATGTTACAACAGGCATTATAGTCTATCTCATATATATGTACATACCTCGCAGCAAGTGGGTGTATAAGGTACGAGGAAAAGGATGGGGAAGAAAACGTAAGGAGAGGACGACATACGAGTATGGCACCCAACTCACTCGCAAACAAGCTGGAATAACAGCCCAAGATGTTGTCAGCAATACAATGTATACTCCCCTTGTTCTCCAATGCTCTGCTCAATTGTCCTTACAACGTAAGGACAATCGAGGGTAGTATCCTGTACCCTCGAAAGCAATGCAACGTCCCTTCTCACCCTCCACACCCGCCGCCCTATCATTGTGGCCTCGACACTAGTTGCCCATCGTAACGTACTTGTTCCCTGTATCTATGTGCACGTTTGTACTACTGGATCGTTTGACCGTCAGGGGAACGACACTCGAGCAATTAGAAGCAAGTTACCGAAGGGAATATCTTGGCTCTTCGGAGGCTGCTAGAATGGCCAGTTGAAACTAGACTTGGTGTATACCCAATCGACCCAAAGTTTTCTATCCTTGGAAAGTGATGAACCTCCCCGGTGTCCCTGTCTAAAGGTCGTGATTCCACATTGCAGGGCAGTTGCTGGACTAACTACTGAAACCCGATGTAGCACTGAATTGCCCCAATTGCCACGAAGTCTGGTGAAAAACATCAATCGACGAAAACCCGACGTGAACGTTGTAACTTGCAATCGCCAATGATCCACTTATTCTACCTAGTTGCATGACCCTTTTGCCCAACCAACTTCGCGTCTTTTGGGAATGCTATGAGTGGAGTTTGGGGATGTGAGGGAGGCGAGAAAAAAGATTGCGGAGTTTAATCGAGTTCTTTTAGGACCTTTGGCTAAAGTGGTCCGACGATAATGGTCAATGGTGGAGTACCCGTGCGTTCATCGAAAACAAGTGAATGTAAACGCCGGTTTTGTGGAACAATGGATCGTTGAAAATCACACCCATCTCGAGTGCCTCCATATGTATGAGTCTAGGATACACCTACCACTGCATTTATCCCTATGTATGGGTACATGCGGGCTCACATATCTGTGAGAACTTGGTTCAAAGTACAATTGAAAGAATTTGAGCGGAAGAACGCGGCGCGGTAAGAGCGGCTTGGGTGGTCGAAATATGGAGTCGAGAATAGGCAGGTTGCAGTTTTCAAGAGGAGCAAGGGCTTCCGGTCGCGCGTAAAAGGGACGCGGTTGGCCTCATTGTTAAACGGTGTTGCCGCCGTATGATGACGCAATTACAGCCCTTCCTTGCCCCCTCCGTCTCAGCCGGCCGTGACGAGAAAATAATTAATAACAATTAATCTCTTGTGTGGCGTGTACGCGTTGGGCACTCGTACAGGACCGCGGTGAGCGCATAGTTGAAACGCAATACACGTAAACGTAACTATGGGGGCTGTGCAACGTTGCCACGCGAGCTGTCGACCATCACCCCCGTGTCTGTGCATTTACGCGTGTGCATGTGAGCCTAGTAATTATGCTAGGATTATAAAGGTCGAGGGCCACCGACGTCGTCGTCATCGTCGTTGCGAATCGTATATGGTACCAAGAGCACCGGTGTAACGTCGAGACTCAGCTGCTTCTCCACAAGGGCTGTTCACTTGGCATTTACAAACCCCTACATCCATCGCGCAATGAACGGTCTTTTACTTTTCCTATTTCTCTTATTTTTCGCCTATTCTCTTCTCGAAACCCGCTATACGTGCCGTGTGCGATACTCCCTCAGCCCTTTCTCGTTCGACACTTCATCACTTCATCCCTTCCTGCCCATTCAATTGCACGGGGCAACCTACCGCCTCGAGTGAAGCTCCTTTTGTTTTAATTGCTCCGACGAAACGTCATTTGGATCGATGACATCGCGATCAGTATGCTCGAGGTAATAAAGTAGACGGGCAAGGGAGACGAAGAGCGGAGACACCCTGCCTCATATATATACTTCATTTCCGCCTGGCTTCGCCTCATCCCTTTGGTGACTTATTTATCCAGATAAATAATAGGAAATAAAAAGCCGCTTCGGCGTGGATAAAGTAGAGACTGTACGGTGTATATTTATATGAGAAAGGGAGAGAGAAAACCCGCGTAACAAATGTTCGCCACTCGATCTAAATTGAGTTAGGAGTTTCCCACACTGCTGGTATATACGTTACGTCGACAATCCGACGTCCCGGAGCTTTTCCCCGGTGGCAATATACTCTCCACCTTCTCGTTCGTGGACCCACGTGCCTTCACACATACGTACGGAGACACATCCTTCGGATATTCCGCAGACCGATGAACCTCGTCCCGACCCCCCAGTCTCGCCAGCGCGATATCGCCGTTGACGACGAAAGAAAGGGAACGAAATATCCAGGCCCAAGACAACAACCACATTGCTGCGCTTTTTTTCCAAGGTAGCTGATCCACCCCTCGTTCGGTTTATTCTCACGTCCCTCCATCCATATCCGTGACCGAAGCCGGATAGATTTTTCTTCGCGGTCTTAATCTAAGCTCTTCGGCAATAAAGCAACGACCAACGACTAGTCTCGAGTACCTCTGACTTCTTCCATCCTGTCGTCTCGCGAGCTCCACAACCCCCAAACCGTTTTTCCCAATATCCATGATGATCGCCGAGTCAATGTGAATAAGAAGCAGGATCAGTTCTCAGATGTGTCAGAAGGTTTTCGGAAAATAGCGCGTGGACTCTGATTGACGATGTTTCAGGTTGTCGGATGATCCTATTCTTGAATATACTAGTGGATGAACTCATCTCATGCTCGAATTACGTGTATGGAACAATTAGCTGGAAGTGAACGCGCGACGAATGCCCCGTCATTCTCTTGATGAAGCAACGCTTCCGTTATTGCGGTGGATCCTTCCTAGCCAGCATTCACCCCTAACCCGAACTCCTGCCGCCCTCGTGGTCTCTCTCTCTCTCTCTCTCTCTCTCTCACTCTCTCTTTCTCTCTCTGGATGTCCAGTTCGCCAGATACCACTTATCGTTGTCGCCACTGGCTCTATACACAATATGCTCTCGTGTATTTCGAACATTCGTGTATGGAAGGTAGGAGCGCACTTTTGTGCTGTATTATAGCCCGCCCGGGAGGAGCCAGTATTCGTGCCCGAATAGATCCTTTCCTCGATGTTACTATTGCCGCTGAGCCTTCGAGCGTAATGCCTATTACGTCTGTCGACCCTTCACAGGACCCCCGCGCCCCTCATTCGTGACGAGCCGACATACTCGCCAGTGATAAATGATACGAGTCTCCATATCTGCTCTCTTTCTCTCTCTCCCTCGCTATCTATCTATCTGCTTTACCGTCCTCTTTTTCATCCAGTCGGACTGTTTCGTACGTATACTTTGGCGCTTTTATTCCCTCCCCAAGCTTTATCCCGAGGCGATCACTTCGATTCAAGTATGCCTACAGTGTCGAAGTATCCAGGAGGCTTGTTCGAGGATCAGACTACTTCCCGACCAGCCTCCAGGACCCAAAATCTTCTCTTCCCAGTTACTTTCTAGTCACTCTATGGAAAGCAAGAGACTTTTCGATTCCAAAAAGTCAAAACGGAGCGGCGTCATTGAAGGCAGCGTCATCCAAAAAGCGATTGGCCAAAGAGAACAGCTCGATGAATTCTGGATGAGGCACAGTGGTCGCGACGGAGATCGAAGGTCCGCAGGGACGACGTAGCTCTCTGGGAACCGTGGAGACATGACCAAGACGGCGGAGAGAGGATCCTAAAGCGTTACCCGAGAAGCTCTTTTACTTCGGATAAGAAATTGCATTGAGATTCCGCTCGTCTACGGAGCTGCTAACGATTCTGCTCTCCGCTCTATCGTGGCGTGAGACCTTGCGCGGAGAATGATGAGAGGACTACGAGGCCAGGAAAGAGATGTGTATCCATGGTGAGAGGGAGGAGGCAGGAAGGAAGCTTAAGGGCGAGATCGACAGAGAAGACGAAAGCTGATAGGAGGATGGTGGGTTTGTCATCTCCCTCTTTCTTCCGCCCAAATTCTAGCATGTATCTACTTGGGTTTGTTTTGAAGCCGTTACATCTACGTAATGTTGGGTATCGGCGCATCTGGCTGTCCTGGCCCGGTCCTTGAAGTTCGTTCCAAACGCGTTGTTCATTTTGGCAACAAAACGCGGTTCTCAAAATGATCTTTATACAAGCGTGCTTACATTTGTCCAAAGGTGATGCTGAAGACATTGGGGTTTGCGCGATGTTGGCTATGGGGACAATAGGCAACTATGAGGATGGCCCTTAGAGTCTAATGTCTTCAAAATCACCTTTTCTCGTATATACACCCGCACACATCCCTTCGAAGAGTCTGACTCTTTGGGAGAGAGCTGTTCTCTCGTTTCTCGACTACACCTCTTAGCCAATATCCCACAATTAGCTTATCCTGTTAAACCCCTCCTTCGTCGCTTCGCTGAATTCGTTAAAACTAACTATCCAACCCCCAGCTCCCGCTCTACCTCCCAAAGTGAACCATTTTTACGCACCCTGTGTGTGTACACGTGTAAACATCCCTTGCATGTACCGCGGAACGTCGTGTAGTAGACTCGTGTACGTATGTGTAGCTACGGATGACACTTTGCGGTTGCCGGCGCAGCTCGCGGCCACCCTTTTATTCTCCGCGATGAAAAAGGGAGCAACTGCGGTACTGGTCGCTCTGGCGGAGAGCGGTAAGTAGCTCGTTTCCAGTTTCGGTTTATCCGAGCGAGATAATGCCTCCTGTATAGCTTGGCCCTTTGCTACTGGCGTGGTGACTTTTCTCGTTAGAAAATAGCATTACCAACACGATATACAATATATAGTGTTAACATCCTATATTCTAATATATACTTCTAAAAGTTGATATTCCTGAAAATTCTAGAAATTCTATATATATATATATATAAAGGGTGTCTCAAAATGACCTGACATTTTGAACTGCACGCAATTTTTTGTGTGGCGAACATAGAGTACTAATCTTTGACAACTAGCGTCAGGAAGTATTGAGATTTAGTCATGGAGAATTCAACGATCAAGCAACGCATAAAAATTGTGAAAATTCACTACAAAAATGTTGAAAATTTTTGAAAGACGGCCAACCTGCCACACTCCAGGCGAAACAACGCAGTTATTGCAGACAAAGTTTTATGGACTTCTTTCTTTCAAAAACAAAAAACAAAAATTCTCGTCGATCTACATTAGAATACCTAGAGAAGTACGTACGGAATTTAAAAAATATTGTTTTATTCAAAAGTTGTAGGTATTTGAATGAATTTTCAGTGAAAGATTTCGTATAAAGCTGGTAATAAAATTAAAATTTTTCGATTAATCAGAAATTTCGTACGTACCTCTCTGCGAAATGCAATTGGGAACATAACTTTTAAATTTGAAGTAAATCGAGTGAAAATTGTTGAAGTTATTTGTCACGCCAATTGGAAAAAAGCTGTTTCGAGAAAAACGCGTTTAAAGTTTGAGGTACTCTATGGCCATGCCAAAAGTAGCCTTATGTTATACGCTCAAAGTCGGTCAAAAAAATTCTTGCTATAAATCGAATAGTAACTTATTCTTATGATGATAAAGCACCGTTTTAGCGAAAAAAAAACGATTTTTTTAAATTCTACCGTGGCTTTACCCCTTCATGACATTAGCCCGCAAAATGTTGTTGAAAATTTCGTCAAAAGAGTGAACATTTGCAAACAGGGACAGGGCGGCCATTGATTGGATATTGTCTTCCACACATAACATCTATGTTTGTACCTTACATTAAAATAAAAATATTCGTACTTTTCACAAAAATAATACGTTTTATTAATAAATTTAAATTTCAGGTAATTTTGAGACAGCCTATATATTCTATGTATATATATAAATCATACTTATATATATATATCGTCATACTTATACCTAGCTACGATGACCCTCAAATACGCCAAACACTGCTGCGTCTTAGATTTCCATAACATCTATAGAGTGACGATTTTTTTCGTGCATTCTCGCGAATAAATACGATGTTGAGATTCACATGGTTGGAATGCAACGAAAATTCTTTTTTATTCTTTTATTTCTTCATTTTCTTTATCGTCCAAAATCTTATTCTGCAAACTTGAGCTACCGGTTTCTGGTGAGAACCCTAAAAAAGGTTAGAGTGATTTTCGTAGCTCGACTTTGCCAACAAAAAATCCAGCCTACTAAACATTCGTTGCGTTCCAACGATACAAACTTCAATATCATGAATAAATGGCTGCCACTGATCGACCAAAATGATCTCCCATTGGTCTTTACTGAGAGCTTAGGAAGAATTTCAAATAGTACTTGTTTTCGAATGGATCTTCAGATACGTAATTTTGAAGTTGGTATTGAAATCCAAAACTACTATCAATATAAAATTATAAGAATGATCATTAGAAATTTATATTATTATTACACTCCTCGTTACTGTCATTGTTGTTGTTGCGATTATTCTTATTGTTATTGCTATCATTATTCGGAAACCGCTGATTGAGTGGCACCGAAGAACTTCGGATAAAGCTTCGAAACGAAGGGAGCTTACGATTTTATCTCAGAGCCTAGTCCATCAGCACTCTGATGAAAGTGTGCTGGAACTTATGGGTGCAAAAGGGGCGGACCGCAGTGTCTGCGTAAGCCGACGATTTTTCTCTCTCGCCAATCCGACAGTCGATAATTCAAACGGAAAAGTATAAATATCTTTAGCTTCGGGGATATTTTCTCTAGTGTATCGAATATGCACCTACGAACGCACGCACACACACATATGTATATAAATATATTATGTGTGTGTCTTGAGTTACGGTTTATTTATAGATCTTTACACACACACACACACACACACACACACACACACACACACACACACACACACACACACACACACACACACACGCGCGCGCGCGCGCGCGCGCGCGCGCGCATATATATATATATATATATATATATATATATATATATATATATATATATTGAATGCGTCGTGTCCCCATCGGTGCGAATTATGGATTCGTCTTCCTGAGCCGAAGGGAGGTAAAGGGGATGAACGTCCCTGTAGAGCTTTACGAAAAAAACTTGAACTTCTGCAGAGGAATATATACATGTATATTGCAAAACTTGAGTAAAGTGATACTTGACAAGAAATCTCTCTCTCTCTCTCTCTCTCTCTCTCTCTCACACACACACACACACACACACACACACACACACACACACACACACACACACACACGCACTGTCCCCTATCATACTGTCATTACTTTATATTTAAGGGGCTACATCTACCTAAAAGCCCGCAAAAATGGCCAAATGTCGATTTTTTTCTGGAAAACGGTTGGAAAACGGCTGAAAAAAAGCATTTTTTTAACACAAACATACATATATTGAGAGTCTTAAGCCAGATGATGAAATTTTTTTCGCGACGTTTGGCGATCGACACTCCAGTCTAAACGGTCCATCCGAAATCTAAAAACCAAACAGATTATTAATGTTAACAATAAATACAAGGGGTTGACGATCGTCGATTTGCAAAATCATTTTTTTAACCACGTGGCGATTAATTGAAACTCGAGCATACAATTCTATGAAAAAAGTCGTCATTTTCACGTAACTATTAAAAAATTAAGATCGACTTTGAGTAAATGGGATCGTCAAAGACCTTCAAATATTTCTCATCGTATCTCAAGTAGATTAGGAATATTTCAATCGAATTTTCAGAGAATATAGCAAAAAGGTGATAGGTCCCATAGAATAAAAATATTTTTGGAAAATGCTATTTGTTTACCCATCTAGGTAGATGTAGCCCGTTAATTATGCGCCACGATGATGTTGAAGTTTGCATCGTTGAAATGCAACGATTTTTTTCATTTACGATTTCATAGCCTCAATCAGGAAGACAGAAATGTTGTCAATGAAAAAGAATCAATTTTCGTAGCGTTTTGGTGATGCAAACTTCAAGATCATCAACTAAGTATAAATAAAAAATCAATCCGTCAAATGGATCAAAAAACAAAAATCATCAAATAAGCATAAATAAAAAATCAATCCAACTTTTCAATAAACCCTCTTTCACTCTGATTAATCGACCTCCACATACGTGGATACGTGAATACCAAAGGGCCGAAATAATAATCGTCCTTCGGTGTGGGCGTTAAAATCCGCTTGCACAAAGTGCGAGCAGCGGAGTTGGAAGGGAAGGGGTTCTACGTTACGAGCATGCACGGTGGTCGGAGTGAGAAAACGCATCGATAGTCAACAGGTGGATGAACGATAGGGAAATACCGGACTTTCCCCGATCCCTTTCAATCCTATCCATTATCGGAATAACGGAGAACACCCCACCTGGGCTGATAACTCGGTGGACGCCCAATGCATTCACGTCGCGCTTGGAAGAGAAATATTTGCCAGCTCAATAAACCCGACGTAACCTTCCATTCCAAGCACCTATAATTTAATTTCTTTTTACTGTGTCTTCGTTAGTTTCTATTTTTCATATAAATTCCTCCACACAAAGGAAGGTAATTGTTTTTCTCGGACAATTGCAACTTACCTAAAATTATCGGGACCAAAATTACAGGGACGATTTGATTTTTGCAAAATGTTCACCCAAAGTTTTTTCGCGAGAGAGAAGAATGGTCGATATCGGCCGGCGGAAGAAGACAAATGGTTTTATCATAGCGCGATTGTTCGGTATTCAAGGCTTGATTCGCCCTTGCTGATCACGTAATACGGAGTGTTCTTTGGAGACGATCCGGGAGGCGGTCGCCATACGAAACTCGCTGGCCCCGTTCGGGGGGATTGTTTGATGCAAGCCCCACGGCAATTCAGTTTGCCGAGGCTATAGATCATTGGACCATGACCATAAGGCGGCGCCGCGATGCCTCATGGTCATCCGAACGCCCTTGCGAATACTCATAAGGCATTCCAGTCTCATTCTCGACGATCCCACAGGAATTCTCTCTCTCTCTATCTCTCTCTCTCTCTCTTTCTCTCCCCCCCCCCTCTGGATACATACACTAGGCAAAAGAATTAAAGGATATTGAAAAAGTCCGCCAATTTTAGGATCATTTTCAAAAAGCTGTAACTCCTCGAAAAATTGACGGTGTGAAGTTCTAGTTTTCAGATCTGGAGCTCCAAAATTTTTCGCATCAGCCAATTTTTAATAGCCATCAAAAAACGAAAGTAAAAAAAATTTCAAAGTTTTTGCTCATCTTTCACAGTCTGCACGGACTTTAATAAAATGTTTTGAATAATCGGATTAAAACGATCGTCTAGCTGGATTCTTCCCCTTCAATTTGAACGGTAGGAGAGCTCTGTACGATTTTTTCTCGCTGAGTTATCGATGTTCAAAGCAAAAATGACACTTTTGACTTTGATGACTGATTACTCGGAGACTAATGGTCGCACAGAAAAAAACCAGAGGGTTTTGGAAACTTTGAAGTATTCTCTATAAGATGCTTTCATCATTTTTTTATCAAGATTTTTTTTTATGCGGGAAAATGGATTTTTAAAAACGTGGAAAATCGCATATTTACGAGTATTCTTTTTATTATTTACGAAATTACAAACTGTAGAAAAAATAGTTATTTTTTCGACCAAAAAACATAACTTTAATAATTTGTTATTAAAAAAATAGGCAAACATGTGAAACCATCGTCCGATTGTACGATAGAAAATGTTATAAACGCTAAAATGTTATAAACGCTCTGTCCGAATTTTGAGAGACGTCTTACACCGTTTCATAAAATATAGTTTTGAGGAAAATGCAAAAGAAAAAAAAGTAAATCGCAGTGGTCGTTTTGACTCTTCACAAACATGCTCATAACTCGGTCGGTTTTCGATTTTTTTTACAAAGTTATCGTTACAAATTAAAGTTAAGACCGTAGATTTCAAAACTACACGATATAAAAATCATATTTTTCAAATTTCATACTAATGCAGATCCCTTAACCTTTTAAGGACGGAAGTGGTCGATATATCGACCAGCCAGGGGGCCCATAATATTTAGGCACGGGGACTCGCGAAAATAAAGCACCCCAAAGGGATCACATTTTCGCTACATCCACGTTGTTGACCCTGGGTCACGCTGAAAGCGAAAGTTGGAGTATTTCTGAAAATAATGCACGATTTTTCTGCCATGTTTTTGTGACATTCTTTGGGCAGTGAATATGTTTACTGACGAAGCTTGTTCTATAATACCTGGCGTCCTTGAAATATTCTTCAGGATGACATTAACAACATATATGCCTATTTTGTTGTACTCAGTGCATCCACAATGTGAGTATATCAATTTTGAGGCCAAACTAGCAGAGAAAAAAATTGACCTTGAAATAGCGATTTTCAAGGTCAAGGATGCCATCAGGATTTTGTTCATTATTTTTCCCGTATTCAACGCATCAAATTACATAGGAATACGCTTTCAAATTGTTTTTACTAAATTTTTAGAAGTGGACTTTTCGTTGCGGACGGGGCTGGTCGATATATCGACCAGCAATTAGGCTTGGGACTCCAATTGAGAAATAAATCGATTTTATTGATATCTTTCATGTAAAAAAAAGTCGATTTTAATGAAAATTTCCCCGTCCTTAAAAGGTTAACGCGTTACATCCAAGTGGCTCACTGAAAACCGAGACGATTTTGGGATTTTTTTGAGAATACTTAAAAAGCAATCTAAACGAGCTGTTGAGGGTTTATTCTAAATGTGTTGACGTAGATAAAAAAAATGAATGAAAATGTTGTTTTTTGCAAAATGGCTTGATCATATTAATCAATAATCATCAATGATCATGATGATCATCATGATCATAAATCAATTTGCAAAATGGCTTGATCATATATCAATTTTTCGCGGAAAATCGGTCTTTATTTGTGTATAAAAACGAGGATTATTAATGAATCGTAAAAATCGTGTGTACTCCTTTAGAGAGTCTATCTAAGAAGCTACAGTTGAAATTTCAAGTCAATCGGATCATAACTGCCCGAATTATGCGTTCTCCCGATTTCAGAAACGTGGACTCGAAAAAAAACGTGTTTTCAGGTTTTGAATCTGAATTCTGCGTGTACCCACGGAGGCATTTTGATTCTAGGTCTTCAGTTCTTAGGTCGTTGTATATTTTCAGCACAACGACTGGATTAAACGCCTCCAAATTGTTACTTTCACCGTCTAGGCTGTTTTGTGCGTTTCGGAGCGCACAAACACCCCTAAAAAAATGAGGTCTGAATTTTTTTCAATTTTGTCGCCTCACTTTTCTTATGCACGTCATTCTTGTGATGTTTATACATCATGTTAGTCAATAAAAAAAAACATTTACAATGTTTTGTCCTTAAATGTAACGCCTCAAAACCGTAGGCTCAATTTTGCACACACATCAACATTTTCAATTTTTGTTGAACTCTCCACTCGTGCGGACTGCAATGCGAACATATATTTAATTGTGCCAAAAACATCACACAATATATTGCCAGCGGTGCGATAAAAGTAGCAGAAAACAATTTAAAAAGAAAATACGTACACGTAACGGAAAAGCAT
The DNA here is from genome assembly GCA_944452715.1 of Ophion slaviceki. Taxonomy (NCBI): domain Eukaryota; kingdom Metazoa; phylum Arthropoda; class Insecta; order Hymenoptera; family Ichneumonidae; genus Ophion; species Ophion slaviceki. The sequence continues at coordinate 22,332,266 of OX101791.1, forward strand.
GCGTTGTTGATCCTATATACCATTCGCGAGGTGGAACGGGAAGGTCCGATCCGATGGTTCCGGCGCTTTTACATATCTATACCGCTTCCCGGCCCCATCAAATTCCTGAATAGCACCCGTACGGTCGGCAACTCAACCCCCTCATTCTCCTTTACTCCTGAATACCAATATATACATAGATATATCGGTATTCCCGGGACATACTACAATATATACATACATACATACATACATATACATACATATATATATATATATATATATATATACACAATATCCATATGGATATACACGTACATGGACCACTCGACGAACCCCATTGAAAGCAACAGGTGATGATCCTTTCCCGATATCGGACCGTTTCACTGGCCATTACCCCATGCCGTGGTATACGAACGATAGCCTCTCCGCTCCCATATACACACCGTAGTATTAGCACTTGCTTTTTTTGCCCTTGCCTCCTGTGTCCATCTCGTCGTACTCTCTTTCTCTTCCATTCTCGGGCACTGCACTTTTGCCACTTCATCGATGTTTTGCTCTTTCGCGTCTCTAATTTGCAGACAACGAGATTCCACGTTATTGCAACAGGCTGCAGGGATAATCCAATCATACTTTAATCAAGCCTCCATTCTCTCTCTCTCTCTCTCTCTCTCTCTCCCTCTCTCTCTCTCTCTCTCTCCGTCTCTTTCTCTCTTTCTCGCTTTATACATATATGTGTACCTGCATATGTCCCTGTTGGTATCTTCGGAAAATATTAGATGCTAACAGTTTACGTACGCGACAATTCACCTGCTGGTTTTCCGCGGGTACACCTCCAGTCACGCCCAGAGTGTCGTTTCCGGTGTCTCGTAACGCGCGCACCCAGCTATTTATGCAGACTCGCATCATCTCAAAATTCGCGAGACGCTGTGAATTCAATCTAGGTGCTGCGTCGCGCGAAAATGTGCAACAGAATTACACAGATCAACAGCCGATTTGGTGTCGCAAAACTGTATATTTTTTTCAAAATCTTCCCTCTACGATCCTATTTTAACAATTAAAATTGATAGTCTACGTTAAAAAACTGAAATTTGCATTTTTTTAAATTTAGTCTTATTGAAAAATGTAAGTTTTATTGAATACTAACTAATGTCCAGCCGGCGTTGCAATGCCTCTTTCTATTATCGGAGACGAACAGTTATCCGACACGAGTCGTCCGCCACCTATCGTACGTTGATGGTACTAAGTCAAAAACGTTCATGCAAGTACCAACGACGACTGTACGAAGTTTCAACTCAATCGGATGAACTGTGCGCGAACGCATAGAAGACGACCACGCAAACATCAATAGTTGTAGACATGATGATGATGATGACTAGCTAATGCCCGGCATGTGTTGCAATACCTCTTTCGCTTATCAAAAACGAAAAATTATCCGATACGACTCGCGCGCCACCTATTGTACGTTGATGGTACTATGTCAGAAACTTTCGCGCAAGTGCCAACAACAACTGTACAAAGTTTAAATTCAATCGGATGAACGATGCGCAAGTGCATAGAAGATGAACAATTATCCGATACAACTCGAGCGCCACCTATTGTACGTTGATTTGTACTATGTTAGAAACTTACACGCAAGTGCCAAGAACAACTATACAGAGTTTCAACTCCATCGGATGAGCGATGCGCGAGCGCATAGAAGGCGGACATACAAACATTAATTTATATATATATATATATATATATATATATATATATATATATATATATATATATATATGATGATGGTGGTTGCGATGATGATGGTGTTTGCGATGATGATGATGATTATGATGATGATAATGACGATGATGACGATAATGACGATGATGACGATGATGACGATGACGATGATGACGATGACGATGATGACGATGACGATGATGACGATGACGATGATGATGATGACGATGATGACGATGTTGACTATGTTGAGGATGTTGACGATGATGACGATGATGACGATGATGACGATGATGACGATGATAACGATGATGACGATGATGACGATGATGACGATGATAACGATGAGAACGATGACGATGATAACGATGAGAACGATGACGATGATGACGATGATAACGATGAGAACGATGACGATGATGACGATGATGACGATGATGACGACAATGATGATTTTTACATTGAGTAAGCTTCTTTTACGTGATTTTCTTGAGTGTGACTTATCGAGGTAGTCGCGCATCGAACTCCAATCGTAATCAGCCATCATGTGTGTCTATCCAATCTTCCATGATTTTTATGTCTTGGTGGAAGCGTTCTCCTTGCTCTTTACTGAAGGAGTCAAGGTTTTCTGCGAATTTATCTTGACCCTTTATTTCTATTCTGAAATAAAAAGAAAAAAAAGCATTTTTCACGAAATCCGTAATCGTTTTTCTAAATTTTTGAAAAACATACTTTCCGCACATGTAACAAAATGTATTTAGTCCAGTAAAGCAGACGAAAACCCAGCACTTTTAAGCGTAGAATATAAATTTTGGACTGAAAGTAGATGGTTGTATACTGAAAGTAACCTCAATAAAATGTTTCCCCTCAACTCGCCCCAGCCCTAAGAAATAGGGGTTAAAAACTTAAAAATCGCTGTATCTCGATAATGAATAGCCCGTTCAAAAAAGGTTTCAAACAAAAGTTGTTTGGAATAATAAAATTCGTATAAAGTTATCTGACGTCCAATCCCCTATCTTTGAAAATAGCGGCACAAAAACGCGAGAGCACCACTATTAGAAATTTCAAATCGTTTTTGTGCCACTATTTTAACAGATAGGGGGTTGGACGTCAAATAACTTTATACGTATTTTATTATTCCAAACGACTTTTGCTTAAAACATTTTTTGATCGGGCTATTAATTATCGAGATACGGCTATGTTCAAGTTTTCAACCCCTATTTCTTAGGGTTGGGGCGAGTTGAGGGGCAACATTTTATTGGGGTTACTTTTAGAATGCAACCAACTACCTTCAGTCAAAAATTCTTATTCTACGCTAAAAAGTGCTGGGTTTTCGTCTCTTTTGCTGGACCAATTAGGGTAGTTCGAACAGACTTGCTTCGCTTTCGTCGAAATATTACTGAATTAATTTATAACAGCAAATAATTAGCAAAAAAAGGAACACTTCCTTAAATCAACTACTAACGACACTCACTGTGGAATGAAAATTCATTTGAAAACACTCTGTAGCAAATTGAAATGTAGATCTCACAAGTAGTCCCTCAACAAAAAATCATCTGACGGTCGCCGGTGCCAAAGTTGTTTTTTTGTTTTCGTCTACTTGTGTTATCATCATTGGATGGTTGGTACTTCGAATGGTTAACACCATGCACCCTTGCATCTTGCCCCCCTGAAATCTTGAAGCCCGGATCGAAAGGGGTGAAATGCAGTTGAAAAAATACGATTTAAGGCCTCATATACGCGATTTCGCCGATTTTCGAAGGTACTTTTCTAGACGCGGTTGAAAAAAATGACGCATTTATTGACACTATTTTTTTACATATTATTTATGCACATCGTTAAGTATATGTAAAAAAAACAGAAATATTAACCAATGGCGAAGATATAACATAATAAAGCAATGTATTTTTTTTGCGCGCGCGTTGATGGTGAAAGTTCTCAGCATCGATGTGGGTGTCTGAAAAAAAATGAACATATTTATAATTGCATAATCATTGTATATTCAGTGTGAACCAAAAATATTATTTAAAAAAAATTCCAAACTTACATTTTTTTACTCAATTTTCTGTCGATATTTAATTTTTAATTTTTTTGTGTCATTGAAATTTTTGTTTCTGTGAATCACACGATAGGTGATGATACTAAGAATATGTTGTAAAAATTTCAAAGCGATCTGAACCTTCCTTCGAGAGTTGAAACGTTCACAAGGTTCAAAAAAGTGAATCGTGGAAAAACGGCTTTGAAATTGGCGGTCGGCCGCGCCACGCGGTATCTATTATAAATGCAATCTTTTCTTATTTTTGAAATTTTCGGATTTTTTCAATTCTGTAAAGCTTCAAATATTCCTAACCGTTCAGGCTAATAGAATAAAAAATAATGGGAAAAAAAATGAAAAATTTTGAAATTTTTCGCGTTTACAAGGCCTTAAATTAGAGATGAAAGGACGGGGAGGCAGTATATGGGCAGTTATGGGTTCGCGCGTGCGGACGGGAAATCCGTGAATATTTTCCGACGGAAAGAAAATGCAGGGTGAAGAAGAGTGAGAGAGGGATGAAATCGTCTATGGTCGGGGGGGGGGGGGGGGGTATTATACGATTTGAGACTTTGCTCAACGAAAGCTCTCTCTCTCTCGCTCTCTCTTTTGTGATTTATGGTCGCGCCCCTGCGTGCTGTAAGACCACAACGAGAGGGTAGCTCGATTGTGTGGACTTTACGAGAGAATGGCACGTCAATCAGCCCCACGTGGGGTTATATATATATATATATATATATATATATATATATATATATATATATATATATATAAAGAGAGAGAGAGAGAGAGAGAAAGTGAATCAATGACGAATCCTTCAATTCGATTCATCAAGTCGCTGTCCACCCGAAATTAAATTCTTCCACAATCGTTTCTATCATAACACACAAGCCCCACATTTTTTCCGGACGATTCGTTCTGGCCACTGTGACGGTCCGCCCGGCGCGAGCCTCCCATCATTTGTTCTCGTCGTATCGCAGGTACGTTTCGGCAAAACCTTCGCGATTCTCCTCGCGTCATGAATAAAAGAAGAAGGCAGAAAAATGAGTAAAACGTCACCGAGAGAGACGCGCGTATATCGATTAATCGTTGCGTCGTTCCGACAATATTTTTTGTTCTTTTGTAATTTTACAAATTGGAAAAGAAAATCCTTCTGTGTGGCTCCGCTCGCAAAAATATTCGATTTTTTATTATTGGGTTGGCACAAAAGTAATGAGACACTCTAGAAAACTCGATACATTTCCTTCTTTAAATTAATTATTTTCGATAATATTCTAGTATGTTGTAGAACATTCTAGATACTTATTATCTGTGGGTATAAAAGAGCGCTCCCGCGATTGAGCTTGTCAGTATGAAAAGAAATGGACGAGCGACAACTTCGAACTCTTTACTTGTACGAGTATTTGTTAGGCCACAGCGCGCGGGTTGCGGCTGACAATATCAATACTACATTGGGTGCTGGGAGTACTAGCCATGCGACAGTGTCTCGGTGGTTTATACGTTTTGAATCGGGAGACAGAAGCCTTGAAAGTCAACCACGCTCCGGACGACCACAAGCGTTGGACGACGACGATTTGCGCCGCGAGCTGTAGTCAAACCCTGCTGCTACCACTCGTGAATTAGCCCAAGCACTTAACTGCAGTCACCACGCGGTGGAATACCATCTTAATGCGCTAGGATATAGGAAAGTTAAGGCTCAGTGGGTACCGCACATCCTCACAGATGACAATCGTGCAGTTCGGGTCGCTATATGTCAATCCCTTTTGCTAAGACCGCAACGTAAAGAGTTTTTATCTGATTTGGTTACTGGCGATGAGTCGTGGATTCACTATGAAAATGATACACGTAGCTCCTTTTGGCTGCCTCGAGAGGAAACCCCACTAACTCAACCGAAGATAGATCAAAGACACCGCAAAAAGGTTCTTCTTTGTTGTTTTTGGGATTCGCAAGGTATGCTGTTTTATGAATTGCTACACAATGAAACGGTAAATGCTAACAAGTATGCATCTCAGCTCAGCAATTTAGCCGCTGCTATTAAAGAAAAACGACACAGACGAGCCAACGTCTATTTGCTTCATGATAACGCTCGCCCTCATGTTGCTTCTACCACTCGTCAACAATTACAGACCTTAGGTTGGGAGACGGTACCGCACCCACCATATTCTCCAGACATCGCTCCTTCAGATTATCATTTATTTAGAGCCCTGAAGAATGATCTGAGAAATAAGAAATTTGATAATTTTGGCGATATGGAATCGCACTTGAACGATTTTTTCAACTCGCGGACGCCAGAGTTCTGGGCGAAAGGCATCCAAAGTTTGCCTGATCGTTGGCTTAAGGTCATAGATGCAGTTGGTGACTATATTAGTAATTAAACTTCTTTTATGTTAAAAATAATAAAATTTATAAAACGTAAAGCAAGTGTCTCATTACTTTTGTGCCAACCCAATAGATAAAAACCAGACACTTGTGCAACGAAATTGGAGGGAAAAATTTGAGCGATGCGTCGATCATAGAAAGAGAGAGAGAGTGGGAAAGAGAGAGGATTCGGAGCTCGGATAATCCTCTATATCGAGACAATCGAGAGGATTTTTCGCTGAGCCCTCGGGGGTGAAAGAGTAGCGCAGATAGATCGGACCGGCTCGCATGGCTAAGCTCGTATCCCGCGGCCAGAACACACACTATAGACGTATATAAAGAGAAGGGGACAGATCGAGCGAGAGAGACGAGGCGAGAAAGTCAAAAGCCCAGAAATACAGTGGCGCGTGTGGGTGGACGAAACGGGCGAGGGAGGGGTGGAGGTTGGGGGTGGACAAACGACATCAATATACAGAGCACGAAATTTCGTCAGGATACACATTTGTGTAGACGTGTGTATGTATAAATCCACTTCGTCGTGTACGCGTATATATATATATATATATATATATATGAGTACACGAAGTGGATCTTTGCTTTTACTGACTCGAGAGGGAGGTGTCTGCCAAGTGTCCACCATATATCACACGTAATACAAAATCCGATACTCACGTCATGCTCGTATATCCACATATGCACGTGTATATAATGAGCATATATACATCGACAATTGAGGAGCTGGAGAACAAAACCGGACTTGTCGACACTATGTCAATTTTTGTAATTTTTCGCGTTTTTCTAGTACACGTTTATTAGCTTCCGAAATATTTTAAATCAAATTCGGCCCTAGACACCTCGAAATTGGCTAAAAACTGCCTTTTTAAGGCGTTCCCCCACTTGTAGCGCAAAAAAAGGCCTTTTTCATGAATTTTTTTAAAGAAAACTACAAAACTTTTTTAATCGATCAATATACCATCTTAAAGAACACGTCTTGAAGAACTTTCAGTAATTTTTTTATTGAAAAATATTACATTGTTTAGTGGCAAATGGCCGTCAATGAAATAATGTTTTTATATACACGGTTTGCGGTGACCAACATTGCGGCGAAATGGATCATCTGGAAAAAAAATGCGGATGGATTTAGTCAAATATAAGTATAAACTAGTCTTTAATCGAAGGATTTTAAAAAATATTCATTTTTCACAAAATGGCGGACAGTCAAAGTTGATAGTTCGATTTTAACGAAAAAAAACGGCCGTTTTTTGGCTATAAAACGGCACTTTTTTTCGAAAAAAAAAATCGAACGATTAAAGACTACATTTTTATGTATTAAATAAGCCTGCAAAATTTCAACAAGATCGGTTCATTAGTGTTCGAGTAATCTTGGTCACCGACTTCAGAAATGCCATTTTGAGAAAAACGCGTTTAAAGTTTCAATTTCAGTTTACACGAAGAAAATATTTTTTTTTGTAAACTTACATAGAGTCATCTATTCCGGGCCCATACAGAAGTATGGGCCCGGATACTTATACTTCAAAAAAATGCAATAAAGAAAAATCGATTTTTTCAAAATCGCAAGTGGGGGTAACCCCGTAAGCGAAAGGCAGTTTTTAGACAGAAAAAACAAGATTTCAAAAGCTTTACGTAGTGTGGACAAGTCCGATTTTGTTCGCCAGCTCCTCATTTATATTTGTTACGAGTCGATATTAATTTGACTTTGCTTCTCTTCGCTTCACAGCTATTTCCACATGCAAGATCGCATGACGTTGAAGTCTTCATCGTAACAACGCAACGACTTTTTTTCACTTTTTATTCCTTCATTTTTATCATTATACAGCAAATTGGAGTCGTGAATCTCTGATAAACATATGCAAAAAGGTTTCTGAATACCACAGCCGGAGTCGACCCAAAAAATGGGGACAATTTAAACAAAATAAATTTTCGTTGCACTCCAACGATGCAAACTTACGATATTGAAGTTAGCATCGTTGGAACGCAACGGAAGTTTGGAAGCCGAATTTTCTTGAGCAAATCTGGGCTACCAAAAACACTCAAGCCTTTTTTAGGATCCTTATCCCAAATGGGCAGGATAGAATTTTAGATGATGCTAAAATGAAAAAATAGAAGGGAAATTTCCAATTTGGTTTACATTCCAACGATGCAAACTTCAACATCATGAGATCGCTTCTGAATTGTCTCTACCTTCGTCTCTAAAAGACCGAGAAGGATATTCTCGTTTTTATTATTTTTACATCCGCTTATTAATTATTTTTATTTGAAAAATGAGATCGTGGGAGGCTTTTGTCTATCGACATTTTTCTTATCCGTTGAAAAAATGAGAATCTATGGAAAACTTCTTTTTTGTCTACTAAAAAAAAAGAGACTCATCACGAGGAGTATTTCCTATGGTCTGAGGAAAGAGCTCCTCGGTCTCGTAAATTGGACAAGGTCTCTGACAATTTCAATTGCAGCCTCTCCGCTGAGTAAATTACTCCCCTTCTTTCTTTTTTTCTCATCAGTGAGAAAAAACGTTTCAGAGGCACGGAGATATCGTTGACATCAATACCACCAGCTGAGCGTGTCCGAAGGGCCTGTCAAACGTTAATCGTCTCCTACAGATCTTTGCCAAACATCGTCCAATCGAGTCACTCGTCCTAATCGTAATCTCGGCAAATGGAATTATGTGGATCAACAAAAAAAAATATTCCCGCACGTCGATGAGAAAGACTATTCCTTCCTTTATTCTTCCCTTTTTTTTATCGTCGCTCTCGCATTCACGCTGTATCGTTACTTTGACAGCAATGGGAAGCAAGAAAGAGTCGTGTGCGAAGAAATAAAAAGAAATCCAAACAAAAATATAAACCGACGCGAAGGAAAAAGACAGCGGAATATATCCCTCATTCGTCAGGCTGTCGCGAGCGGGGAAAAACGAAATTCGCATCTCTACGCGAACAAATGGCCCGGGCAATCGGAGAAACGCCGTTGAAATACCGAATCGGATTGTAGGCTCGCATTATCATATTCACAATTTAGTCTTGGGCTTTCGTATATATATATGCACACATCATTGTACATCTACCCTCGGAGAACTGACGTGCATTTATCCCTATATATATATATATATATATATATATATATATATATATATATATATATATATACAGGGTGTCCTGTTCGTCCACAAATATTTTACATTCACACATTACAATGCGCACACATGTGTGTGTGTGTATATATGAGCCCTACGTCGTCCTTCATCATCATCATCATCATCATCATCATCATATATATGAGGTATTCCACGTGAATCCGGTGGCTTTTTCCCTCACCCCCGCCAATTCGATTACTTTTTTCATCTGATTCCATTGACTCTAAAAGACGCCCTGAATTTTTTTAATATTTTTCGAAACAAACCTCAATCAAAAAATTCTCCGAAAAAAACGCCCCGATTTAAAAATCTGAAAAAATTCCCTAAAATGCGTGATTATGTGTAAAAATTTTCAAGCTATCACCGGCAGTGGAAGTATGATTTTTTCTGTGCTTTCTGAGCGATTAACGTTAAAAAAAAACGAAAAAATTCAAAAACCGCTTACTTCGGGCGGATACTTAATTATTTTGAAACCCACAATGAATTTTTTTGACCGTTTTGATTAACGAAATCACAATCATGGACCGTGAACAGTTGGCAGTCAATTTTTCGGATTTAAAAAATGTTAATCGCTCAGAAAGCACAGAAAAAATTATACTTCCACTGCGGGTAATAGCTTGAAAATTTTGACATATAATCACGTATTTTTGGGATTTTTTTCAGATTTTTCAATCGGGTATTTTTTTGGAGAAAATTTTTTTTTTAACTAAGTGTTGTTTAGAAAATTTAAAAAAAATTCAGGGTGTCTTTTAGAGTCAATTGAATCAGATGAAATAAATAAATCAAATTGGCGGGGGTCAGGGAAAGAGTCCACCGGATTCCCGGGGAATACCTCATATATATATATGTATAGGATGTCCTATTATGAATGGACAATCCTGCAACTGTCGATAGGTCAGATCATGTCCTACCAGATTCTGGAATTTTAGTTTAGTAAAAGTCCCACGGTTTTCGAGATTTTGGGCTTTGTATTATTAAAAAAAAAAAAAATCATCTGCTTCTGGTTTTTCGCATGCCGTTTCTACAAATTATATGAATCGACAATAACTAAGCAACTTTTTAAAGTAATTGGCACGATTTGCGTAATACATTTTTGTACACCGCAGGCTGTCAAAGTCAGATGTTCGAATTGGATCGTTTTTCATAAAGTTTCCTTAACCTTTAAGGTTAAAAAGCAGACTTTTCTAAATAAAACAAATAACCAAGAGTATTTTTTTTTAACCGGGTCAAAAAACGTTATCATTTATAGGAATGGCATGCGAAAAACCAAAAGCATATGATTTTTATCTCGAAGGCCATGGAACTTTAACTGAACTGAAATTCCAGCGTATAGTACGACATGATCTGACGTATCGACAGTTGCAGGAATATCCATTCATAACAGGACACCCTATATATTTATGTGGGAATATAGAAATACACAAAATAAGTATATATAAAAATGGGAGGCTGTCCTCAGCCGGGACTATGACACGAATACTACGACGACGATGTATCACCGCGAGAGTTGCGAGGACTGGCTCCGCTCGCGCGACGTCAGATATCACGCAAAACCGCACCGCACCGCACACTTCTTTCCTCGTGCTCACCGCGTGATAATATTTTTCGAGAACGAAAAAGTAAGCTCGCGGAATATATATTTTACTCGATTTATTTCGTCAACCCCTTTGAAGCCCGATTTTTTATTTCGCCGGTACGACCATGAAAAAAAAGGAGCAGAAAAAAAGCTGCGCATGAGTCATCCTTCCAGGCACCCCGACACACGTGAACTTCCCATCATTGCGACATTTTTCAAAAGCCGATCTCCCGCTATCTATGTACCAACATGCACGCATGTACGCATTTGAATTAGGGAAGGGGGATTTTGAAGACATTCGACTTCGAGGACCCTCTTGAGGATGTTTGAGCCCTGATGTTCTCAAAGTCACCTTTAGATGTGATGCAGGTATTTTTGTCTGAAGGTTGTTTGAAGGGTTGGCCTCGGAACAGCTGGGTGTGCTGAAAGTCAACGTGACATAAATATAGTGGATTCATAATGAACTTGTCGCGCGTGTATACGAATTATATATGTATATATATACATATAAATATAAATAAAAGTAACGTGGGCCGAGGGTTCGTATGTTCTACGATTTTTTTACCTTGTGAAAAAAAAACAATTATCAATTTTTTACGTATTGAATTTCGCATCATTGGAGGAAAGCAGCGAATTTTTTTTACGTATTGTCCTATTTTTTTGGCGTATTTGGGCTTCAAAAATCATTGAAACATTTTTTGAAGGTCCTTATTGGGGTTCCATAGCCTGAACTTGGAAAAAAGGGCTTGAATTTCAATGAAAATGTAGAAATGAAAAACTAACGAAGACTTTGTGTTGCATTCTAACAATGCAAACTTCAACATGATCTTTTACGAGTTTTCCTATCGCACAGTTTTTATTTTTTTCTCGTTTGTCTATGTACTTTCCTCTTAGGCGTTTTTAAAAGCATGTGGGTGCCGTTTAAACTAGTAAAACTGTTTTTTTAATCATCTGAACTTTACTGACCGGTCCTCTCAAACTGTTTGGTACTTTTGATCGGAATCTAAGGCATTGACTCTAGTGTTCAGTTGGTCATCTATTCATTCGTCAACAGTGCACTTAATACCGATAACACAAGTAAAACAAATGCGAGCAAAGCACATACTCAAAGGAGAAAAAAATGTTTAATGCTTTGTTTCGAGAACTGAAAAAGATCGTAAAACTTACAAATAAAACGTAACAAACACGTAAAACATTGGGAATGACGTTGAAGTTTACATCGGTAGACAGCGATGTTTTTTTCCATTTTTTATTTCTTTACTTTTTTTTATCATCCAAAGCCTTTTTTGCAAAATGACGTGGCACATTTTTAATAAGAATACGTAGAAACGTTTCAGCGATTATCACAGGTCAAATGTACCAAAAAAAGTTGTACCAGTAAACATTTACGTATCTTTTCATGTATATTTGAAATGTATGAAAAAAAATGTTCAACATGAAACCATAAATGACTACAGACTTATCAGCCTATCCCATGTGCATCTTTTCACTTCAGTCCCCAATCGGCGGGAAAGATGCAACTCGTAATTCTTGACTGAATCAAATAACCCAATAAAATATGTAATTGTCATATATTTTTCTTCTGGATAAATTAAGAAAAAGCTGAAAAAATCGTTAAATTATAACTTCTCTTAGGTTTGAAAAAAAATGTGTTTAAAAAAACACTTTAAGGGGTTACCCCCACTTGCGATTTTGAAAAAATCGATTTTTTTTTATTGCATTTTTTTGAAGTATAAGTATCCGGGCCCATACTTCTGTACGGGCCCGGAATAGATGACTCTATGTAAGTTTACAAAAAAAAATATTTTCTTCGAGTAAACTGAAATTGAAACTTTAAACGCGTTTTTCTCAAAATGGCATTTCTGAAGTCGGTGACCAAGATTACTCGAACACTAATGAACCGATCTTCTTGACATTTTGCAGGCTTCTTTAATACATAAAAATGTAGTCTTTAATTGTTCGATTTTTTTTTTCGAAAAAAAATGGCCGTTTTATAGCCAAAAAACGGCCGTTTTTTCGTTGAAATCGAACCATTAACTTTGACTGTCCGCCATTTTGTGAAAAATGAATATTTTTTAAAATCCTTCGATTAAAGACTAGTTTATACTTATATTTTACTAAATCTATCCGCATATTTTTTCAGATGATCCACTTCGCCGCAATGTTGGTCACCGCAAACTGTGTATATAAAAACATTATTTCATTGACGGCCATTTGCCACTAAACAATGTAATATTTTTCAATAAAAAAATTATTGAAAGTTCTTCAAGATGTGTTCTTTAAGATGGTATATTGATCGATTAAAAAAGTTTTGTACTTTTCTTTAAAAAAATTCATGAAAAAGGCCTTTTTTGCGCTACAAGTGGGGGTAACGCCTTAACGTGCTATAAAAAATATTTAAAAATACTTTTTTAACGACTTTTTAAATTCTCTTAGAAGACGTTTTCATACAGAAAAAAATAAACTTTGCTTTGATTCAATAGGTCGTTTAGTTCTTTTGCTATCACGCCGGCCAATTTGGAAAAATCATGAAAATGAAAACTGGAGAAAAAGCGCTTCAAAGTTTTAAATAGGAGGAAATTTCAATATCAAATATCAATCGCTTTTCTGCTTTCGGCCTTGTATCTTCGAAGATATTTACAATTAGCCTCCGTAACTTTGCAAATATATTCTTGGATAGTTCATCTATCGATTGCAGCAATTAAAAAAACGTTTTTTTCGGACTTTCTAATTCAGGCTCCCGCCTTAAAAAAAGACTAGACTTTCGTTGCATTCCAACGATGCAGCGATCAACGTCATAATTCGGATAGGCTACGAGGCTAGATTGCCCTTTAGAACGTCACTTTTCGTGTCACCCTGTCCATATATTTAAAAATATGAGTACAACTGCCTACATTTTTATAGACCCGGCGCCAATACGCAGGCCGTGACTAATAAATGGAAGTCATTCGTAATAATCATGTGGTAGAGACTTCAAAACAGACTGCTATGCTTCCCATGCGTATTCCTATATAATGACGGAGTTCCGATCGTTTTTGCTATTCGGTTATAAATTACCCATCGCCGGTTAGATTTCTTATTGTGTCGGCGATGAAGGCGAGAGTGCATCTGAGAGTCTCGTGATCGGCCTTCTGTCTATAACTCCAAAGGGGAACTCCATACATATCCATAGATATAACCCGTAGCGGGTATAGGGCGGACGATATCCTGACTATATATTATATTATATCCGCGATGTCGCGCG
>OX101791.1:22351324-22409416 GCA_944452715.1 Ophion slaviceki
AACGCCAAAGAGAACCCGTGCAGAAATTTGTCGGGGAGTCCCTAACACCTCCCTATAGGGATTTGATAGGAATGCCGGACGTAGAGTCCACATTGGAATCCAAATCGCTTTATTTCCTGGTTGACATCGTTTGAGAATTTTTTATTACAGGTTCCGGTTCCCTAAATTCACCCGCCCCCTTCCCGCTTCGCCGTAACTAGAAAAAAAGAAATTTGCCATCTCGCCGCAATATGCGCTCTAGAAAAATAAATGCACAACACAAATACCAGCGTGAGCTGTACAACAGGGTTCTACGATTTCTAACCTAAAAAAAATCTTCCGGGCGAAGGATCGCCGTGGAATGTTCCACCTGTGCACAAACGCCAAAGAGAACCCGTGCAGAAATTTGTCGGGGAGTCCCTAACACCTCCCTATAGGGATTTGATAGGAATGCCGGACGTAGAGTCCACATTGGAATCCAAATCGCTTTATTCCCTGGTTGACATCGTTTGAGAATTTTTTATTACAAATTTTCAACCGCAAATTGTTGGATCTCCAAAAAACAATCCCCTTTCGTGGTCGCGTGCACAAATTTGTTGGCGAGTCCCGGGAAGCAGCCTCACATCTCTTTCGGGACTCGTTAGGGACACCGCAAATACAGACTCCTTATTGAGATCCAATTGGATTCTGCACTGTTTTCCGATTAACGCCGTTTGAGAATTCTTACCACGGTCGAATCGAAAATATGTGAAAAATCTGAATATGTGATGATTACAGTGGATTCTCAGTGATGTGATTTATTCTTTTTTAAGGGGGGATTGTCTTTTTTTTCGCAAAATTTACCGCTTTTTGGGAATTTTTTTGTGAAGAAAGTATACAACGGAAAACTTGTGAAACTTGGCATATAGTTTTATTGATCTGTTTACTACATACAAAAAAATTTTTAAACAATTTCATCAAAAAATCCGCCTCCCACCCCCCTCGACGCGCGATGGTCCTTTTTTGATGGTGTGCACGATTACAGCCTTCACGTTCATCCTGCAACAAAAACCCAAAAAGCATTTTACTTTAGACACATATAGCTATCGTTCGATGAAGGAAAAAAAAATTGACGATTTGGTGACGTTTTGAACTTGAAGTATCGATTTTTCGAAAAAAAATGATCGATTTTTTGTTCTAAATAAAAAACTATTAAACGTATTGCTTTTTTGCTTCATCAAACGATAAAAGGATGTCAGCTGAGCATTCTGTCCAAATTTGAAGGCAATCGGTTGAATAGTTTTTGAGAAATCGTGCACACCATCAAAAAAGGACCATCGCGCGTCGAGGGGGGTGGGAGGCGGATTTTTTGATGAAATTGTTTAAAAAATTTTTTGTATGTAGTAAACAGATCAATAAAACTATATGCCAAGTTTCACAAGTTTTCCGTTGTATACTTTCTTCACAAAAAAATTCCCAAAAAGCGGTAAATTTTGCGAAAAAAAAAGACAATCCCCCCTTAAGATCCACTCATTTCGTTTGTCCATATATTTTGTTTGGAAAATGATGGAATTGATGGAATACGATGGGTTCCATCCCGAGTAGAAATTGAGCTAGCCTGTCTGACGAGGAACATCACTTTGATGTCCTCTTCCGATATTGTTGAAACTTTTTTATGTGGTAGAGTATAAAGAACTAAGAGACACGTATTTTTTTATTTGCGGAAAAACGGTTTTAAGGGGTGAAACGCACCCTCGAAAATAGGGGTGTTTTTTGTCGATAACGTCATCGTTCTCATCTCCAATATATAGTACACAAAGTAACAAACATTGTTGCAATTTGAATTTTTTAAATATCTCGTACCGTTAAAAAGTTATCGATGAAAAACATCCCCATTTGCGAGGGTGCGTTTCACCCCTTAAGACCGTTCTTCCGCCGATAAAAAAAATAAGTGTCTCTTAGTTTTTGATACTCTTCCACATAAAAAAGTTCCAACTAAATCAGAGGAGGACACCAAAGTGATGTTCCTTGTGAGTTACGACCTAGTAACTGGCTCGTCCAATTGAGCTCATACGAACTGAACAATGGTTGGCTCGTTATAAGCTAGTAACATTGCGAATGTTTTGTTATCCAGCCCTTGTCTAGTCACTGCCCGTCGATCTTGGTAACAAACGGCAAAGTGTGGTTACGTGACTACGTGTAATTCCATCGAGCGATTGGCTCATGGTTGGCTAAGCAGTTCCAGTTACAGATGACGTTGCGAATGAAAAAAACCCTCAAGTCGGTATCTCGCGATGACCTAGCCAACACTTGCCAACTGCGGCCGCACTAGCCGGAATAAATGATCGGACAAATACAATTTGAGGTTATGTAATTCTATGCGATTATCGCTCTCAATGCGAACGCAATTGAGTCATTGATCCGATAATGCTATTTACATCTGTTAATCCGCCCATTTTTCAATAATCTAACATTGCGTAGTGTAACGTATGTAGACGATACGAAAATTCAGAAATTAAACAAGTGGAACCGCCTCAGTGGACAACGTCACAACTCATCACCCAGAGGTCCCAGGATCAAAACCACGTTACGGCGTGAGCCTTCGTCTGAGATAATTTAAAATTCAACCATCAATATATTTACAGCATAAATATGATAACCCTAATTAATGAACAACAAAGAATATCGTAACAGGGTCCAATGATGTAACTACCCAAACAAAAGTCACGAAAAAAAAATATATGGCCGCAATTTTTTAAAATCTAATCGCCACGCAATTTTTTGTTGCGCGTCACTAGCTGAAAAAACTAGGTCATGTCTAGGTCAGAAATATTACACAGCCGTGAGATATTTCTTCCCATCTAGTCACCATCTAATTTTTTGTACTCAGTCACTAGAGGATCAATGCGTTACAAGGCTGGGTAGTCAATAGCCGAGGCGGCTAGCTACCCAGGTAGGAATTGACGATGAAAAAAGGGCTCGCCAAGCTCTGAAACAAGGCTCACATTTTTTAATTCAGGCTGAGCACCAGCCTGATTTCAGGCCTAGCTGAACCTCTGAATGATAACGCGGTTTCAGGCTCTTGCACACAGGCTTGACCAAAGGCTGGTAGAAAAGCCTGTACAAAGCCTGAAACGACGAAACAACAAGGCTCAAAACGAGCCTTAATGAAGCCTTCACGAGCATTTATGACCAGGCTTTTCCCAAACTCTTTCCGAGGCTATATGAGGCCTGTTTTTAGTTTTCTATATTCTACATTGGGGTAAATTTAATAAATTTGTAAAGAATTCATTTGATTTGTTATATATATTTATTATTTGTTATATTATTTGTTACAAAATATATATAAAAATATTTTTAAAAACAATACTTTATTTTATTGTGTACTTTTATTTTCGTATATACTTTTTTGTGTACCTTATAAATATCGATAAGAGCATATGTTTAAATGTTCTGAGCTGCCTCCTTCGCTTTCGTTTTTCGTGCCTCCGCACTCGACAAATTTATTGCTACATTTTTTTTTCATAAAAGTACAGATAAAATATTATTTTAAACTTATTTTATTTTATCACAACCTGAAACAAGTCTGCATCCAGCCTTGATTTTTCAGCCTCAAAATTCACCGGCTGAATAAAGCTTGAAATAACCCTGAGTTTAGGCTAAGCAGCCAGTCTTGGTTCCAGGCTGCTCCAAACGATGCAATGAAACCTGGGCCAGGTCTGTCTCACTCAGGCTCGGTGAAACAAGGCTCGCACAAGCTTGTTTCCATCGTCAGCCTTTTAATTTCCTACCTGGGTAATGGCGATCCGAAACACGACTTTACAAGCTTGTGGCTCAGCGGTGATGAGTTACGTTTTCCACTCAGGATGAACTATCGTATCGGATTCTGTTCGATAATGTGTGAATCCTTTAGGTTTCAAATTGGATTCGTACGTTGGATTCCAACGGGGAACTCCGATTAGGATCTACTGTACAAGCCTGACATTTTAGTATAAGGTTCCAATGCGATTATCCAATGGATCCCTATCAGGAAGTAGGGACAAGTATGGGAATCCAATTGGATCCCTACGACAACTTCTGCTGAGCTGTTGGATAAGAGAGAAAATTCTGATTAAAAGCGATCTACGTGTGCGTGGGTGCGTGTGTGGTATGTGAAATTAAGAGCATGGAAAGAGGAGAGTAGCTTGGCGGGGAATAAGGTTTGCAGGAGGGGCACAGGAGGGCAGTGGAAATTGCAGTGTTCCTTATTCCGACTGCGGGCTGTATATACTCACGAATAATAGGAGCTGCGCGGGATAGGGGGTGCGGTGACCGTACAGAGGAGACTCGAGCCATACATGCTCGGTCACATATATATATATATATATATATATATATATATATATATATACATACACATGCATGTATGTAAGTGTCCGAGGGAAACGAGCAAGTATGACCAGAAAGACCAGCGGATTTTCCGAGTTTAAGAGCCCTGGCTTGCCGCACACCGGCGGCGGCGCCGCGGCTCCGCGAATAAAAGGGAAATGCATAGAAGGAAAGGTCTAATTTGTTCTCGTCGGGATGCGGAATGAGAATGTGAGGCGAAATGGGGGGCCCGGGCGGGGGTGTGAGCCGGGGGATCGTTGGGTGAAACGGTGGGTGGGGACGGGGTGGTTTCGCGGTCCGAGTTTTCGTGGTCGACGTAATTAATATTCATAAGCGTCCAGAGAGGTCCTGAGGGCGGGGTCAACTTACATGTATCTTTTAGCGCGCTGACCCCCGCGCGCGCGGGAGCATGCCTGCATGTAAGGGATGGTACAGCGGAACGGTAGAGGCGCATAGATATATATATATATATATATATATATATATATATGTATATCTATAACACCTTGCTGGGCCCTGAAAACTCGTCCGATGCTGGTCAGCATCCGTTGGAGAATGCGTGGTCCTTCGCATTCCCTTCGTTCCTCTCGCTCCTGTATATACGTGGGGCGATAACCGACGGAAGTAAAAATACGGACCGCGAGGGATCGTTGCAGAGCAACCCTTATTTTTGGCGGGGCTATGGGAAGGAGTCGCTACCCCCTGACTGCGGCGCTGTGAAGAGGAGCGGATTGCGCGTACGGGAAGTAGGGGCAAGATGAGAATGCTAAAGTCATGTTCACATAAAATAATGCATATTAATCAGTCAACTTTAAATATTCTTTTAAGGCGTTACCCCCACTTGTAGTGCAAAAAAGGCCTTTTTCATGAATTTTTTTAAAGAAAACTACAAAACTTTTTTGATCGATCAATATACTATCTTACAGTACACATCCTGAAGGACTTTCAGTAATTTTTTTATAGAAAAATATTACATTGTTTAGTGGCAAATGGCCGTCAATGAAAAAATGTTTTTATATACACGGTTTACGGTGACCAACATTGCGGCCAAGTGGATCATCTGAAAAAAAATGCGAATGGATTTAGTCAAATATAAGTATAAACTAGTCTTTAATCGAAGGATTTTAAAAAATATTCATTTTTCACAAAATAGCGGACAGTCAAAGTTAATGGTTCGATTTTAACGAAAAAACGGCCGTTTTTTGGCTACACTGTAAAAAAAGTCATTAAATTTACTATACTTTTACAATTGAAAATTTCTAAACTCGGAATATGAAACGCAAATTCGCACTTCAGTAATGGAAACTTCAGTAATGGAAATGAATTTTCATAGATGCGTATACATTTTAATATATGGGACATTGAATATTAGTATGCTGCGTATGAGTTTTTCAACGCGCATCATAATCATACAAATATTTGTTTGATTAATGCAACAAACGTATATGATTTCCATATTTACACAAAAAGTTTTAAAATCACAATATGACTGTTATTTTTAACTTCATTCTGTTGAAAAGTACAATACCTTGTACATTGAATATTACAAAAAACTGTTTAAAGAAATATGAAATTTAAAATACTTTTACAATACTATGGCAAATGAAATTTCAAAACTTAGTATATGAATGAATATTTAGGCTTTAGTGTTGTAAAATTCAATACCGGACCTACATTTCATACGGTTTTACATTTCGTAATACGTACGAATTGAATATTAATACAATATCTACAATTTTTCAAGGCATCTAATAGAAAAATGAATATTCTTAGTTGAAAAATACAACAAGCGTTTTGAATATATACAATGTAGATTCTGATAGACTGGGGAATATTTAGAAATGAATAGGACATTTACAATACGAAGGCACGTACATTTTCTGATTTACAACGAGACTACTGAGCCTGGATGTCGCGAATCGGGTTCTCCTTTCGCGGGGTGAAAGTTCAAGACCTCCGAATTAACGTCGTTTTTTATTTTTGTTCCAATAGGCCTTAGTTGCTGAGATATCGCGATTTGAAAATTTGGGAATTTCGGACGGAGCCAAGCCGGTTTCGGCTCACGCGTAGAGTACATTGAGCGTTGATACTTGAGACAAGAGCGGCCGTAGCTAGTACGGTAAAACGACGGACTGGCACTGAAAGTTCATGGTTCGCGTCCCCGTGCTTTTTTTTAATTCAATTTTTTTTTCTTTCTAATCTCTTTTAAGACTTTGCATGTGCAGATAAATAAGAAAATTCGAAAATATGTATTACTAGTTTTATTTATCTATTATATTAAAATAATTAATCCAAAAATGAAGTCACAATTACATAGCAAAATAATATTGTATAACAAATAATTAATCTAATAATCAAGTCACAATTACAAAGCAAAATAATATGGTATAAAAAATAAATAATTAATCTAATTCACACTTGCAAATTTCGCGGCAGGTAATTATTCTGATTCTTCTTCTATCAGATCGGTATGCTGACAAATTGGAGGGAGGAAACCATCGTAAAAGCAAGGGAAGCACAAAGGCTTACGACACCACGAACATAAGATGAACGCAATACCACCGCAACCACATTAATTATTTTAATATAATAGATGCAGTCATGAGAGATTATAAAATAAAATAAAAATTGAATTAAAAAAAAGGACGGGGACGCGAACCGTGACTTTTCAAGTGCCAACCCGTCGTCTTACCGTATTAGCTACGGCCGCTCTTGTGTCAAGTATTAACGCTCAACGTACTCTACGCGCCAGCCGAAACCTGCTTGGCTCCATCCGAAACTCCCAAATTTTCAAATCGCGCTATCTCGCTAGTATGTGTTTATTCGGATAGTCTGATTTAATATATAATTCAATGCAGAAAACTTCAAATTCATGCTTTGGTCAGCATGTTAAATCAAATCATAAAAAAACGTATCGAGTAACACCAAATCTAAAGTAAATGATTAACACCCGGTGTGATGGTCTAGTGGTTAGCGTGCTCGCCACTGAACCAGCGGACGGGGAAGATCCCGGGTTCGAACCCTAGTCGCGTACATTTCGTCGTGAAATGTTTTTCTTCGGCATTTCACGGCGAAATACAACTAAGTTAGAAATACGATTGTAGTCATGATGAATATAATACAGAGTGGCGGGGGGGAGTGCCTGCGGCCGCAAGGAGAACAGGGGAAAGTAGAGGGGTTAACGGTCACAATGAAGGGGTAGGATAGGAATAAACGCGAGAAATTAACACCGAACAAAAGCAGCAAGTCTAATTACAAACCCAAATCGATTCGCATTAATTTTTATCGCAGAAAGTAAATAATAACAATTACACTAACCTAACACCGTAAAATTAATACACTTTTCTATGCCAATTTTACTTTTTTTTTAATTAAAAAATGCAATCTGTGCGTATTAATTTTAATACGCTCACAATAGATACCTTGCGATACGTATATGATTTTTCCAGTACTTAAGTGTTGCGATATTACTGAACGATTATTAGACATTCGAAAAGCAGCCCATTGATTTTCAAATGACAATATTAAAATTCATAAACGGTATCTGTAAAAAGACTTCCTACACTTTTATATTAATTTTAATACGCACCGTAAAATTAATACACTTTTCTATGCCAATTTTACTTTTTTTTTAATTAAAAAATGCAATCTGTGCGTATTAATTTTAATACGCTCACAATAGATACCTTGCGATACGTATATGATTTTTCCAGTACTTAAGTGTTGCGATATTACTGAACGATTATTAGACATTCGAAAAGCAGCACATTGATTTTCAAATGACAATATTAAAATTCATAAACGGTATCTGTAAAAAGACTTCCTACACTTTTATATTAATTTTAATACAGATTTTTTTTACAGTGTATAAAACGGCCATTTTTTGCGAAAAAAAATCGAAGGATTAAAGACTACATTTTTATGTATTAAATAAGCCTGCAAATTTTCAAGAAGATCGGTTCATTAGTGTTCGAGTAATCTTGGTCACGGATTTCAGAAATGCCATTTTGAGAAAAACGCGTTTAAAGTTTCAATTTCAGTTCACACGAAGAAAATATTTTTTTTTGTAAACTTACATAGAGTCATCTATTCCGGGCCCATACAGAAGTATGGGCCCGGATACTTATACTTCAAAAAAATGCAATAAAAAAAACGATTTTTTCAAAATCGCAAGTGGGGGTAACCCCTTAAACTAATCAATATTTATTAACCTTTTAAGGGGTCTTCTCACTTTAGACGCTAAATGAAAGGCTATTTTTTATAGGTTTATATTATAGATATTGATATAAAAGTTATTACACTCAATAAACACACTTTCGAAATACATTTTTAAAAAATTGTTTATTTAAGTCACTATTTATAGACGGAAATGGTAGTTAAAAAAATGTCCTAAAAAATTGTAGGTCTGCGCTGTTGATGAAATCTCAGAGATGGATCATCTTGAACAAAAAAATCAAACGGTTTTAGATTCAGTATGTTAATGGCTATAGCGCATGTCATACGATTTTTTATATATGCAAAAATAACGAAATGGCAGACATTTTTCGAAAAAAAAAAACAAACAAAACGTGTTTTTGCACAGTTTTTGGCAAAAAAAATAGTAAATATCATAATTTAAAAAAATCCTTGATATGCTCTATTGCTATAGTTGTAGAGTATGTGGTTAAATATTCATAAGGATCGGTTCAGTAGTTTCGAAGATTTTATCAACAAGCCGTCGAAAAACGTTGTTTCGAGAAAAACGCGTTCAAAGTTTGTTTGGGTTACATAAATACATAAAAAAAAATTGTTTTTCATGTATTTCGAAAGTGTATTTATTAAGTGTAGGAACTTTTATATCAATATCTGTTAGGTGTACAAATGAATAATCTAATTTTTTCATCCTACATTCAAGGTTTATTTTAAAAGAAAACAAATTAAATTGGTCAATCGAAGTATTCGCCGTTGCTTTAGGCAGCTGATGAATTCCATCTCGAAAAAAATGTTACGTCTTTGGACACGATAAAGTCATCAAGCCATTTTCGGATCTCGTCCACTGATTGGAAATGCATATCGGACAAGGCGTGTTGCATCGGCCGGAACAAGTGGTAATCGGATGGAGGAATGTCTGGTGAATATGCTGGGTGCTGCAAGACGTCGCAGCCAAGATTCATTATGATGTCTTTGGTATCGGAAGCAATGTGTGGCCTGGCGTTGTTATACAACAATTTCACTGGACGTTCTCCTTTGCCAGTATACGGGCGTTTTCTTTCCAATTCTTGACTCAAGCAGATTAATTGACGTTGGTAGCAGTCCGCAGTAACTGTTTTACCGTCCATGATTCCAAATCATCGTTGGCGCACTTTCGAGGGCCTCCAGACCGTTGTTTGTCATTCAGACAAAAATCACCGCTTTTAAACCGCTTAAATCGAAATGCGCACACATCGTACGATACAACACATTTGCCGTGAAAGGAACAAATCTATTCACACGCTCTTGCAGCATTTTTTCCTTTGTTGGAATTCGTAAAGAATGCAGTGTCGGATATGCACCTTATCTGTTGTCATTTTCGACTGTACTGAACTGAATAGTTTTGAAGGTTATGTTAGGCTCTCCGGCATACGAATTGTCATTTTTAACAACTGTATGTCAACACTATATAACTGCAAAAGAGCAGGAACATCAATTTTTTAAGGCGTTACCCCCACTTGTAGCGCAAAAAAAAGGCCTTTTTCATGAATTTTTTAAAAGAAAACTACAAAACTTTTTTAATCGATCAATATACCATCTTAAAGAACACATCTTGAAGAACTTTCAGTAATTTTTTTATTGAAAAATATTACATTGTTTAGTGGCAAATGGCCGTCAATGAAATAATGTTTTTATATACACGGTTTGCGGTGACCAACATTGCGGCGAAGTGGATCATCTGAAAAAAAATGCGGATGGATTTAGTCAAATATAAGTATAAACTAGTCTTTAATCGAAGGATTTTAAAAAATATTCATTTTTCACAAAATGGCGGACAGTCAAAGTTAATGGTTCGATTTTAACGAAAAAAAAAACGGCCGTTTTTTGGCTATAAAACGGCCATTTTTTCGAAAAAAAAATGGAACGATTAAAGACTACATTTTTATGTATTAAATAAGCCTGCAAAATTTCAAGAAGATCGGTTCATTAGTGTTCGAGTAATCTTGGTCACCGACTTCAGAAATGCCATTTTGAGAAAAACGCGTTTAAAGTTTCAATTTCAGTTTACACGAAGAAAATATTTTTTTTTGTAAACTTACATAGAGTCATCTATTCCGGGCCCATAGAGAAGTATAGGCCCGGATACTTATACTTCAAAAAAATGCAATAAAAAAAATCGATTTTTTCAAAATCGCAAGTGGGGGTAACCCCTTAAAATCTTGTGGCGTTATACGCAGTTGCAAGCCTTAAAAAAGTCGTTTTTTCACGAATTTTTTCTGAAAAAGGATTTCATTTGGGTAAAACGAAAAGTATTAGCCAGTGTAGTGGCATCTTTTAGCTTTAGATTGGCATTTTTCATTTTCAAAAATATTCATTAACATTGCTCCCGTAGGAAGTCTCCTGGAGGTCCCCGAAAAAGAAAGGTCCGGCGGTGAGCAAAGTGTCTCCGGTTTGGATTATCTAAAATGAAAAAACCAAAAAGATTCTTTTAGACGATAGATGAATCCAGGTATTGATCGAAGGAATAGTCGAAATTTTAATTTTTGACAAAACGGTGGCTCCGGAAAGAAACAATTTCGATTTTCGACCAATTTTTTTTCGTTAAATCGTTGAAAAAAAATATAAATAAATATCGGAAATCTCATTCCTTCGATCGATACCTGAAGAATATATCTGACAAAGTTGTGTCAAAATTGCAGACCGATCGGTTGAGCCGTTTTTGAGAAATCGTGCTCACCGACTTTGAAAACACCGTTTTGAGAAAAACGCGTTTGAAGTTTCTCGGACGCTCGGAGACCATCTCCGAGCGTCCTTACAAACATGTGCGTATTTCCGAAAATATTCGCTGGATCGATTTGAAATTTTCAGGGAATATACTCACATATTTGTACATTCCGAAAATGCAATTAAAAAAATCGATTTTTTGGAAATTTCTAACTGCGTATAACCGGTTAAAATAATTTGGATTATTCATTTGTACACCCAATATAATACAAGCCTATTTTCCGTTTCTTTTCCCGTCTTCGTGTGACCATTGCACGGAAATGTAGCTGTCAGATTCGGTAAGTTGCCCCTCTCTCTTTTGCTCTTTTTCTATGTCCCTCCCTTTCATTCGCCTAGCAATACTTCGTTCTCGTTTTCGTCAGTCTATATCTCGCTCAGCAATGCAAAACCGCAGCTTCTCGCGGATCGCCAGAATGTTGCACAGTCTTTTTCCGAACGTAAAATCAGTATACGTGTATAGTATATACGTACGATGTTCATATATATGTATATATATATATATATATATATATATATATATATATATATATATATATATATATATATATATATATATATATATATATATATATATATAGTGCTTTCACTGCCGACTTAACTTGGCCTGGCAATAATAAAATGATATAGTGAGGCAAAATATGCATTTAAATTATCGCCCCGCGATAATAATTTGCATAGAGAACCGCGGCACCTACGCCCCGACGCCTCTCTCTCTCTCTCTCTCTCCTTCCCTCTCACCCTCTATCTGTCTCTGTATTTCACTCCTCCTGTACCACTCTTCGATGCTTCGTTCGCTTAGTTTAGCCCCCGTTTAATTTAAATAATACTTCTCCGCGAGAACGGGAACTACACCAGACAAGATATACATAAAATCGCCATAACATTGTAAATTATAACTGATACGCGCGGCTTATATCGCTCCTAGAGCTGTACATATAGATAAATGAATATATATATATATTTATACGCACACACACAGAGCTGGCTCCACCGAACCCGCGAGAGAAATTCGTCCGGATGATTATATGCCGAGTCCGGGAGACTATGAGGGAGCGAAAATGCTTTACGCAGCAAGACTTTCCCCTTTTCTTTTTTCACTCGCGGTTTTGCCCCGGCTGCTGAATTGTGCCACGTACGCTTTAGTCCTGCGATTAAGAGCTTTGAAACTTCGAGATCGTGGCTCTTTGATGCCTTTTTTGTTCTTGCTTTATCATAGATCGGATTTCGATTATTACCGATGATACTCTCGGTATTATTGTGTACATTATTTGTAGTGTCATCGTTTGTATTGTTATATAATTGCCATCGTCGTTATCCTTATTATAATAGTTATTGTTATTATTGTCGGTACATGAATGAAAATAACGATGATGATGGTGGAAATAAAATAATCGCAACCTTTCGAACGTTTTTCCACCCACCTGCCTTCGAAAAAATGAAAAAAAGCATAGCTAAGATTATATATAATATTATATCATCATTATTAACAATAATAATGTAACTATTTTGCGGATAATTATTATATCCATATTATTTATTATCTTACTATCATTATTAATATCTAGATCATCACTTATCGGTGTTATTTTTAATGTGATCATAATATTATAAATAATTAATAACCTAAAAATTATGAACGTTGTCAAAAAACTTTTCCTACAAAAGTTGTTAGGTTTGACCTGATAAATTTGTTTAAGGTATAAGTTATGGTGAAATGAAAATTCATGATCCCTGAATGATTCATGAAAATAAATATTTGTGAAAAAATGTTCATGATCCCAATTGTAAAAAATATGTCGGCCATCTTAACGTCGCCATTTTACATTTTGGACCAAAAAAGATTTTTTAACATCCCCATTTTGTTGTCCCATTTTAATGTCTCATTTTGTTGTTGTCCCATTTTAATGTCCCATTTTGTTGTTCAAAGAACCCTAAAAGTCTTAATATACTCAATACTTTATCGAAGCAGTCTTTTTCGAGATAAATCAGGTAGATTAAAATGGGACAACCGGTATATATACATACACTAGTGGAATGAATTCTGCATATTGTACAATGTTTTTTACATTGCCTATTTATTGATCATTTTTATGTTATAATCACTTATATTTTATATTCCCATCAAACTAGGCTTCTTGAGGCAAATATTAAGGAGAAACATTAAAATAAAAACATTGCAATTGCATTTCGGCATAGCAGAAAATACATTTTCTACGTTAATATTAAAAAAAAGCTAATATCTATTATAAATGCCCCCAATTGAAGGGTCTTCTCACTTTAGACGCTAAAAAATTTTGTTTTCATGATTTTTTTGATAGGTTTATGTAATAGATATTGATATAAAAGTTATTACACTTAATAAATAAACTTGCGAAATACATTTTTCTTTAAATTTATTTAAGTCACTATCTATAGACGAAAATGGTAGTTAAAAAGCGTCCTAAAGAAATTGCGCTGTTGATGAAATCTCGAAGATGGATCATCCGAAACAAAAAAATCAAACGGTTTTAGATTCAGTATGTTAATGGCTATAACGCATATCATACGATTTATATGTATGCAAAAATAACCAAATGTTGGACATTTTTCGAAAAAAAAAAAACGAAAAAAACGTGTTCTTTCACCGTTTTTGACAAATAAAATAGTAAACTGATGTTTAAGATTTTTTAAAAATAAATTTTAATAAATTAAAAAAATCCTTGATATGCGCTATAGCTATAGTTGTAAAGAATGTGTGGTTGAAATTTCATAAGGATCGGTTCAGTAATTTCGAAGATTTTATCAACAAGCCGTCGAAAAACGTTGTTGCGAGAATAGCGCGTTTAAAATTTGTTTGGGTTACATAAATACATGAAAAATGTTTTTTATGTATTTCGAAAGTGTATTTATTAAGTATAACAACTTTTATAGCAATATCTATAATATAAACCTATCAAAAAACTTCATGAAAATAGCCTTTTTTAGCGTCTAAAGTGAGGAGGTCCCTCAATTCCACGAGTGTATATATTTAATAATAATTCGATATCCAGACGAAGAAATGATGTGATACATATGAATATAGTACTCATTTTTATTGTATGGCATATATTAATATACACCAGCCCATTCCTCCATCATTCTTTGGCTGGTTCTGTCGTTTGGTCGGTAAGCGAGCGAGCGAGAATCACGCAATTCCGCAAAGTATGCAGATCTAAGAATTCAAATGGCCGACCCATAGAGCCCCGTAAAATTGCGGACAATCGCGCTCGTAAAGCACTATATTAAAATTCTATATCGCCCTGTACACGCCTGGCTGTCCGTTGCGGTATTACCGAGTTCCGTACCTCTTGCATCGTTTCCATACATGCCCCAACCGAAGCCCTTTATTCCCCCCCACCCCGAGGAGGCCCTTTCACAATCCACCCCCGTCTGTATTTCCTACGAGAGAAAGAGAAAGAGAGAGGGAGAGAGAAAGACGAAGCTTTGTTCTCGTCTTTATTTCGATCCGGATTCTCGTACGCCTATTTCCCTTTTGCTCTTTTCGATCTTTTGCCCTCGCGGTGAACGCGGAAAGCAAGCTCGTACAACGACATTCCCGTAAACTCCTCACAGCGCACACGTCATAATGGGCCATAGCCACGTATAGCCACGAATGACCCGGACGTGCCGATATGCGTATATTAATACGCGTTTAATACTTAATAATACTTTGTACGTCGCGAACCCCGCTGTATACGATCTGAGTGTGCATGTGTCACAGCAGGGTGTCCTGTTACGAATGTATAATCCTGCAACTGTCGATAGGTCACATCATGTTCTGCTACATGCTGGAATTTCAGTTTAGTGAAAGTAACACGCTTTTCGAGATAAAAATCATCTGCTTTTGGCTTTTCGCATGCCATTTCTACAAATGATAACTTTTTTAAGGGGTTACCCCCACTTGCGATTTTGAAAAAATCGATTTTTTTTATTGCATTTTTTTGAAGTATAAGTATCCGGGCACATACTTCTGTATGGGCCCGGAATAGATGACTCTATGTAAGTTTACAAAAAAAAATATTTTCTTCGTGTAAACTGAAATTGAAACTTTAAACGCGTTTTTCTCAAAATGGCATTTCTGAAGTCGGTGACCAAGATTACTCGAACACTAATGAACCGATCTTCTTGAAATTTTGCAGGCTTATTTAATACATAAAAATGTAGTCTTTAATCGTTCGATTTTTTTTTCGAAAAAAAATGGCCGTTTTATAGCCAAAAACGGCCGTTTTTTTCGTTAAAATCGAACCATTAACTTTGACTGTCCGCCATTTTGTGAAAATGAATATTTTTTAAAATCCTTCGATTAAAGACTAGTTTATACTTATATTTGACTAAATCCATCCGCATTTTTTTTTCAGATGATCCACTTCGCCGCAATGTTGGTCACCGCAAACCGTGTATATAAAAACATTATTTCATTGACGGCCATTTGCCACTAAACAATGTAATATTTTTCAATAAAAAAATTACTGAAAGTTCTTCAAGATGTGTTCTTTAAGATGGTATATTGATCGATTAAAAAAGTTTTGTAGTTTTCTTTAAAAAAATTCATGAAAAAGGCCTTTTTTGCGCTACAAGTGGGGGTAACGCCTTAAACCAAGTTCTTAAGGGGCTATAACAGTGTGAACGCTGAAAATTTGGATGATTTTCGGAAATTTTTTGGAAGAAAAGTACTCAATTAAATGTTTCGGAAAATTGAGAACATATTTGGCTATATTTTATCTATATTACATAATTTTATCATAGAAAAATATTGAGATCCAAGCGACTTATGCGCTGCCTTCGGAGGCGCCAAAAAAAAGTTCCTCCACTGCTGACATGATTTCGGCCGATTGAGTAGCTGCAACTCAAAAAGGAAAAAACGTCGTTAAACTGGAAGGTATTTCCTGTACAATGACGTAGGATTTTCGAAAAATATCAAAATCTAACAAAATGGCGTAGTTATGAAAAAAAGTCTGTTTTCTTGCCTATAAAATGGTCGTTTTTTTCAATGCCAAATCGTCAATTTTCATCCAATGAAAAATATCCTAGGTCATTGTAGAGTAAATATATTCAAGAGTACTCAGTTTAAATTTCAATTCAATCGGATGATTGCTCTTTGAGTTACAATGTCGGCAAATTTGAAAAATCTTATTTCGAGAAAAACGCTTTTAACCATTTAACTATCGATTTTTGCAAGATAAAATGATATTGATGTAAATGATATAAATGATAATGATATTATCGAAAGTATAAACTGTCGAAAAAGGCAACAAAAAAAATCGAATTTTTGAAAGTGTCACACTGGTATAGCCCCTTAAAAAATATTCTTAGTTATTCGTTGTATCTATAAAAGTCTTCTTCTTACCCTTAAATATTGAGGAAAGTTTATGAAAAAAGATCTTATGCAGAATTTTCATACAAACCAATTCGAACATCTGACTTTGATAGCCTGCGGTGTAAAAAAAATGGACTACGTAGATCGTGCCAATTCGCCAAAAAGTTACTTAGATATTGTCGATTCATATCATTTGTAGAAATGGCATGCTAAAAACCAGTAGCGGATTATTTTTTTCGAAAAATAACATAAAGCCCAAAATCTCGAAAACCGTGGGATTCTTACTAAACTGAAATTCCAGCATATAGTAGGACATGATTTGACCTATCGACAGTGGCAGGATTATTTATTCGAAACGGACACCCTGTATACGCATACAGGGTGTCCCTCTTATCTCTGCCACCCGAAATAACTCGCTAATTATCAACGTCACAAAAAAGTGATCTAGACAAAAGTTGTAAGGTAACGGTACCAATGATCGGACGGTTAAGAGCATTTTTAGATTATAGGATTTAGTATTCATTTAAGGAACGTTAAAAAAAAATGACCGGACCTAACGTCAAGCTCGTAAATTCTAGTTTTCAAAACACATGCATTAACTGCCGGTAAGTTAAATATTTTTATTTTTATACGCTCTAATGTTCAATAACACAAAATGTACCAATTTTCGGACAGCTGTTAGCGTTACGTACCTATGTTCGGACACGCTCATGTCCCAATTTTCGGACATGCAGAAATTGATTCCTATGGTTGCAAGGTTATGTTGAACTGGTACGTAAGATCTAAATATAGGACACATGTACTTACCAATTGATTTTCTCTTCTTTTTTCCCTTCTTTTTTCACTTCTTTTTTTTTCAAAATCCCAAACTAAGTCAGTAATAAGTCATTTATCGCGAGGTACGCAGCGAAACGAAATCAACAACGCGTGGCGTCCGGCGATTTGGTCTCTATGGCTACGTGCTCTCGTACTAGTGATCGGACGAGATCACTGTGGATGAGCTTCGACCGTGGTACATGCGTGTGATACATGTCCCAATTAATGGGACACTGAATTTATTATATAAAACCTTATCCAAACCGAAATTTAACGACGGTTTCGAAAAGTCGGTTCGATTCACTTTCGATGGATCATAAGTCTAGTCTAGAAATCGATAAAAAAATAAACTCCTATTACTATCACAAATTATTGCAACTCTTTGGTTCTTCGGTTTAGAAAAGTGCATTCATGACATGGCTGACTCGGACTCGTTAATATAACTCGTCAATTTCACTACTAAAATTCGTTATTAACGTACAATTTTCCAGTAATCAATTAATAATTGAAGGCTGAATAGAATGCAAGCGTTACTTTTCGTTAACTATCAATTATATATGTAATATAGTGAAGTATTCGAACTACTGTCCGAAAATTGGGACCCGTCCGAGCATTGGTACCGTTACCTTACTATGTGAAGGGGGCTATCAAATGCGACCATTTATTTTCGGTGGAGGCGCTGACCACAGTGAAGGTCACCTCCACTTTTTTAAATGGTATGGTACATTTTTCTTCAACCATCTTGTGGAGCACCTCAAGCCGCATAAAAACATTAGGGGGTCAAAGTCGTTCAAGGTCATTCAAGGTCACCTATTAAAATGAAATACAAATCTAAATATCTCGGATCACTACCAAATATTTGGCGGATAACGTTCAAAGCTCAAATTTCAAAATTCTAAATCGAAATTTCAAATCCACTTACCGGAATGTGGATTTGAATCCGCGCCCACGCTTGCTTGGATGCCGAAACTACGGTGCCATTGTCTCTTCACCGTTGGACTTTACTAGTGGATATCTCGGCCAATTTTTGTCGCACAACATTTAAAAAAAAGCGTTTTGCTTGGAAAGGTACACCCTATATGCTCACGAACGGAAAACTAATAGTTAAGATACACCCTGTATATATATATATATATATATATATATATATATATATATATATATTCATTTATTTATGCGCATACATATATGGATATACGTATGAATTTATTCGCTCGCTCCAGAAAAGCTCGCGCGATCACATTTTCCCTCGTAAATGCCCTCCCTCCCCCTGGAATTACCAGTGTCGAGGTAACGCTCCGAACTATTAAAGGGTTCGTTTTTTCATTTGCACCTGTGTAAGTCGGCTTGTATTTGTGCACATCTTTCTTCAAACCCCGAAATGGGAGTTAAACGTTATGTTCAGGGAGAGCCCTGAACATTTAAGGGGTGCCCCCACTTGCGATTTTGAAAAAATCGATTTTTTTTTATTGCATTTTTATGAACTATAAGTATCTGAGAAGAACTTCTGTATGGGCCCGGAATAGATGACTCTATGTAAGTTTACAAAAACAAATATTTTCTTCGTGTAAACTGAAATTGAAACTTTAAACGCGTTTTTCTCAAAATGGCATTTCTGAAGTCGGTGACCAAGATTACTCGAACACTAATGAACCGATCTTCTTGAAATTTTGCAGGCTTATTTAATACATAAAAATGTAGTCTTTAATCGTTCGATTTCTTTTTTCGAAAAAAAAATGGCCGTTTTATAGCCAAAAAACGGCCGTTTTTTTCGTTAAAATCGAACCATTAACTTTGACTGTCCGCCATTTTGTGAAAAATGAATATTTTTTAAAATCCTTCGATTAAAGACTAGTTTATACTTATATTTGACTAAATCCATCCGCATTTTTTTTCAGATGATCCACTTCGCCGCAATGTTGGTCACCGCAAACCGTGTATATAAAAACATTATTTCATTGGCGGCCATTTGCCACTAAACAATGTAATATTTTTCAATAAAAAAATTACTGAAAGTTCTTCAAGATGTGTTCTTTAAGATGGTATATTGATCGATTAAAAAAGTTTTGTAGTTTTCTTTAAAAAAAATCATGAAAAAGGCCTTTTTTGCGCTACAAGTGGGGGTAACGCCTTAAGAGAAATGGAATATATTTGGGGACGGAATTGATTGGGAAAAGAAAAATTTGCACGAGAATTTGATTGGAACTCCAGTACTACTGAAAAAAACATCATTGTAATATGTCTGACGATTGCGTAAGCTGCTATGCATGTGCATTTTTAAATCGAATTATATCGCGTGCTTTTGGACTTTCGGTTTCTGAGACTTCAAATTTCCGATCTTTGGATGGTAACAATTGGGGACCGGAAGTTCGGTGAGATCGGGTGATCGCGAAAATTTTGGGTGGCCGAATTCTCGTCGGAAATCGGAAGACCGGTAGGGCGTGTGCGTATAAAACGAAACACGCCCATGACAATTTCCCTTACCGTGGCTTTACGAGCGTCGCAGAAGTCCGCGTACGCGTTGCTCGTCTCTTTACCGGAAATCCAGAAGTTCACGTGTCTAAGCATTAAAAAAGTTGGGCGTGGTTTGGCCCGTGATATATTTGAATGAATTGATTTATATGAATAATTAAAATTATAGATAATGTAATATTATTATTATTAATATAATATATTATTATTATTAATGCAATGTGTTGTTAGTATTAATACAATATTATTATCGATTACACTAATATACAATAACTATCAATGATAGTAATCATATAATTATGTCAATAATTTTTATATTCATTATATTATATTTTTAATATTAATGAATTATAGTTTTAGTTTTTATTATTCTAAGTATACCCCCTTTGGGTGTTTACAGAAAAGATTCCCCTACATATACACTACACCAAAAAATTAAAGGAACAGAAAATTTCTTCAATTTTTTTAGTGTTATTTGAAGCTCTCTATGTGAAAAATGGTCGTATGGAGATGAAAAAAAGCATTTCGAAGCTTCAAGTTTCGAGTTTCGAGATCTTTTGGCAAAACATTTTTGAGAGCTACGGTTATCGCGTAATCATAAGAAATAGCGGAAGAAACGGGCTGGAGCATTTTTTTCAGTTCAATCAATATAAAGGTCAGTTGGCTTGTTTATTCAACTTCAATGTGGTTTTTTTGTCTCTACGTCATTTTTTGCTGAGATATCCTACTTTGAATGAGAAAGATCATTTTGTCTTTGATCATCGACATCTCAGCAACCAATGATCGCACAGGAAATTAAAGGGCAGTTTTGAAAACTTGAACAAATTTCCTACAAGACCCTTTCTTTGATTTTTGAGAAAAAAATATTTTTTTCACTCTTGATATTAATTTGAAATAGGTACCAAAAAATGACTTTTTATGGTTTTTCAGTAAATCTATCACTACTTTACAAATATCGATGGACAGACTAATCTGTTACGGTATTGAAGTTTGCATCGTTGGAATGCAACGATTTTTTTTCGCAGTGCCCAATCTTTTGCACGTTTAGGCAACAAATACGAGTGAAATATTTTTGAAGATCCTTATTAAGGTTCCATAACCTAAAACTGCAAAAGAAGAGTTTAGATAGTAATAAAAGTAAAGAAATGAAAAAATAAAGATAGATTTTCGTTGCGTTCCAACGATGCAAACTTCAACACCATAATCTGTTGATGTGTTCTCCCTCTTTGTCTCCTATTCATTTTTCCTTGTTTTCTACTATTTCTTCCAAATTTTCTCCTTAGCTTTTTTGCAGGTACATATATACACTAGTTTGTCTACTTATTTTTTTTACAAAACTTGCATTTGTTATTACTATACCCCTTATTTTCTTCTTTTTCCACGTTTCCACATCACAATCTCACCAAAGTTTCTTTTTTTCTCCTGCTATATTTAAACCCTCCCAACACTTTTCTGTCTCTATGCCATTCTTCCTGCTTTTGTACTGTGGGTAATACGTCAATTTTTCTATTTTGTTCCAATTCTGTTGGATTTTTTGGTGGAATTATCCTCTCCATTTCCCCTTTATCGTCTTTTGCTATCGCTTTCCATACTCCCCCTCTCCTCATTCATCCATCGCATTTTTGACTTCCATTCCCCATTTTGTTAAGTTTTCATTTAGCACTTTTCTCGCCTCCTCTCTGTAGAATTTCTTCGGTCATCTTTTTTCCCCTATCTTCATCATTTATTGATTATAATACAATTTTAATAAAAATAAATTATCATTGCATTAAGTACATTGTGAGTAAGGATTAATAATATAATAGTTATATTGATATAATAATAACAATAATAATATTGTTATTATACGAAAATATTATTATTAGTAGTATTTCATTGGTTTATTGTTATTAATATTTTACTCCGACTCGTTCTGCGCGTACGTAAACGAAATCCTTGTGGAGCAAGGCTAATATAAGGCTTGCAGGACGACAAAAAAAATGAGAACGGCGTTTTTTCGCCATTGAGTGCCATTAACTATATTACCATTATCATAAAAATAAGTTATCATTGCATTAAGGGGAGATATACACCTAGGAGCCGGAAAAAGGGTCATTTTTGTGAATTTTTTCAAGAAAAAATATTTGAAATTTTGGATTGGGGTTTTAATTACCTAAAAGTATACACACTCAAAAATATGTTTAATTTTCTTTATTTAAAAATATCAAAAATATACAAGGATATTGTATGATCCTTGGAGCGTCGTAAAAAAATCTGCGTATACGGTACCCACTGGCGTTTCTACAAAAATCATCTGAAAAAAAAACCAAAAAGATTATTAAATTAGATACTATAATCTAGTACTTGTCATAGCCGATTTTGAAAATATCGATTTATGACAAAATGGCGGACGTTTGAACATAAATAGTGATTTTTGGGCCAAAAATTAGTTATTGTTTTGCCTATAAAACAAAAACTAAGTAACGGGAAAAAAAATCCTATGACAAGTACTAGATAATGGTGTATAGAATAACCACAAAAAACCTCAAGGCAATCGGTTCATTGGTTTTCGAGAAATTTTGGGTACCGATTTGAAAAACGTGGTTTTGAGAAAAACGCGTTTGAAAATTTGGGAATGAATAAATCATGAAATTTGTCAACTTACATGGAATCATCGATACCAGGCCCATGGTGTAGGTTTTCTACGGTCGACGGAATGTTCATAGCTTCTAAATCCTCGACCTCGACCATCTAGGGTATATATCCCGTTAAGTACATTATGAGTAAGGATTAATAATACAATAGTTATAATAATATAAAAATCATAATAATATTGTTATTATACGAAAATATTATCATTAGTAGTATTTCATTGGTTTATTGGTATTAATATTTTACTTCGACTCGTTCTGCGCGTACGTAAACGAAATCCTTGTCTAGCAAGGCTAATATAAAGCTTGCAGGACGACAAAAAAAATGAGAACGGCGTTTTTCGCCATTGAGTGCCGTGGCAATGAAGAGACAAAACGACGTCGCCCAGGGTAACTTGTGAGCTCGTAGTACAGGTGCACATAGATGTACGATTCGGACGTGTGTATACCGGAAGCTAACATGGATTTTCGGGACGACCGTGGGGTGCGAGAGTGCCAGTTATTATGTAACCAACAGCAGCCGATGCCCTTTTCTCCACTAGCTATCGCACCCCCGAACCTATACATATAAGCGCATACACCCGAGAATGTAATGCGTTATTAATGAACACCAAGAATTTCATTAAAGATTGTTTGTATATCAAACTGTCCACTAAATTATGTCCTATAACCCCATCCACAGGTTGCGAATTTGGTCGCGTGAAAATTATTGGCTTACCGTTGGCTCTCTCGACCCGAAAACCCGAAATTCCGGGCTTTCCTTCCAACACATACACAGATGTATGGGGAAAGGTGATTTTGGAGACTTTCGACTTCAAGGACGATCCTTGTAGTAGTTGTCCCATACTCAACGTCGCGTAAATCCCAATATCGTCAGAATCTACTTAAGGTAGTACGAGCGCGCAATCTTGATTTCTATAGATTTTGTTCAAATTTTAACCAGACATTGTTTCAGAACAGTCGACTATTTAGATTGGGAGATAATGGGTTTTAAAATTGCAACTTTTAACACTGCAGGGTCTGCATCGAAATTTAGACAGAATAATTTTCCGTAAAAAATATTTGTCCCCTATAATAAGAAGACATATGACAACATCGCTTCGTTCCACGTATCCAATGACATGAGTTTGAGCGGCATATTTAAAATAATACTGCAGTAATTTTTAATAATACTGAAGTAATTTTTAATCGAACAAAGTTTTTAATTAGTTATGAATGAACTGACACTTTTATTCGTTAATGAAGATAACATAAACAATATAAAATATTACTATTTATGATGCAAATATTTTTTTGACAACATTTTTAAATTTAGGAACACGATAATTATTTTTTTCTCGAAATATTAAATAATACTCTTCTGCAGTGTTGCCATATGTCTTCTTATTATAGGGGACAAATATTTTTACGTTATTAACAATTATCTGACGAAATTTTTCACTTTCCAAAAATTTGCCTCAAAAATCGTCAGATAATTTTTGATAACAAATGAACTATGCAATATAAAACAAAATCCTACGTACTTCCATAAACAATGTATTTTTCAAGATATATTCAACATTTCAAGTGAATCGGTTGAAAATTGTCTGAGTTATGTTTCCGGCCAACTTAAAAAATGCAGTTTTGAGATAAACGCTGCACAGCCGCTATTTTGAAATTAATCGCTTCAAAAAAATTATTGTATACAGTCACCGACATGGATGATAAACACCCTTTTTTGTAATCTCGATTTATTTAGTAGTTTTTCTGAAGAAAAAAATCCCCAAAAAGCCTATTGTTTCGGCCTCTAGAGTGGCCTAAGGCCTTAAGGCCTAAGGCCACTGTAACGGTCCAAAAAAAAGGTTTGTTCACGAATTTTTTGCTTCCAAAATTGAAGGTAATTGAAAAAAACTTTTAAGGGTGTTATCGGGCATACATTAAACTTTATTATCAAATTTTTTTACAGCAAAAAAAACAAAATGGCGGTTCCACAGCTATCTTCCCGGGGCATGTTTTGCTTGCAGGGCTCCGCGGCACGCAGCACCACTGGTGCACTTTTGAATCTAGAACAAAAAAAACCATCAATCTAGAGGGTTATAGCTAGAGAATGTCGATCGGATTTTAAAAAGTATCAATTTTTGTGGATTTGGCGTGCGTTTGAAAAAAAAAATTGATTTTTGACGAAAAAAACGGCTAGTTTTTTGTTAATAAAAAATCAATAAATAAAGTTATTGAAAATCCCGATCGACATTCTCAAGATAATGTTAATGTTCACATCTGGTCAAAATTTCAAGTAAAAAAAATGAAAATTGTTCGAGTGATGCTGCGTGCCATTTTGAAAAACCGTATTTCGAGAAAAACGCGTTTAAAGTTTTGCGAATAGTTTTTTATTGGAAAAAATAAAAAAAGAAGGTAAAAAAAAATTTACCGTTAGTCTGCAATCCCAGCACCATACATTTGTCCTTCGATGGCCAAATTTTCGTCTGGCAAAATTTACAGTGGCCTTACCCCTTAATGGACGACCCCACGTACATCAGTAATAAATAATTTGATAATCTTTTATCACGATGCACCTAGAATGCAATGTATTCCCGAGGATGCTTCAGGTGAGTCTCAATCGATATCAGAGAAGTTGCGACTTCCTCGTAGTCGGAACTTTGGGTGGGCAGTATAGAAAATATTCAGCGTCTCAGTATCACCCTTTTCCAGATTTAATATGCTTATAGCGTCTCGTGACTTTTGCTCGACCCCCCTCCTTCCCCCCTGTGACAAAGTGTGACGATTTGCCTAACCCCCACCCCCCTCACTGCGTCACGTGTTTTATGAGTGGCCCTTTGAGGCCTTGTATACACTTGTAGCGGGTGAAGGGACGTGATTTTCTCGATTTTTTTTTCGACGGGGCAATAAATGTTTATTGAAAAACACTGAGCAACATCGATTAGTACATATTTTCGTGTACTTGTACAATTTTTTTTATTCAAAAATATTTCAAATTGGCGAAACTCCAGCTGTCTTCCAGAAGCGCCTTCCTTTGAGCATCAATTGCGGTGGACATGATAACTCGAGAACGGGTTATCTGAAATCGGAATTTGAAAAAAAATTCATTAGGGTATTCCATTGTCTTAGGCCAATTAAATATATTTTCAGTTTTTTTGTTACGATGTTTTTTTTCAACATAATTCAAAATCCTTCGTCCAGGTCCCAGCTATTATCATGATAAATAAGTGGTATAAATTTAGTTTGGACCGGATTAATAGTTTTTTAGTAATCGTGTCCAGCGTAAAGGTGTTTCTCAAAAAAGACGATTCTGAGACAATCGCGTTTAAGATTCAAGCATGTTTCTTTTACATTTAAAGTTCATTTATTCATACTAACATGGAGTCGTCGATTCCAGGGCCATACAGAAATCCTGCATCCTCTGCAGCCTGTAAAACATTGATTTAATACTGCCTACGAGCCATTCTTTCTTCTCTTGTGGCTGCTTGCGCTTGCTGCTCGGCAAGCGTAACACGCTTCGTGCGGTTGAAATACCTATAACTGCGAATCTAATGTTCCGATCTTTATGAATTTTGGTGAGAATATTCTTGAGATATTGTACTTGGAGAATAGGCAATACAAAAATGTCCCATTTTTGCCACCATCACAATGTAAGCATACTCATGTAAATGTCATTTTTAGAACCCAAAGTCAGCGATTCAATTTAAGGTTTTTTAAGGCGTTACCCCCACTTGTAGCGCAAAAAAAGGCCTTTTTCATGAATTTTTTTAAAGAAAACTACAAAACTTTTTTAATCGATCAATATACCATCTTAAAGAACACATCTTGAAGAACTTTCAGTAATTTTTTTATTGAAAAATATTACATTGTTTAGTGGCAAATGGCCGTCAATGAAATAATGTTTTTATATACACCGTTTGCGGTGACCAACATTGCGGCGAAGTGGATCATCTGAAGAAAAAAAGCGGATGGATTTAGTCAAATATAAGTATAAACTAGTCTTTAATCGAAGGATTTTAAAAAATATTCATTTTTCACAAAATGGCGGACAGTCAAAGTTAATGGTTCGATTTTAACGAAAAAAAAACGGCCGTTTTTTGGCTATAAAACGGCCATTTTTTTTTTCGAAAAAAAAAATCGAACGATTAAAGACTACATTTTTATGTATTAAATAAGCCTGCAACATTTCAAGAAGATCGGTTCATTAGTGTTCGAGTAATCTTGGTCACCAACTTCAGAAATGCCATTTTGAGAAAAACGCGTTTAAAGTTTCAATTTCAGTTTACACGAAGAAAATATATTTTTTTTTTTTGTAAACTTACATAGAGCCATCTATTCCGGGCCCATACAGAAGTATGGGCCCGGATACTTATACTTCAAAAAAATGCAATAAAAAAAAATCGATTTTTTCAAAATCGCAAGTGGGGGTAACCCCTTAAGACCGTTTACGGTACAGCCGGATGTGCTAATAGCTAACATTCCATACAGATAACGAATTCAAAATATCCCTCTTCATAACATGTACGTGCAACCCAAACAAACAAAGTTAGCCGGAACTTAACAAATCAACTTCATACGGGTTTGAAGTTTACATTATTGGAATGCGAGGAAAATTCTTCTTACTTCCTCATTTGTAGTATTATCCTAAATCATATTGTGTAGATGGTTGAGTACGGATCTTAAGGCGTTATACGCAGTTGCAAGGCCAAAAAAGTCGTTTTTTCAGGAATTTTTTCTGGAAAAGGATTTCATTTGGGCAAAACGAAAAGTATTAGGCAGTGTAGTGGCATCTTTTAGCTTTAGATTGGGATTTTTTATTTTCAAAAACATTCATCAACATTGCTCCTGTAGGAAGTCTCCTGGAGGTCCCCGAAAAAAAAGTGTCCGGCGGTGAGCAAAGTATCTCCGGTTTGGATTATCTAAAATGAAAAAACCAAAAAGATTCTTTTAGGGGATAGATGAATCCAGGTATTGATCAAAGGAATGGTCGAAATTTTAATTTTTGACAAAATGGTGGCTTCGGAAAGAAACAATTTCGATTTTCGACCAATTTTTTTTCGTTAGATCGTTGAAAAAAAATAGAAATAATTATCGGAAATCTTATTCCTTCGATAAATACCTGAAGAATATTTCTGACAAGGTTGTGTTAAAATTGCAGACCAATCGGTTGAGCCGTTTTTGAGAAATCGTGCTCACCGACCTTGAAAACACCGTTTTGAGAAAAACGCGTTTGAAGTTTCGAGCACGTACTTTGTAGCGATCCGAGCGTCCTTACAAATATGTGTGTATTTCCGAGAATATTCGCTGGATCGATTTGAAATTTTCAGGGGATATACTCTATTTCAGGGGATATACTTATTTGTACAATCCGAAAATGCAATTTAAAAAAATCGATTTTTTTTTCATTTCTAACTGCGTATAACACCTTAAGGGATTGTCACAGCGTAACAGGTCGAAAATTTGCTGAACTTCGCGGTATTTTTTTGCGATTGTTAAAATACGCTAATCAGTCCGATTTTTTTATACCAAATCAAAGCACTCATGAAGAACAGAAAATAAATGTTTAAACGTTTATTTTTTATCTTTTACATTTTTTTTAACGGTTGAAAAAAATGTATGGAATTCAGCCTATTTCTCGACGGTTTTCCGTTAAAAAAAAATATGAAGATATGAAAAAGAGGACGTTTCCATAGCAAGATAAAGAATGGCGTGAAGAATGTTGTATCGAAATTTTGAGTCGGATAGCTTGAAAACTATTCCTTTGAGAGTGTACACCGTTTTGAAAAAAGATATTTCGAGAAAAACACGCCCGTCCGCGCCAGGTCTGATGCAACTGGTCAAATCCCTTTTTCTGAAAAAGGCTGTAGCAACCGGAATAATTTGAACTTCGCCCCAAATATTCAACAGCATGTTTATAACCGTCGATACTATGGGATCATGCAAAAAAATCCATTTTTTGAAAATGTTACACTGTGATGATGCTTTAAAAAATATTCGCGTGATTTGCATAGCTCAAATCTACGAAGGAAATTTGAGAAATAAAAAAAAATGTTGCAAACTTCAAGGTCATAACTTGGTGTTTATTTTATTTTTCAACTGATTACCGAGTCTCAACATTATTGGCCTATATTCTACTGTGTTGAGACGTGGAGTAAATCGATCGAGAATCGTGTGGGCCATTTTACACCTAGTGCATGTATCAGTGTATAGTTAAAGACGGACCAGCGAGCTGGAGAACCCTGTGTCGTTGCTGCAATAAGTTCTGCATATATATATATATATATATATATATATATATATATATATATATATATATATATATATATAGAGAGAGAGAGAGAGAGAGAGATTTTATTTGATTTGATTATGTTTATTTTTGCCCTAGCAGGCTATGGGGAAAGCAGTAATACAAATAGATCGAATAAACAACAGTAATAGTAACAATAATCATAGTAGTGCAATAACAAAGGTAGATAAAAATATAGATAAAAATAGTAATGGTACCACCAAGACCAAAAGGCAGCTTAGGTATACGGTGTGGCAATATAGAGAGAAGGAGAGAATAAGAAAATTGTATGTACGAAGTGAAGAGGAGAAAAGCGTACAGGACTTGCGCGCAAAAGGGAGTGGAGTGTACAGTTAATCGTTGGGAAGCTGTTAACTTCGGTCTGGAATGCCCCCGTAGTACCCTCATTTCGTTCAATGCAAATTTACACCCCACACCACGAATACAATAATCCCCTGCGTTAAGGCAACTGCAGTTTGGAGGTTGCACGCGCATATGTGTATATATATACGCAATAATATGCGTATATATATATATATATATATATATATATATATATATTGATATGGTATATATTTATGATAATTTTTTTCCTGTTTCAACGTATACCATTCAATGTTCCTAACGTACAAACTCGTAAACTAGTAAACTACTAGTAACAACTAACTAGTAAAAGCAATCAAAGACTAAAAATTAGAAAATAATTTTGTTCACCAAGTCACCTATATGTGACTATAAACAAAAGCTTGGGGCGCTCAAAATTTAGACATATAATCTTTAATTTACATAAATCCGTTAACATATCGACAGTATTTAATTTACTGTAAAACAACCTTAGATTTCTTAAATAAAAATCCTAAAACTGAGTATAAACGTGTGATAATAATTTCTTTAATTACTATCGTACCAAATTAAATACGGTTAATGAAACTGAATTGATCAAATTTATTAAACATTCAAAAAGTTGAGCGCCCTAAGCTTTGATTTATAGTCACATATAGGTGACTAGGTAAAAAAAATGATTTTCCTACTTTACATTAAATAAAAGTTCGTTAGTACATTAAATAAAAGTTCGATTTAAATTTAAATTAAATTAAATTAAAAGATTTTAAATTAAATTAAAAGTTCGATTTCAATTTAAATTAAAAAGTACATTAAATAAAAGTTCGATTTTTAAATATTGTTTTTACATATAAATTTTCAAGTGAATTCAATCGTAACATTTCGATATCGTGCTGCTCGTATTCGCGTTTGAGGACCGACTGACTTCTGTCCCGTCACTCTTTCCCTGCCAAGGCCGACCTGCAACCCTCGTCCTCAGGATCGGACCCCACATATATGACCCCACCTATACATTATACTGCAGCTCCGAAGTTGCACGTGCATATGTGGACATATACGTGCGTACATACAAAAATGAGAATACCAATTTCTATCAATCGCTTATGATATTAAGGAGTTTCTATACCAAAATCGAAATGGTTATAGGCGATTGAAATTCATATCACCGGGAAATTAATTTAGGATGCATTAAGGTAGTTCTGTACTTTTGGTCAAATCTTAGGAATTGGCTGAAATTTAAGTATGGTGTAGATATGACCGTCATGGACTGATCCTCAAAAATTCAGTTCGATTCACCGTTTAGTTCATGAGATAATTACAATTGAATATGGGTATTTTTGTACGCGATCCCTATACCTAACACGTAAACCGATAGGAGTTTGCTCGCATTTCTCCATATAGGTTCTAAACGGATCTTACGATTTCAAAAAAAAAACACAAGTGTACGCAGTACTATTGTGGGATTGATTTAAAAAAAAATGACAAA
This sequence comes from Ophion slaviceki, assembly GCA_944452715.1. Taxonomy (NCBI): domain Eukaryota; kingdom Metazoa; phylum Arthropoda; class Insecta; order Hymenoptera; family Ichneumonidae; genus Ophion; species Ophion slaviceki. Next base: position 22,381,948 of record OX101791.1, read on the forward strand.
CTTTGACCGTTTAGTTTCGGAGATATCGATTTATGAAAAGTGGTAATTTTATTCCACACCGAACTCGGGCCCAACCATCTGTAACGGAATGGCAACAGTGTACGCTGATCGGCGTACCAGCTGATCGGCGCGTGGTCTGGGAACTCGAAGCGTGTTTTTTTCCCGAGTTGTAGTAATTCTGAGACGGATGTGAAATAAATGTATTCTGCAAACAAATTTAATTTGTTTAATTTATGCATGTATTTATTCGCGTTTGATATATATATATATGTGTGTGTGTGTGTGTGTGTGTGTGTGTGTGTGTGTGTGTGTGTGTGTGTGTGTGTGTGTGTGTGTGTGTGTGTGTGTGTGTGTGTGTGTGTGTGTGTGTGTGTGTGTGTGTGTGTGTGTGTGTGTGTGTGTGTGTGTGTGTGTGTGTGTGTGTGTGTGTGTGTGTGTGTGTGTGTGTGTGTGTGTGTGTGTGTGTGTGTGTGTGTGTGTGTGTGTGTGTGTGTGTGTGTGTGTGTGTGTGTGTGTGTGTGTGTGTGTGTGTGTGTGTGTGTGTGTGTGTGTGTGTGTGTGTGTGTGTGTGTGTGTGTGTGTGTGTGTGTGTGTGTGTGTGTGTGTGTGTGTGTGTGTGTGTGTGTGTGTGTGTGTGTGTGTGTGTGTGTGTGTGTGTGTGTGTGTGTGTGTGTGTGTGTGTGTGTGTGTGTGTGTGTGTGTGTGTGTGTGTGTGTGTGTGTGTGTGTGTGTGTGTGTGTGTGTGTGTGTGTGTGTGTGTGTGTGTGTGTGTGTGTGTGTGTGTGTGTGTGTGTGTGTGTGTGTGTGTGTGTGTGTGTGTGTGTGTGTGTGTGTGTGTGTGTGTGTGTGTGTGTGTGTGTGTGTGTGTGTGTGTGTGTGTGTGTGTGTGTGTGTGTGTGTGTGTGTGTGTGTGTGTGTGTGTGTGTGTGTGTGTGTGTGTGTGTGTGTGTGTGTGTGTGTGTGTGTGTGTGTGTGTGTGTGTGTGTGTGTGTGTGTGTGTGTGTGTGTGTGTGTGTGTGTGTGTGTGTGTGTGTGTGTGTGTGTGTGTGTGTGTGTGTGTGTGTGTGTGTGTGTGTGTGTGTGTGTGTGTGTGTGTGTGTGTGTGTGTGTGTGTGTGTGTGTGTGTGTGTGTGTGTGTGTGTGTGTGTGTGTGTGTGTGTGTGTGTGTGTGTGTGTGTGTGTGTGTGTGTGTGTGTGTGTGTGTGTGTGTGTGTGTGTGTGTGTGTGTGTGTGTGTGTGTGTGTGTGTGTGTGTGTGTGTGTGTGTGTGTGTGTGTGTGTGTGTGTGTGTGTGTGTGTGTGTGTGTGTGTGTGTGTGTGTGTGTGTGTGTGTGTGTGTGTGTGTGTGTGTGTGTGTGTGTGTGTGTGTGTGTGTGTGTGTGTGTGTGTGTGTGTGTGTGTGTGTGTGTGTGTGTGTGTGTGTGTGTGTGTGTGTGTGTGTGTGTGTGTGTGTGTGTGTGTGTGTGTGTGTGTGTGTGTGTGTGTGTGTGTGTGTGAGTGTGTGTGTGTGTGTGTGTGTGTGTGTAGATATATTTTTCAATTTATTAGTTTTTACAGCATAACAGTACCGCTTTTTACAACAAATCATCCTCATTACAACTATAACTAAATGATTTATTTCCATTTTGAACGTCTCTTAAACTAGGCAGTCAACTTATCAATATATATTTATTATGAATGTTATCATCGATAATATTCAAGACGCTCAAAAAACAACAAGCATAAACTTTTTTATAAAAATAGTAACAAATTGCAAATTTTGTGAAAAAAATTAAAGCTTGCGTCTTAGGTGTTCAACTACGTTATGGATAATTTTTTTGGTCTGGGTGACTCTTGGTTTTTTTGAGATCGTTTTCTCGGATAATACCTTTTTTATTCCGATTTCACCCTCTTCTAAATATACTTTTTTTAGAACATCGTAATGGATTCCGGCTTCTGCTATTTTTTTAACCATCGCGTCGGAAATCACGCCTTTCAAATCTTTTAGAGATGGTAAAAGAAGCTTCACCATTATCAATTGTTTGTAAGGCTTACAAACTACAAGGAAATCTTCTTTTTTGGCAAAAGCCTTGCACAACTTCTCTAGGGTCTCGACATCGAATGATGCTTCGTGGAATTGATTGGACAATTCAAAGTTCAATAAGTCGCAGGCTAGAGCTTGTAAATTGAAACTTTTTTTCTCTGCTTTTCGTTCTGGTAATTTTTTTTTTATCACAGCCAAGCTATCTGAAAATCCGGCGATACTTTGAAAGTTTTCTATCATACCGTTATTGATAATGTAACGCAGTAGATGAGAGGAATCGAATGATGCATTATGAGCAACAAGAACGCATGGCTTCGGTGAACATCGAAGAAACTCTTGGAAAGAAACTAGAGCTTCGCGAGGAACAATTGTCGGTACTTCTTTGCCATGGAAATGCAGTTTCCCCCCAACATATTTCAACCCTGTAACCTTGGAAACATCGGTATCAATCGGCTTAGAAGGATGAAGATAAACGTTAAATGTGAAATTTTCAAATTTCGCTGCTATTTGTAAAATCTCGGAATCTTTCGAAAACCCAGACGTTTCCAAATCGAAAAAGACGATATTGCAATTATCCACCGATAGCGAATGGTTTGGCAGTATATCTGAAAGACGTTGAAAATCGACAATTTCGGTATTATCGACAGAAGAGTTGATGCCATAATTGGTTTCATACTGAATCCCTTCAGATCGCTCCATCGATTTCCTGGAAGCTTCCTTCTTGCGCGCTAGTAAATTTCTTCGAGCTTTTGCTGATGGCAATTTTGACTTGATCGCTCGTTTTTTCCTTTTGGTATCCGATAACTTAGTGAAAGATGCAGTGTGTTTCCCCGGTGACACATTCAATCTCGAGTTCACGTCCAAAATATGTTTTTCTCCATCGTTTTTAGCGCATACAGTACTGGCTAACCGGTAGTCTGCAGATTCACTAAGACTGTAGCAGCAGTTCTTAGGGGCTTTATGGGCCATAATGTTGTTGATACTTTCATTCGTTTGACTCGACGCAACCACAGCAAATTTTGGAGCATTCGTAGCATAGTTTCCAAATATCTCTGATAGCTTTTCGTATAGTTGCTGATCTCTTAGTACGACTTTATGAGGACCTTTACACCAAGGTCCACAATTTTCATGTTTACCGAAGATGTGCTCGGGAATGTTGCGAATATTGTTAGCCAGCTTGTTGCGAATATTGTTAGCCAGCTCAACGCTATGCCCTTGATTTTGTACGAGTGCGTAGGCAAAACATTTTTTCAAATGTGCAATAACTTCCTTGCCTCTCATTTCTTTGTAGTCTTTTTGCAAATTATACAAAGCACTCGCAAAATTCTTCTTTAAATGGTTGCTGTCTGCTAACTTGAAGATCGTTTGAAGGTTTCCTTGTCGTACTGCTGCAATCGTCGAACTATCTTCGTCACCAATCAAAACTCTAACGTTGAGCGCAGCTTCTTTGAGAATAGAACTTTCGTTGACTAGCGCAGCTCCAACGTCAGGCTCCATCGCCTTTGCACTGCCGGAAAAATTCTGTCTGCAGTCGTGATCTGATTTGCTATGGCCATTGATACAAAGCTTACATCGTCGATTTCGAGCTGCAAAGTCAAGTACTTTGCCACTCAGAAAACCAACGATTGTACCATAGCCATTCAAGCTATTGTAGCTCCTTCCATTTCCCCGCTTGCTCCAGCCCATGTCATACGACACAATAATGTTCACGATGTTTCCTATCGCTGTATCGAATATCTGTCTTCTGTCCACATCATTTTCTACAGTCCCAGGGTGAGGATTAGAATTACAGGAGGGACGAAGGGTCCGCATGAAAGGATAAATCTCGTTGACTATATCATGTGGCCTAATAGTGGAAAAAACGAAAATCATAGTGTCAGTAATTAATAGAATTCAATTTTGTTTCAAATCATTATTTTTTATTGATCATACGTGAAAAAATATAAATATGTGCTAAAAAAAACGTCGTTTCCAATCTTTTAAAATCATTACATACTAAATCGTTGAATAACTATTGTCATCTATAAAACATATCTTCATCGGCGAAAAATGATGTACAACTTTCCACTTTATAACCTAATTCTTGAAATATATACAATTTATCGCCATATTTCTTATTGTCAAAACCATTAATCTAAAAAATAGATTTGATTCTTAATAAATATACAGATGAGTATATTACAATTGAAGGACATTACAGCAAAAAAAAAGATTAAGTGTAACATATGTCACCGCAGTAAAAATTTATCATGACACTGCGAAGAATGTTTACTGCGCAGAAGGCTTATGGCGATGGATGTCCACTGCGATGATACTGGATATTTGTTGTTTCTCCTAACGCGTACCAAAATTGAGTGACATGATAACAATTTTCAATACGCTGACTGACATGTTCAACTTGGCTATTAAGAAAAGTAACTGTAGAAGTAATTAGATTTATCCATGATTTTTTTCAATTAAGATCTTAATTAATGACAAATCTAAAGCCGCACCGCAGCCCAACGCCTAGTATTCTAATAAGCCAGCGAGAGCTCTTTCGCTGTCTCATCCCTGTACATTGGAATGTGAAATTTTTCTGAATTTTTGGTACCGAACTTACAATTCCTGACACAACTGAATTTTTGGTACCGAACTTACAATTCCTGACACAACTGTTCCATTTTTTCTATAACTAATTCCCTTTCTTCTCCAGCAGCTCTCCGACATGAATCTTTGGCAGCAGCTTCTAACGCCGGACCAATTTCGCGTTCATATCTTTTGAAAACATGTGAGCCGATGGTTGGGATGTTTAAACAGCTCAACAATTTGTTGAGCGCAGTTTCTCCAATGCCAGAATGCACTGCACCTGTAAAATGCATTCCGAAGTTGTACTTATGCTACACTCATCGTTCGTCAAATTCATTTGTATATCTAGCATAATGTAAAAAATAACTTACCCAATACAGTTTTGGTGTTAACATCTGCATGTCTTGTATTCTGGGATGTGATGTGTGTTTTTCCTGTGCGTACTTGGGTTATTGCAGAGCACTCGTCGCAGGAAATATGTAAAATAGAATTCAATCCCATGCGGGTTTCCTTCACTGTTTTCCTCAAAAAAATGTCTTTGTTACAGCGAACACAATTTAAATTTTCGGCAAGATGTTGAAAATCCACGATCCGACGTCCTTCGACAGCGAATTTTTGTTGCTGATCTTTGAGGTTATGGGTGTTCTCATCGCGTTTGGCCGCATTTGCTTTACACATGGCTGCCACTGCCTTGAGTTTTTTAGCAAGCGCCTTTTTCCTTGTGAACTTTCCTTTGTATCTCATTTGGGTTGAGATTTTCACGCCTTGTTATTTATATAAAATATTTCGCGAACGGCGGATCGTAGGAAGCTCAACGCTTTGACTGCAGGAAAATCGCGCTGTTGCCACGATTACAGCTCCTCTCTCTATACGAGTATGAGACGTATCTATGCATGAGGTGCGAATGTGTGGGACATGGAGACGGTACAAGCTCTGTCAAAAATTTACAACCAACAGCATCGTATAGGCATTGGATGTTACTATACGCTTCGACCGAAACTTTTGGCTCATACGTGTACATACAGAACTACCTTAACTGTCCAAAAATTAACCCGTTTGACCACATAGTTTCGGAGATTTTGAAGGTTCAAGTTGAGTTTTGTTCGAGTATCATTAAGGGGAATATCAGTGTAAAAAAAATCGATTTTTTTTTTGCTTAAATAGATAGTTTTGGCCTTTATGAATATGCCCACAAATTTTCAAAACAATATTCGGCTTAGAAGTATTCGAAATTGGCGCCAAGCGTCGACGCTCTCAGAGCCTTCTATACGGGCCTTTCTATACTTTAAACGCGTTTTTCTCGAAACCATGTTTTTTGACCTGGTTGCCAGCATAACTCTGTCAAATTTTCTCCAATCGACTTCATTCACAAGTTTTTTTTAAATTGTTTACTTTTTTTATTAACAATTTACTGCAAAATTTTTGTGTAAAATTCGATTTTTTTTTAAATCGCCGCCATTTTTTTTCTGATCAAAATTTTCAAATTTCCTACGATGCTGCGATAGCTATACTATTATAATTTAATAATCTTTTTGAATTTTTGATTTCACATGCTTGCTGTGGCACTTATGCTGTCAACCGTCAGGGAGTCTTCTTTGAGACGCCATTTTGCGACCGCTCCTCTGCTTAGTAAAATGTACTAAAGATAAAAATTAAAAATTTCCTTGTATGCTCCATTATTTCAATAATTAATACACAAAATTTCAAATAATTTGATCGAGCCGTTTTTTTTAATTCCCAAAAAATACCTCATTTTTCAGCCTGTCACACTGATATTCTCCCTTAATGAACCAAGTGGAGAAACCGTTTAATTTTTTAACCCGACATTCCTGACACTAATCGCAGTTTGTTCAGTTTTTAAAATTCAAATCGAAGCATTATTTTAACCCCTACCCCTATAACTAGTGTTTACGAAATGCCACGTGTATTACCAAATGGATAAAGGTTCACGTTGAACCGTCATGGCACGTGGCATTTCGTAAACACTAGTTATAGGGCTATAGGGGTTAAAATAATGCTTCGATTTAACGGAGACTTTGTCCTTGGAGTGCCATATTTCAGGTGTTTACATTTTATTTTTTTAAAGGAAACGAGTAAAGCTTTTTGAGTGCGGTTTTTTCTTGCTTTTATTCATGATATACAGAACGATAAAAAAAAAAAAATTTAAACCAAAATGGCGGCCGTTGCAGCTCCGCGAAAACAGGTCCTCAAATCGCGGGAGGTAAACGGCTGACATCACTGCCCCCTCTTTGTTGATCTGAAACACAAAATTCAAAGCATATTATCAATCTGTGACCCTTTGGGCATGGAATGACGGATGGGTTTTTCGTTTAGTACAAATTTCGGAAAATGGCGGCAATTTAAAAAAAATCGAATTTTCGCGTTTTTTTTCGCATAAAAAGATAAATAATAAATGCAAAAATGTATCTATCGAAAAAACGATCCGTCATTCCGTGAAGACATATTTTCTGAGTATGTTCTCCAAATTTCAGGTCGATATGTTAATTAGAACGGTCAGGAGAATGTCAGCCATTTTTAAAAACGCGTTTTCGAGAAAAACGCGTTTAAAGTTTTGTAATGTGTTTACACAAATGTGTTTATAATTACCGCTAATCGGCAATGCCTGGTCCATAGAGGCATCCCTCCTCTTCTTCTAGCTGCTCATATTGAGCTCAAATTGATTTTTTGAAAATTTCAAGGACAAAGTCTCCCTTAAATGAAAAAAATGAACAAACTGCGTTTAGTGTCAGGAATGTCGTGTTAAAAAAATCAGGGATTTCTCCACTTGGTTCATTAATAATACTCGAACAAAACTCAACTTGAACCTTAAAAATCTCCGAAACTATGTGGTGAAACGGATTCATTTTTGGACAGTTAATGCATCCTAAATTAATCTCTCGGTGATATGAATTTCAATCGTCTACAACCATTTCTATTTTGGTATCGAAACTCCTCAACCCTTCGAGTGCACACCTCCGCCGCCAACCTATAAGTGCATCTTGGGCAAATCTGACCCAAGGCGTTTTTCAAATCGTTTTTTTTTTTGTAGAGACGTTTTTTGCAGTAAATTACCCATATGGCCCTGAATTTATTTTTTGACGAAAACGAAAATTAAATGCCAAAACATTCGTTCAAAGTGGGGCATACGTTGAAAAATACGTACTTACACGAAAAAAGCACTGGGTCAAAACGACCCAGTGTGCACTCGAAGATTTAATCCTGCTAAGCGTTCAAGCGGATTACGGGATCCAAAAAAAATGAAAACGACAGAATTTTGGGTAAGCATTTTGGAAAACACTGCTCGAAGGGATCATGCAACGGCAATTGTTTTTCTTCTTCAATGGTCGTATTAATTATTGATTTATATATTAGCAAGAAATAAACGCCGTTGGGATACATATTTCGAGCCTTTTTTTTGCAAATGATGCACTGAGAGATACGGTTTCCCAATTCGGGTATCAAGAGCAACATTGTTGTTCGTACATCGCGGTATTATTTTCATTCCTGTATGATTCTGCGCTAAAGAGATAATGGGGAAAACGTTGATAGGTGGCGGGTTTAGGAAAAGAGAGGAAGGGGGGCATGGAAGAAGCTTGCGGATAATCACGTTTCTTCGAAAAGTTCGGCAATTTCGGAGCATCCTACGTCCGGGTTCGTATACGCGATCGACGTCGTAATCGGCTGCGCGTTCAGGCACTTTCGCGTACCAGGACACTCGAGGAAACGAGATATATATATATATATATATATATATATATATATATATATATATATATATATATATATATAGAGAGAGAGAGAGAGAGAGAGAGAGAGAGAGAGAGAGAGAGAGAGAGAGAGAGAGAAGGCTGTATCCTCTCAGATGTTCGGCTATCCCTGTGCAAGTCGAAACTGTAGACACTCCATATCCTTTGGCCACTTTCTCGTTCGGAGCAATGCCGTGAGGCTTATGAGTTTGCAAACTCGGGCATTGTCGTTCTAATACAAAGTTCAACTGTACAAGAGAAACGGAGATGGAGAAAGCTTCAACATGTACGTTTATATAGGGTGTCTCAAAATGACCTGACATTTTAATCAATTAATAAAACGTATTATTTGTTTGAAAAGTACGAATATTTTTATTTTAATATAAGGTGAAAACATGGAGTAAAGAGCTTTGAAAAAATTTAACGGGGTCCTCTAGTTTCTCGGCTGTTTTTTTACGGCTTTTTCAATAATTTTTTACGGGCAAAGCGTCGAAATAATCAATCTCATTGTTTTTGCATAATCTTTATTAACATTTAAATAAGCATTACAAATTTTTTGAAGTCAAAATATATAATAGAATAAACGTTATAGTGGCCGACAGGAAGACATCAAGTAAAAGAGGTGCTTGACGGTGACCAAGATTGCGGCTGTTCTGCTTATCTGAAATCAAAAAACCAAACGGCATTTTAATCTTCATATTTAAGACTAGCGATTGAACTAGAGTGAATTCTAAATTACAAAAATTGACTTTTATACACTTTTGAAAATTACATTCTATTTTTTACTCATTTTTTCTTAAGTTTTTCGCTCGTACAAAAAAAAACTATCGAAGCAATCATGATAATCCTAGTTCAATCGCTGGCTTATAACATATTAAAGATGCTGTATAAATTTGAACAAGATCGGTGCAGTAATTTCTGAAATATCGTGGTCAGCGTTTCGAAAAATGGTGTTTCGAGAAAAACGCGTTTGAAAGTTCACGCATGTGATTTATACTAAAAATTTCATCTCACCGTCAATCTGCTATGCCTGGACCATACAATAGGCCTTCCTACACATTTTTCTACACATGTTGTAGATGTGATTTATGAAAAAAAATCGATTTTTTCGTCCCGAGAAATTAGGGGACCCCGTTAAGATGTGACTTCAAACATGTATAAATATAACTGTGAAACAGCCCCGGATCTAATGGGGGGGGGGGGGCAAACCGGGGTACCTGCCTCGGGCGGCAATTTAAGGGGGCGCAAAATCTTGTGTTTGAAAAAACTTGTTTCACTCCCAGGTAGGAAATTAAAAGGCTGACGATGGAAACAAGCTTGTGCGAGCCTTGTTTCACCGAGCCTGAGTGAGACAGACCTGGCCCAGGTTTCATTGCATCGTTTGGAGCAGCCCGGAACCAAGACTGGCTGCTTAGCCTAAACTCAGGGTTATTTCAAGCTGTATTCAGCCGGTGAATTTTGAGGCTGAAAAATCAAGGCTGGATGCAGGCTTGTTTCAGGTTGTGATAAAATAAAATAAGTTTAAAATAATATTTTTTCTGTACTTTTATGAAAAAAAAATTTAGCAATAAATTTGTCGGGTGCGAAGGCACGAAAAACGAAAGCGAAGGAGGCAGCTCAGAATATTTAAACATATTCTCTTATCGATATTTATGAGGTACACAAAAAAGTGTATACGAAAATAAAAGTACGCAATAAAATAAAGTATTGTTTTTTTAAATATTTTATATATATATTTTGTAACAAATAATATAACAAATAATAAATATATATAATACATCAAATGAATTCTTTACAAATTTATTAAATTTACCCCAATGTAGAATATAGAAAACTAAAAACAGGCCTCATATAGCCTCGGGAAGAGTTTGGGAAAAGCCTGGTCATAAATGCTCGTGAAGGCTTCATTAAGGCTCGTTTTGAGCCTTGTTGTTTCGTCGTTTCAGGCTTAGTACAGGCTTTTCTACCAGCCTTTGGTCAAGCCTGTTTGCAAGAGCCTGAAACCGCGTTATCGTTCAGAGGTTCAGCTAGGCCTGAAATCAGGCTGGTGCTCAGCCTGAATTAAAAAATGTGAGCCTTGTTTCAGAGCTTGGCGAGCCCTTTTTTCATCGTCAATTTCTACCTGGGCTGAAGCGCCTAACATCCAGGGCGCTTTGGTGAGTTTCAATGGCGTCGTGATCCTAGCTATCGAAAATAAAACTGCCTAGGAAACGAACTTCGATGAGGTATTCCTTTGGGCGTCTTTTGAAAAACTGCTCGTGTTATAGCTCAACAAGTTATTGATCGATCTGGCTGATATTTTGCCAGATTTCTCACTATAAGACTATTCGAAGGATATACCTAAAGTTTCAAGGTTATCGAGTAAATAAATTACTTTTTCGGGGTAAAAATTGTCGAGAAAATGGTAAAAAATATGAACATTTGATTACAAAGCCTACTTAATTTTCAATTTTATACCTTTTGATATTTTTTTAGGTATATCCTTCCAATAATGTTATAGTGAGAAACCGCCCAAAATTTCAGCCAGATCGATCGATAACTTTTTGAGCTATACCGTGAGCAGTTTTTCAAAAGACCCCTAAAGGAATACCTTATAACGCCGCTATTTTGTTTTGTTTTAAAAAGAAAAAAAGTTTTACCACTTGAAAGTTGTAATAAGATAATGTCAAAATTTTTAAATGATGCGATTATCTTATCACATTTTTTTTAATCATGAAAAATGACTTATTTTTGGGCGTCTCAAGAGATCTTCCCCCTTAATCTCAAATGCTGGAGGGGAGGGGCGCCAATGTCAAGTTTTTGCCCCGGCTCGGAAAAATCGTAGATCCGGGGCTGCTGTGAAATACCAACACTGCAGATTCGGCCGTTTCTTAAAACTTGATTTCGAAAAAATCACCTTGAAAAAGGACGTTTACACTAAAATACGATCTTGATACAAACTGGCGTGATTAATGAGACAATACAATCAATGGGAATCAGATTGCAAGCGTGCATTGTAAGCGGTGGCCATCACTTTAAGCACCTCTTATTGAGGCACGTGTCTGCACCCTTTTTTAATCGATTTTCGGCTAAAAACATTAAAATTGCGTTTTTAACGATTTTTCGTACTAAATCTTGATCATCTTAAAATTTGGCATGAATTTATTTTTAGTTCCTCGATCAAATTATGAAAAAAAATAGTGGTCTCATTCAAAGGAGGACACCACTGTAACTACCCATTTTCGACCGTTTTCTTTGGAATTTTTCTTTTAAGAAAGGAATGAAATACATGGTCAAAAAAGCTCTTAGGCTTTATAAGGTATATATGGAAATATGTAAAAAAAAATTATTTGTCAAAAAAATACAAAATGGTGACCCACGAGTCGCTATAGCATTACTGGTTGTCTCAAATTTAATCCTGGAACCAAGAGTGAAATATTTTCGTCGATTATATTAGTTTTAGCAGTCAAGTACGGGGGGAATTGAAAAATAATGAAAACAAAAATAGAGACGAGCTTGAAAAAAGTTCGTTTTTTCTACCATAATTTTCATGTAAAAAGTTATATATTTATTACAATTTTCAATTAATCGAAAAAACCGCTCGTACTTAACGGTTAAAGCATCTTAAGGGGCTAGGCCACAGTAACGGGTATAAAAACATGTGCGAATTTAACAATTTTTTTCGTATGAAAAAGTGATTCACTCACAAAATTAATTACACATCTATTTAATATGAATATCAAGCTGTTAGAAAATATATATTTTTTTTTTCGATGTACAAAATGGCCGACTACTCGAAATTTCTCGAAACAGCTTTTTTCCAATTGGCGTGACAAATAACTTCAACAATTTTCACTCGATTTACTTCACATTTAAAAGTCATGTTCCTAATTGCATTTCGCAGAGAAGTACGTACGGAATTTCTGATTAATCGAAAACTTTTCATTTTATGAGCAGTTTACAAGCAGTTATAACGAAATTTTTCACTGAAAATTCATTTCTTAATTTCAAATACCTACAACTTTTGAATAAAACAATATTTTTCAAATTCCGTACGTATTCCTCTAGGTATTCTAACGTAGATTGACGAGAATTTTTGTTTTTTGCTCTAGGTAAAAAATTATGGATGCTAAATGTCACGCCGCGGAGCGCCTAAAAAAAGACAACAAAAGAAAATATTAGTGGTCGGCCATTTTTTAGATCGAAAAAAAATATATATTTTTTCTAACAGATATTCATACTAAATAGATGTGTAATTAATTTTGAGAGTGAATCACTTTTTCATACGAAAAAAAATTGTTAAATTCGCACGTGATTTTATACCCGTTACTGTGGCCTAACCCCTTAAGAAGTGACAGTTAAAATTTCAGGTCAATTGGACAAAAATCGTTCGAGTTCTGCTGCGTGCCGATTTCAAAAATATTGTTTTGAGAAAAACGTATTTAAAATCACGTTTTAGAGACGCTACAGTGGATGAAAATTTTTTCCGTAATCTAATGCCACCTATTGGTAGAAAATAAAACTATTTTTAGACAGTAAGTTTTTCCCCAAAGATAATAGGCTTACAAGAGTCGAGAACTGCGTCTGCGTGACATCGTCGAAGGCGATTTTCAGCGCTCGGAGACTCCCCTAAAAAATAGCTCGAAAACAACTGTAAAACTGTTCTTTTTCAGCTATAAACAAATACGCATCGCATTTACGAAGATTCAAAGGATTTTTCAAAAGTGTTTCCGAATAAATGATTTTTCGAAAATTTTAGTGGTACCCCCCCTTGAAAAAAAGAGAAGCGACCTTGAAATATTTTAAGCGCTCCACCGGGATGAACCTCGTAGCCGCCACTCGATGAACCCCTTCGATGTACGCAACGTTTGTGGGAAAAATTTTCTGTCTGATAGGTTAGAAAATATTTCCACCGCTGATAGTTGTCGCCCCACTCGGGTATATACCCACGTGTGAGATGCGTCGCATGAAAATAACACCTTCGTGTAATGTGTGCATTTTCACACGCAGCGCAAATTCGTTGAATCCTGCTTGCAAAAGTCGCCTCGATCTGGACAAATTTTCAATGATTTCCGTAAAATTCCATTCGACAATTTACAAAATTCTCCAAAATTCTTTATTCGTGCTTTGGCTCACTAATAATACATTCATATATACATATACAATTGATTCGAATTGACGATAAATACTGTCTGCTCAATCTTCGCTTCCGTTCGTTTTGTGTCTCCAAACCGGAAATGCCATCGGATGAGTCTTCGTTCACGTTCGTGCGTTTTCCTAGAGGACAGGAGTGGGAGGGTAGGGGGACGTTTACTTCTCCAGGAGATACATCTCGTATAGCCTTCGATGATGGTCGTTGTCGAAACGAGGCACGAAATTGACGCGCACAATCTCGGCGAAGCCCTCGTCCGTCGTCGGGGCGACGTAATTCTTTCTGTAAGGTTGTACATTGTTGTAGGCTGTGACGGCGAACAGCCGGAGGAACATGAGCAGCAGTAACTTCACGAATCTCGTGCAACGCCAGAGCAACGTCGAGCTGGTGTAGCTGAATACACAGATCGGACTTTTAACTGACACTCGTCACGCCGCATGTGACGAGCATGCAAGAATTTGTAACTCTTCTTTTTCTTTTTTTTTTTTATATATGAGAAATGGTTTCCACGTATCATGGCGGTGCTCCGACAGATCATGCGACACTTATTAGGCGCGTTTGTTACGAAATGCCTGCGTAATAAAATAATGTGTATTTTTCGTAGGTACGAGCATGTGCCAAAAAAATAAGTAGCACATGCATTTGAAAAGTGGCGAAGAGCCTACAAGGGGGAGCCACTAGAAGGGAAAATTAATAAAGAAATCAATCGAGTATGCGAGAGCTTTCGAATTCATGGTCAGAAAGGAAGCATAAAGGAGAAAAAGGACGAAAGACAAATGTTAACGAAAGAAAGAAGGAAACGTGCAAAAGGGTATCAATGTACAGAAGGGAAACTGTGTAAAAACCCGCAAGGGTATACTTGGAAATGAAGATCTATACTGTAAGAATATCTGGAAATAGTATAATATTTTAAAATATTATAATATTAAAAAATATAAGAATATGTTAAAATATTATAATATTAAAAAATATAAGTGTCACGAATCCCACTTCTGACACCAGTTGTGACAGTCGAGCGGATATTTCGGAAGGATGCGCGTGGTATCATTTAAGGAGGGTGGAGCGTTAGCCACAATCCAAAGTTAAATTTAATAAAAAATAGATGTTATTGTTTAGACTATACTGAGTCCTTACGAATTTTTTGAACTTTTTTCACCACCAAACACCAGAGATAAAAAACAGTTTAATGTATGTAATTTAACGTGCGGTTAGATGGGCAAGACTTTCACACTAAAGCTTATGTACATTTTTTTTGTTATTTAGCACCAAGATAAACCATTTCTAACAACGGATTATCGCAAAGTGAAACTTTGTAAACATTTGGAAAAAAAAATCCTCATCTTGTCCATCGTAAACCATGGGTCAATAATCTCGTGACGTAAATATGAATAGGCATAATTATAAATTACTCAAAATTTCATTGTGAATTGTATAAAACATTCCTTGTCGTAGTTTTTTAATAATAATCATCGGTAATGTTATTCCTTTTCAAGTTCGTAATAACACAAAAGTAGTTCTACTTTACGTAATAAAAATATTAAAATGCATAATGTTGCTCTTTAATTATATATTTAAAAAAAAATAGCATATACAGAATAAATCTGTACCCCGTACGCATTTTTTTGAGGTTCATTGAAAAAAAAATTAATAAACCGTCATTTGACTCAACTGGATCGCTCTAACCTCCTTAAGGTAATCCTATCGCTTCACACTAGTCATACCACTGATCATACTTGACACTTGTACAATTTATATGTTTAACGTATGCAAAAAAAATAATTCGCAATAACTAAAATTTTCCATGTGTAAACTGTTTAATGAATGTTCACATTCAATTACAAAAACGAAAAAATAGTTATTCCAACGATTCGCACAGTATTTCTAGGTTTGATATTTGGCAGCATTGGTTCTATCTCCGTCTCTTTTTACTCAACCAGGCGAGTTTAACCTCCATGCTTTTCAACGTCGATCTGTCAAAAGCCACGCGCGAGTGTAATGAAGTGCGTGGGAATCAGGGCAAAGGGACTGAGAGAAGAAAGAACTGCAGGCGAAGATTTTTAGGAAGAGAGATTAGATTTGGCTAAGTGTTGCGATTTTGGTGTGAACGGATGTTGGCGTGAGAGCGATGTAAAAAAATTCGTTAAGTCTGGGGCCGTGACATAAGAATATTTGAAAATATTTATAAGAATATTTGAAAATATTCATAAGAATATTTGAAAATATTCATAAGAATATTGGAGAATATTTATAAGAGTATTTAAATGTTTTCAAATACTTTGAAAATATTTGAATAGGAAGGATATTTCTAATACCCGTGGAATTTATGTATTTTATAGTTTTTTGAATACACATTTTTTTATACGTAGAGAATCTCTGTATAGGAAAAATTTGTTACTCACGAGTAAGAGTTTATTATGATGTCGGTGACGGTCATGTGACTGGGATCCGTAAGTTCACGAAACTGCGAAGAGTAAAACGAATTTCGTAAGAACGTTACTTGAGTTTCGGTGTTCTCTCTCTCTCTCTCTCTCTCTCTCTCTCTCTCTCTCTCTCTCTCTCTCTCTCTCTCTCTCCCTCCCTCTCTCTCTCTCTCTCTCCGAGTGCATACCCTGTTATTGTGCCTAGCGTGTTCCTTGTCGGTCGCCATGACGAAACATCGAACGGACACGCCGCGAGACTTGGCGACGGAGACGAATCGTTTTCTCGACGCCAAGTCCGGATTCGTGTTGTCGATGACGACGCTCTTGCCCTCGGCCAACGCGTTCTCCATCGATCCGATGCACTTTTGCCAACTACCGAGTTTGTCACGGTTTACGTAATGATAATCCTTCAAGTGGGTGAGAGCGAAGTGAGTTTTGCCGCTTCCCGGACCGCCGACCATTACGATCACCTGTTGAGTAACGAAAATTCGCCGAAAGGCTCTTCTCAGTTGCTAACGAAAAAATAAAAGCTCAGTTTATAGTTAGGATTGTTAATACTGCTGAACTTTGATTATCAGTTCGTTGAGTCAATGAGCTTCGAGAAAAATACTTCTCGTGTTTGAGTCGAGCGTTCGATAATCATTTGTTGTAGACGTAAATACACCAATAAAAAAAAAGTCTACCGATAACTTACTATAAGTTTCACTGGTTTGTCTTGGAGAAAAAGAAATTAAAATCCCGACAATTTCACACGGTTTTGATGTAAAGAATCGCAAATGGAGCTGGAATTGAAAAACAGTGCGAAATTGCTTGGATTTGAATGATTTTTTTTCTTCTCGAAACGCTGTAATGACATTTACTGAAAATTCGAAGTTGCACGTTTAAGGCGGGATATACATTTACAACGATCAATAAATCGATTTTTTTTTCTTCTTTGAACGACAGAACTATATATGATGGATTCTTCGTCAATTCAGCCACTTTTTTTTCGACCATCCCAGATCTGCCCCATAATTGGTTATGTCAAAGTACTACTAAAAGGCATTCTATGTGAATTTTTTCAGATTTTTTAATTCAACATTTTAGAAAATGCCGTTTTTTTCCAAATGAATATATCTCGGAAACTAGAAGTAACTGAAAAAAAATGTCTGTACATAAAAGTTGTAGTTTAGTGTTAGCTTTCGAGCGGACGACTTGAAATAATTTTTACGTTCCGGTAACGCTGATTTTTTACCAAAAAAGGGGAAAATTATTTTTTGATTCAAAAGCGGCCACTCTTTTGTGGCTGAAAAAATTAAAGAGTCTTCCAGTATGTCTGAACCTCGCTCTGTGCCACTCTCGCGATTTTTTTGCGATATCGTCAGACATACTGGAAGACTCTGTAATTTTTTCAGCCAAAAAAAACGGTTGTTTTTTAATTTAAAAAAATAATCTCCCCCTTTTTTGGTAAAAAATCAGCTTACCGGAACGTAAAAATTATTTCAAATATTCCGCTCGAAAGCTAACACAAAATTACAACTTTTATGTGCAGACATTTTTCTCCAGTAACTTCAAGTTTCTGACATCTAGTCTAGAATGCACGCCGATTCGCAACTCCCGTGGCGGCGACCTTCCTCCAACACTCTGCTACAGTTCCGCCATTTTGATGAATTAAAAAAATGTTTCGTATACTTAAATATACTATTAAAGTATACCCAAAGTTTGATAATCGTAGAATAATTATTTCTTAGTTTAAAAAATCCCTCGATATTGCTTATTTTTTTCCTGTCTAAATGTATATCCCGCCTTAATTGGACGTTGCTACATTAAATAAAAATCGGTATCCTTCACCATTCATCGGTGAAACGCGCGACCCTCCTGAATCGAACAAACATTGCAATCGAGTCGATGAACTTTGCCCCCTTTTGTTTCGAACAAGCCACGTTACCTCCTGATTCGTGGGAGTGAGCTTAGCGTCCGACGGTTCGCAGAGCACGTTTTTTCTCAATTCCTTCGGATTGAACGCCGGCAGGCCGTGCGGCGCCGGTTTCCTTCCCAGAAAATGTTCCTCGGGCGTGTAAAAGGTGAGGTCCAAGTTGAGGCTCAGCAGGCGATCGGCCAAGGAGTGATCCTTCTTTTTTCCCGGCGCCCAATCTTTCGGCCGGCCAGCGGCATCGCCGACGAAGAACGATTTCGATTTGTCCACGGGCACCCCGTCGTTTTTCTGCGGCGAATTTTTACTTTATCTTCCGATTCGATCGAAGCTTTCCACGAAAGTAATTTTACTCGCCATTTACGCTTTGCGATTCTTAAATCGTCAAGAAATTCCTATAAATTTGCAACAAACCCAAATAAAGTCGTTATGCCCTGAGCTTCCGTTGACCTATCAGAGTTCAGTATTTCAGATACTCAATTTCAGATAAAAAGAGACGATAAACTTTCTTATCGAATCTTCAAAATTAATAACGTTGAAGTTTGCATCGTTGGAATTCAATGACTTTTCTTCCTTTTTTTAAATTTCTCTATTTTTATCATTATTCGAAGCTTTCTTTTTGGAAATTGAGGCCGAAAATCTCTACTAATTTTATGTAAACACATTCGAACGAATTTTACAGCCTGGAGGGGCCAAAAAATGTTTCAGCAATTTAAAAGAATTAATTTTCGTTGCATTCTAACGATGCACATTTGAAAATAATCAAAATTCTTTACCAGATAGAAGACGTGAAATTTTGAGTTTTTGAAGGAATAGCTTGTAATTTTTTGGTATTAACGGGCTACATCTACCTAGGTGGGTAAAAACATTGCATTTTCAAAAATATTTCATTTAAGAGCAGGTTTTGCCTTGTTGGGCCAAAAAATGTACGATTTTTCACCAATTTTTTATACGAAAAGTATTGAATATAGAATGTTGATATTTGGTATGGTGACTAAGCGGTCTATATAGAATGTTGATATTTGGTATGGTGACTAAGCGGTCTTTATTGAACATCAAAATATTTTTTAAAGTTTGACAAAACATGGTGGTGGGAGTGGCAAGAGCCACGTTTGTCGGTGCGCGTGTGATGACATTCTTTGCTTGCGGAAGTCCTAAGTCCCGGACAGGTGATCCGAAGCAAAAAAATCAAACATATTTTTACTTTGTACAATATTGTGTATAAGTTGACCTAGAATCAAGAAAAATTGAAAAATTAAAAAATAGTGAGCGAACGGAACGAAATTTGTTTTTTTCCAAAAAATTTCGCGGTTTTTTGCTCACTATTTTTTTATTTTTCGATCTTTCTTCTTGATTCTAGGTCAACTTATACACACTATTGTACAAAGTGAAAATATGTTTGATTTTTTCCCTTCAGATCACCTGTCCGGGACTAGTTGCGTAAAAATGACTAATTTCATAGATTTTGTATGATCGAGTTTCAATTCGTCGCCAAATTGTTAATAAAAATGATCTTCAAAACCGACGATCGTCAAAGTCGCGAAAAAATTTTCATTTGCCGGCGGCCATGTTTTTCTGTATTTTTTGGCAATTTTTTTAAGACTCTCAGTATATGTACGTTTGTGTTAAAAAAATGCTTTACTTTTTCACCGACCGTTACCGAGAAACAAAAAACTTCGGAATTTGGCCATTTTTTTCGGGCCTCCAGCTAGATGTAGCCCCTTAAGCAAGGTTGGAGGAAGGTATTTCGATAAAAATATCCTTTGTACCTCGTTGACCAATTTTTCCCACATTCCGATTCGCGGCTTTCTGTACATATCTTTTCCCGCGGCTATGAATACTTGCACCGGCAGGCCGAGCTTCTGGACGATCCGTTCGATCTTCGTTTTGAAGTCGACGGGCTTCACTTTGCCGAGGAACATGCCGCCCTGATTCGTGAGCACCACAACTTTGTAGCCGTCGGCATGGAGCTTCTTCAGTTTGCCCGGAATGTCGGGATAGAGAATTTGCCAGTCGTTGTGGTCTTTGGGAAAGGTGTAGCCCGACTGAGTCTTAATGAGGGTGTTGTCCATATCGTAGGCGGCGATCTTCTCGCTTCCCCGGACGCCGACGGACGTGTATATCATGAGGGTGCCGAACTCTTCCCAAAATCCCTCTTCGCTCTTGCCAGGCAAAGCGTTCGCTTCCGTCCGCCCTTCAGAGTCTTCCATTCTGTTCATTTTATTGTCTCGCTTCTGATTGACAGCCTTCAACGTGCGTTGCTCTTGCGCGTGGCCGTTTTTAGCCTTTTTGGCCGACCAGCCATTTTCGCTTTCGTCGCTCTCCAAGTCGGAGAAGCTGGGTTGAATTCGACGTTGTAGGGATAGTCGCCGTAAAGAATTTCCAAGCGGTCTCCGTGCCTCGCCGTCACCTTGACCCCGTGCTCCGTCTTGTAGCCGTTCAGGCCGCAGGCTCGGTTCCCCAGTTGTTGTACCGTCACGATTCCGCTCGCGTAATTCGCGCACAGACGAACTATCGAAACGCAAAAGTATAAGGAGGCGAAGAATCCAGCCATACTCGCGGGACGAATAAAGTTTTATTCTTAGTGAAGATTATCTCGAGATTGCAAAAAGGCAGTGACAGAACGACAAGTTCCCGTCGAAAGGGGGTTTGTTTTTGAGGTTACGGATCAGTTTTTTTGAGGTTAGACCGAGATGGAGGTGAGTTGTCAAGGAAAATGGCAAACGTCAAATTTACGGAATTTCGTGTCTGTTGGAATCGCCGCGATTACGTTCGCCGAGTATTTCGAGGTTAGAATACCGAAGAACGACATATTCGTAGAATCAAACAAATACGAAATTCGCTGGATGCTGAGAGACTTTGCGAAAGAATAGCGGAGGAACGTCACATGCTTCGAGGCAAGTAGGGAAAAAAAAGTGTTCGCGTCAATGTGTGAATCGAGAGATATTTCTCGGGGAACTAACCTTGACTTCGCGAGCACTTTTGATCGATTATTTTCGTCTCCGGACTCCTGCCAACTACAACGGGTGTCTGATCGGGCAAATGAACGGCGAGTAACGACTTGTCCTCGCTGTATATGTAGCAACTCTTAATTTCCAAGCTCATTTTTGAATTTCGCGACACGGCGGTTACAGCGAGACAGAGGTAAAAGCGAAAGCGACACACGCGCGGCCGGCGGCTACGCGTGAGTTCTCCTTCCTACTCCTCGCATCGCCGATCGGGATCACTTGTTGTTTTGGAACTCCACGGCGCGAATGCTCTGAAAAAGTTATCGAACCTGATAAAAAGTGTACGAGTAATCTGAACTAGCTTATCTACACATATTTTGTACTTTGTATTGAGAAAATGATCCAATTTATGTTACAAATGTATCTTAAGGGTCTACATATACCTAGCCGAAAAAATGGCCATTTTCTGGGAAACTGTTGGTGAAATAGAAACATTTTTTTATAAAACAAAAATACATATATTGAGGGCCTTTAAAAAAATGAGCAAAAATACAGAAAAACAACAAAATCATGGCCGCCGGCATATGATGACATTTTTTTCGCGACATTTGGCGGTGGACACTCTCCAGCTTAGACAGTCCATCGGAAATCTAAAAACCAAACGGGTTATTCAAGTCAACAATAAATACGAGTCGTTGACGATCGTCGATTTTCAATATCGTTTTTTTTTTACAACGTGGCGACGAATTGAAACTCAAGCATATAAAATCTACTAAAAAAGTCGTAATTTTTACGTAACTATTGAAAAATGTAAATGGATTTTCAAAAAGTGAGATCGTCAACGACCTTTAAATGTTTCTCGCCGCATCTCCTGTAAAATTGAAAATAATCCATCAAGTGGTTCTCGAGATATCATGTCCACCAACTTTGAA
Source organism: Ophion slaviceki (assembly GCA_944452715.1). NCBI lineage: Eukaryota > Metazoa > Arthropoda > Insecta > Hymenoptera > Ichneumonidae > Ophion > Ophion slaviceki. Next base: position 22,403,624 of record OX101791.1, read on the forward strand.
AACAGTATCGTTTGCCGGCGGCCATGTTTTTCTGTATTTTTTTAGTGATTTTTCTTGAAAGCTCTCAATATGTGTACCTTCGTGTTAAAAACATGCGGTTCTTTTTCATCAACCGGTTCCTTGAAAAAATTATAAATTTGACAATTTTGAAGGCCTTTAGGTAGATGTAACCCCCTTAAGGTCCAAAAAATGCATTATTTCGGAAATTTTTCAACAGGGAAACAACAAGTGAGCCCAGTAAACATTGAGATATTTTTTCATGTATATTTAAAATGTATAAAAAAATGTTCAACGTGGAACAACAAATGACTGCAGATTTATCAGCCTATTCCATGTGCGTCTTGCTACTGCAGTCCCGAATCGGCGGGAAAGATGCAGCTCGTTATTCTTGACTGAACGAGATAAACCAATAAAATTTCCAATTGTCACATGTTTCTTCTGGGTGAATTAAGAAAAGGCTGAAAAAATCGTGAAATTATAATTTTTTTCAGGTTAGAAAAAAATGTGTTTAAAAAAAACACTTTAACGTGCTATAAAAATGATTGAAAAAGACTTTTTAAATTCACTTAGAAGAGATTTTCATACTGAAGAAAATAAACTTTGGTTTGATTCAATAGGTCGTTCAGTTTTTTTGCTATCACGCCCGCCAATTTGGAAAAATCGTGAAAATGAAAACTGGAGAAAACGCGCTTCAAAGTTTTCAATAGGAGGAAATATCAATATAAAATGTCAATCGCTTCTCTGCTTTTGGCCTTGTATCTTCGAAAACATTTACAATTCGCCTCTGTAACTTTGTAAATATATTCTTGGATAATTTATCTATATATATAGCGGGTATAACATCATGTGCGAATTCAACAATTTTTTTCGTATGAAAAAGCGATTCACTCATAAAATTAATTACACATCTATTTAGTATGAATATCAAGCTGTTAGAATATATATATATATATTTCTTTTCGATGTACAAAATAGGTATTAGGGATATTTAGCATCCACAATTTTTTACCTAGAACAAAAAAACAAAAATTCTCGTCAATCTACATTAGAATACGCAGAGAAGTACGTACGGAATTTAAAAAATATTGTTTTATTCAAAAGTTGTAGGTATTTGAACTTAAGAAATTAATTGTCAGTGAAAAATTTCGTTATAACTGCTCATAAAATGAAAAGTTTTCGATTAATCAGAAATTCCGTACGTACTTCTCTGCGAAATGAAATTAGGAACGTTACTTTTGAATTTGAAGTAAATCGAGTGAAAATTGTTGAAGTTATTTGTCACGCCAATTGGAAAAAAGCTGTTTCGAGAAGTTTCGAGTGGTCGGCCATTTTGTACATCGAAAAAAAAAATATATTTTCTAACAGCTTAATATTCATACTAAATAGATGTGTAATTGATTTTATGAGTGAATCACTTTTTCATGCAAAAAAAAATGGTTAAATTCGCACATGATTTTATACCCGTTACTGTGGCTTAAGGCCTTAAGTAATGAAAAAAAAAACGATTTTTCGGACCTTCTAATTCAGGCTCCCACCGTAACAAGTGACAATGACAATGGCGTCAAGTTTTCTGCGTCACTGCTCGTATAAGAACGCACGATAAAGTTGTCGAGCGTGAAGTGATGGTATTGAAGTTTGCATCGTTGGAATGCAAAGAAAATATTTTTCTCCTCATTTACGTTACGAAAATCACTGAGACATTAAAAAAATTCTCATTAGAGATCCATAACCTGCAAAAAGAGTTCAGATAGTGGTGAAAATGAAGAAATTAAAAAATAAAAGAATTTTCGTTGCGTTCCAACGATGCAAAGTTCAACACCACGGGGAGCGGGAGAAGGAGGTTGGAAAGAGAGACCTATACGCGTTCCGTGTACTTTTTAATATCTTCAAAGTCGTTCGCTCGCGCGGAGGACTTTGGTCTTTGTCTAACAGCGGTTCCCGCTCCCTCGAAAGCCCCTTGGACTTCACTCTCCCCGTCTCTCCTTGCGAAACAACCAACAAGCCCCCATAGAGTCTCCGGATTAATAAGGCGTCGACAATGTGACGTCTTTTCTCTCCCCCCCCCCCCCCCCCACTCTCTTGGACGTAGCGAAACGGACGAGGGTCTCGTCCGCTGTGGTCCTCATCCGCGATCCTCGCGAGCGAGATTGAAAGCCAAGCGGGTGTGACGGAGCCAGAGAGAGAGAAAGAACTTCCTTTTTGCCCCTTGGATCGAGGTGAGAGCTCTCGCCCCCCTCTTAATAAATGTGTTTTCTCGACATTTCGAGGCACTCTTCTCGACGAGGACGCTCCGCTTCTATCGCACACACAGATTTGTTTTTTTCATACATACATCCTGCCTACACATACATATATAAGACCGTACCGCACACTTTGGCGTCCTGCGATCCTCAGGGGACCTCGGCGCTCTTAACGAGTCGAAACAACTTTTTAAACAGTCTCTTTGAGAGTCTCCATCACCGCTGCCCTTTCGACATCATCCTCCGTATCGCGCTCCCCCTCTCAACCGATACGCGTATTACCCTGAACCAAAGTAATGAGAAAGAAAAACAGCTCGATCGAATTTACCGCCTCGCGGAATGCAACGGAAAAACGTCGAATTAACATTTTCAGCATAATCCGAACATGGATTTTGAATTATGAACATAACGGTAATATTGGGACTTTGAATGAGTTCTCGCTGTTTTCCAACAGATGGCGCTACCGGCGCTGCGTGTGTAGCGGTCAGTTATATTTACTTTTACACAATAATAAACGGTTGCAGAGGATGAGAATATATGAGTCTATACTTTATTTGGCTAAAACTTACTACATAAGAAACAACACGATATATATTAAGGGGTTAGGCCACTCTAGAGGCCGAAAAATAGGCTTTTTGGGGATTTTTTTTCTCAGAAAAACTACGAAGTAAATCGAGATTACAAAAAAGGGTGTTTATCATATATATCAGTGACTGTATACAATCATTTTTTTTAAGCAATTAACGGGGTCCTCTAGTTTCTCGGCTGTTTTTTTACGGCTTATTCGATAATTTTTTACGGGCAAAGCATCGAAATAATCAATCTCATTGTTTTTGCTTAATCTTTATTAACATTTGAATAAGCTTTACAAATTTTTTGAAGTCAAAATATATAATAGAACAAACGTTATAGTGGCCGACAGGAAGACATCAAGTAAAAGAGGTGCTTGACGGTGACCAAGATTGCGGCTGTTCTGCTTATCTGAAATCAAAAAACCAAACGGCATTTTAATCTTCATATTTAAGACTAACGATTGAACTAGAGTGAATTCTAAAATTACAAAAAATTGACTTTTTTTATACACTTTTGAAAATTACATTCTATTTTTTACTCATTTTTTTCTTAAGTTTTTCGCTCGTACAAAAAAAACTATCGAAGCAATCATGATAATCCTAGTTCAATCACTGGCTTATAACATATTAAAGATGCTGTATAAATTTGAACAAGATCGGTGCAGTAGTTTCTGAAATATCGTGGTCACCGTTTCGAAAAATGGTGTTTCGAGAAAAACGCGTTTGAAAGTTCGCGCATGTGATTTGTACTAAAAATTTCATCTCACCGTCAATCTGCTATGCCTGGACCATACAATAGGGCTTCCTACACATTTTCTACACACGTTGTAGATGTGATTTATGAAAAAAAAATCGATTTTTTCGACCCGAGAAACTAGAGGACCCCGTTAATTTCAAAATGGCGGCTGTGCAGCGTTAATCTCAAAACTGCATTTTTTAAGTTGACCGGAAACATAACTCATACAATTTTCAACCGATTCACTTGAAGTGTTGAATATATCTTGAAAAATACATTGTCTATGGAAGTACATAGAATTTTTTTTTATATTGCGTAGTTCATTTGTTATTAACAATTATCTGACGATTTTTTAGGCAAATTTTCCACTTTCCAAAAATTTATAATAAGATTGTAAAACTTCAATAATAGTTGTGATAACAATAGCCAACATGAAAATGATAATAATAACACCAATACAACCATAGTATTAATAATAATGCGAAAACTCGATCGTGTCGTATATGTAAAAAAAAACCGTTCTACCTAGTCTCTTGTAAAGACCGTTGGTTCCGTGTTTTCCTCGGTTCCAGACGTTGCAACCGACGGATCCGCCTATACTGGAGATCACGAATTTACTCGTGAACGAGACGGTGACCCAGCTCGCACTATGGGGCAATTTGGGCATCGTACTCGTCGAGTTACCGAGACGCTGGGGCAAGGACAACGCATTTCAAGGTGGCAACGCGATTATTTCGTGCCTGTAAGTACACCGACGAAAAAACGTATTAGGACATTGATTAAGTTCTCGCTGTTTTCCAACAGATGTCGTTACCAGAACTGCGTGCGTGTAGTTTAAGATGGTAACGCATCTACGAAGAAGTCCTAAAGGGTGTCTCAAAATGACCTGATATTTAAAAAGTCCGCTATTTTTTGTTGTGGCGAACATAGAGTACTAATCTTTGACAACTGGCATCAGGTACGATTGAGGTTTAGTCGTGGAAAATTACAGGATCGAGCAACGCATAGAAATTGTTATTTGCTGCATGTTACTGCATAGTTATTGCAGACGAAGTTTCATATATCAATATTTCTACTGCTGATAGTTGTTGCCTCGATCAGCATATCTGCATGTAAAGCGTGTCCCAAAATGACCTGACATTTTCACTTATTAATAAAACGTATTGTTTATTTGAAAAGTACGAATATTTTTATTTTAATATGAGGTACAAACATGGAGGTTATGTGTGGAACACAATATCATATAAATGGCATAAACGGACTTGGAAGCCATATTCTTTCAACAAGATGGCGTAACCTGCCATACTGTGAGCAAAACAATGCAGTTATTGCAGACGCAGTGCATGTCATTTCGCCGAAGTGTAAACAATTTTTTTTTTTTTCATAGTGTTAAACATGTCAAATTTCGTGCGAAAAAGAGTATTTGTGGGGAACTTTACTGCACTACTTTATTCGCAAGAAAATCTGCAGCTGAAGGGATTACGTGGGACTGAAAATGTCAAAAAATCCATTTTTTTAAATTTTATTATCTAATAGTACAATATGTCTAGAATATTCTCCCAAAGTTTGAAATCAATTGGAGTAAAAGTCTAGGAGAGAGAGAGAGAGCCTTTGGAAATCCCCCCCGTTGGGAAATACCGGCAGGGAGCGACGCAGGTGATCGCATTTTTCTCAAAAGACTATTTTTGAAGTCGGTGGATACGATTTCTCAAAAACCAATGCACCGATCTTATTGAAATTTTGCACACTTCTTCAAAATAGCATTGACCAGTGATTGAACGAAGGTTTTTTTTTCGATTACAACTAATTTTACAAGGCTATACGTAGTGTAAATTGTACCAAAAATTGAACTATTTTGCATACAACTCTACCAAAAATTCAAATTTCAATTTTTTTTTAAATCCTTCGTTCAATCACGAGCTATACTTGTCTACTAACAGAAAAATTTGGTTTTTTAGTTTCACTTAAAGCTATCATGAGTTATCCTGACCACTACACGAACACTTTTTTTGAGGGTCTCCGGAAACCAGGCCCCACCGGCTGAATTTCCCAAATATTCGGATGAAATTTTTTTTACATATTGTTGTAATGATGCTCTTGTATGTGCTTAACATTTTGAATAAAATAATTTATATATATTAATATATTTATATTTATATTTATTATCTTTACATTTTTATGTATTGTGTATATATATATATATATATATATATATATATATATATATATATATATATATATATAT
>OX101791.1:22409616-22650616 GCA_944452715.1 Ophion slaviceki
CATTTGAAGAATATTCTGTAAAATTGTCATTAACAATTACGCAGAAATGAGCCATTGAGAGCACATCTTTGCAGACACCTCCAAAAAATTGCAGTGAACTGCATAACTCATCATTGGATCATCCGAGAAAAAAACTTCAAGAAGATTGTATTAGTTAATAAGTTTCTTGAGGTAACGCTGACGAGTTTTTTTTCATCATTTTAATTCATTTTGCAATAATATAGGTTCCAATTTTTTAAATGAAAAATCGCTATTTTGTCTTCTAGGTGTGACTAAAAATTGAAAATAAAAAAAATAAAAATAAAAACGCGACAGCGTTACCTCAAGAAACTTATTAACTAATACAATCTTCTTGGATTTTTTTTCGGATTATCCAGTGGTGAGTTATGCAGTTCACCGCAATGTAACTTTTTTTTTGTGGCGTCTGAGAATATTTGCTGTCACTGGCTTATTTCTGCACAATTGTTAACGAAAATTTCACAGAATATTCTTCAAATGTCCTTTTATTTTATACTAATTATATAAATAAATATATATAAACAGTGTCGTCAACAAACAATATCGAAAATATGCTTTTTTGTAGCAAATTATCCTTACCCCCCACCCTTAATGATTCTGCGCTTTTCAACACAGCGTATTCATGTTATACGATGATTCAATTTTTTCATATATAGTAGACGATATGTCACACATTAATGAAAAATAAATATATCCGACATGCACTGTTCTGAGGCATTAAGTGTTTGAACAACATGGATAATAATAATGTGGACGTTTAAATCTGTAATGAAAGGAATCGTTTTATGATATTAATTTCTTGTAAATGCATATGATTTTTTCATCGATATTTTTGATGATTAAAAAGTTGATTATAAAATGTAGACTTTGCACAATGATTTTTAAGAATAAATCAAGAGCCACAAGAAATGAAATTCAGAACAAAATTAAACATCCTCTTGAAGATCATAATCCTGTATTCAACGGCAACGAAAATCTGTCCAACTGTACGAGGCCACCAGTTTTTCTTTCACACGATTATTATATGAGTTTTCAGTTCTCTTAGTATTGCTTATCGTTACTCTCAAGTACTCAAAAATGACGCTTTTTTCCGCGAATTATGGAAGAATTAAAATTTTAGGAGACTACATATATGTTCGTGGCATTATTAAGGAATAAAGCTATAGAAAAATGCCGCTCGTGAAATTTCCATTCAAAATCAGTCGATAAACGAGAGAACTGACAGAGCGGGTAGTCGGTACATGTGAAAACATTTTGCTTGTATATTTCTCGTTCCCGGGTATGGGTGATTCGGAAAAAGTACAGTCGCTAGGAAATGGAAGTTGAGCACGCAGCGCGTGGCGAGTTGAGACACGGTGCGAGTTGAAACGGTAGCAAAAAATGCCCGGCCCGAATCTGAAGAGTGGGGTTACGCGAGCGTCGGGGAAACGGCGGGCTGCTACGGTGTCCACTTGGGTCTGTGGCGAGTTGCCCGCTTTGGCAAGTTGAACAGACGGCGAGTTGAAGTGGCGACTTGACACAGAGGCGACTTGCACGGTGCAGAGTTGACACCCCGCCAACAAGAAACTCGCTCAAACGAGTTGCAACTTAGTATTCACATCGCCCATGCAAAAACGTTTTTGACTGCGCGTGGACATTTATTTAGCCAATTTTTGTTTCACGTTAATATACATACTATTGAATATTATTGTGTACTACTGTATCTGAATTACTATTAATTGTCATAAAATGACCGAAACTGTAAAGAAGCGTAAGAGATCAGACTGTAGCACATTTTATATGAAGTCAACACATATGTATCTTTCTAATGAATACAAAAAATTTCTAATAAACTTGTAGATTTTTTGTTATATTGACACACGCACACACACACATACTCACGCACGCATGCACACATCAATTTACACTACACGTTCGCTCTATTTTTCCCGAATAATCTCTCCCAGGCTGGTTTCTGAACTAGAGGTTCCGCGCACAAAATTCTCGAGCTCGGAGTTCGAGTCGGGGTGGGGGAAGCGCTCGAGTGAGAAACTGGGGAAAGTTTCTTATTGCCGGGTTTCTTATTCGGAGGTCGGACTGTATTAACATTCATCGGTGAAACCGATGGATTTCGAACTGCACGATGCATGCGCGCTGATATGCCAATATATCTCTATATGTGTACTTAAGGCAGTATTGTTGTCTAGAAATTTGAAAAAAAAAAAAAACGTTTTTATTTTATTATTCTACAGAACTTTCTGTATATGTCTGTGAAAGCCGTTTTACGAGTATCTTTGCTCAGAAATAACTCGAAATAATGAGTTATAAGACATATTGGCGCGGCAACTTCAAGGGGTTATATACAGTCAGGAGGGCCCAAAAGATCGATCTTTCAAGAATTTTTCTTGAGAAGACCTCTAAATCTATTAACGTAAAAATTTGTACGCATATTATGGTAACTTTTAACTGTATTTTAACATTTTTTATTTGTAAAAATAATTATTTTTAAAGCTGCTATAGCTGATCTCCGGGAGCACCTCTAAAGAAAGGCAGCTGGATCATCTGAAATGAAAAAACCAAAAATATTTCGTTAATATAATGGATTATCTTGTAATTAATCGAATGAATAGGCAAAATAATAGCTTTTGATAAAATGGCGGCTCCTAAGAAAAAATCGATTTTTGACTAAAATTTGGGCCTCAAATTGTTTATAAAATGGCAAATATTTATCGGTGAGAAAAAACCTTCGATTAATTACTATAAAATATACATGAAAAGATTGTGTTAAAATTTGAGACTGATCGGTTAAGCTGTTTCCGAGAAATCTTGCTCACCGACTTTGAGAACACAGTTTTGAGAAAAACGCGTTTAAAGTTCCAAAAGCACTTTCGAACGCTCTGACACGTCTTTACAAATGTGCGTGTAACTTCGAGAATATTCGCCGGATTGACAAGAAATTTTCTGTGTGTGTACTGAAATGTATGTACATTACGAAAAAAACTCTATTTTTTGGAAATGTTAACTGTCTATAACCCCTTGAACGCGTTTTTCTCGAAACTATGCTCTTTAAATCGGCAACCACAATATCTCGATAACCAGTAGGCCGTTTGATCTCAGATTTGGCAAACACCTTCATCAGACTCTTTTTCAACGTTGGTTGCAGCAATTGGTCGATATATTTTTTTTTCATTTAATACATAGAAAATATAGGAAAAACTTAAAAACAAAGTTTAGCATTCCGCCATATCATACATTTTTTGGTTGCATCTGGTATCAAACATCACAAAACTCATGCAGATTGAGAATATGATTGATTTTTTCTTTGTGATTCGTACAATGTCCACAGCGCTGGTCGCCAATTAGGGGTGTTTTCCACGCACCGTTGTAAACAAGCGTACAAAAGTACAGGACAATACATTTTTCTTTAAATTTTCATCTTTACATATTCTTAAAAGATCATGTGTATTTATTTATTTATTTGTTGGGATGTTGAATAAGTTCTCGCTGTTTTTTTCGTAAAAATGAAAAAATATAAAAAATCATTCCCAATGCTTTCAACCGTTTCGAAACTGTTGTGTGATCAACTCCACATGATTCTGCAAGTTCAGCTAGCCTCTGACATGAGCCTTCATGAAGTGATACCTCCAATTCAACATATCAAAGTCATTATTTTTTAAGCGTCCAAACCAATCTCTGCATGTTGTTTCCGACAGACCATGGTCGCCGTAATTCTCAACAAGAATTCTGGGTGCTTCAGCTACAGATATTTTTTAAATAAAGTAGTACAGTAAAATTCCCTGCAAATACTCTTTTTGGCACGAAATTTGACACGTTTAACTATGAAAAAAAAATTTTTTTACAGTTTGGCGAAATGTCATACACTCAATTTCAAGCTTGCTTATAAAGGGTGTCTCAAAATGACCTGACCTTTCAATTTATGAATTTATGAATAAAACGTATTAGTACTTTTCAATATTGGAGCAATTGCTTCAATATTTAGCAATTGGACGCACCATTAATGAAATTAGTCTGCAATTATGCCAAAATGTTTTTGAAAACGTCGTCAAAAGAGTGAACGTTTGCAAACAGGGCCGAGGCGACCAGTTATCGGATATTGTGTTCCACACGTAACCTCCAAGTTTGTACCTTTTATTAGAATAAAAATATTCGTACTTTTCAAATAAATAATACGTTTTATTAATAAATTAAAATGTCAGGTCATTTTGGCCCTATATTACTTCTTAATATATGCGTTACCATTTTAAACTACACGCACGCAGTTCTGGTAACGCTATCTGTTGGAAAACAGCGAGAACTTATTCAACGTCCTAATATTTTTTAGTTATTTATTATTTTGTTATAATATTTAATTATTTTTTTAAGTTATTTTCAGTACAGGAGATATTTCTTTAAATTATAATCCTTACATGTTCTTAAAGAATACGTATATTTTTGTTGTTGTTATTCAACCCTAAAAACACCTAAAAATTCCAGTACAGCGCTCTAAACAACAATACTGCCTTAAGTTTCCGGAGAAAAAGGCAGCGCACGTGAATCAGAAGTTGTTACGGATGATACGTGCTAAGGATTCTCGACTTTCGGCGGAACACCGCTTGTAGTTTATGTCGTTTTTAACCATTACGAATTTATGCACATATATATATACACATACACACGCACATGTATATATATATATATATGTTTTTCTCGAGCCTCATTTGGGCCCCGTGTTCTTGACTTCGTTACGCCCTCACGTCGTGGATGACTGTGCGTTGTACGACGACAAGCGCTCAGTCTGTCGTGAGACCGGAGGACATACAAAACGGCGACAGTTGCCAAACTTCGAGGTTTCTCGCTGAAGGCTCTTGGGATAAGCGCGGCACCGTGCTGCCACGTTATATTACATTATTTAGAATATATAATATGTACGTCCTCGTGAAATTACAAAGCAGAGTGAGGTACCCCAAGAGAAAGAGAGATAGAGAGAGAAGAACGTGGGTGTGGAAGAAAAATGTTATGAAGGGGTGTATTGCTTTACTGCGACGAGACAACATTTTTTTGCGAACTTTGTGATTTTTCGTTCCGTACTTTACTTACGGAGGGAGAGAGAGAGAGAGAGAGAGAGAGAGAGAGAGAGAGAAAGAGAGAGAGAGAGAGAGAGAGAGAGAGAGAGAGAGATGGTGGAAAGGCGAGAGGGTGCGTGGGAAGCGTAACGATATAACGATGGCCATTATGATAATCCGAAGCATAGATTAGGCATAACTCGTTAGCCCACCTGTTACTGGCTGCGATACATATTTTTTACCCTCTCGTAATAAAAAATTAAAAATACTTCGACTTTCAATTCTCCGTGAATTACAAAAAAAAACTTTTTTCCGGCAATTTTTTGGAAACCAATAGTTATTTTACTTTTTTTATTTTTCGACACCATAATTTTATTTTTACGATTGAATAAATTCAAAACGATCGATTGTCTGGCAAATTGTCAAATATTTCCTCTCGTCGAGATCGCAAAAGTCCGCAGTGATTTTTGAATGAATGTTTCGCGCCTGTCCATACGTGGGGGAATGCGCGACTCGCTTTTTTCTCCTCCGCAAAATGTGCTAGTTGCATGCATTTTTATCAATTATTAAGAAGCGACGACGCGACGCGAGGCAAATTTGCCTCGTTTTGCTCGCACTCCTGCGTACACACATTCGCACTACGCGACGCGAATAGAGAGTTTCCGTCGTGTGCATACGCTAGTATATACGGCTCGCAAGCTAGTCACAACGCATCTATATATCATACACGGGCGCATATACGCGGACATTAATAACGTCCGCGAGTTGACCATTCTCGTCTCGCGTGCGAACCGCGCTCTCAAAAACCGCGTACTGTTCCTCGACACCGAGACCCTTTATATCTATTCGTATCACCGCATGCTCACTTTTTTTCGACTTCCAGCCACCCTCGTCCTTCCAGTAAAAATGATATTTATACATGCATATGTCTATTATTTTTATTATTATTATTGTTATTTTTTAGTACTGCTATAGTACTAAAGTTAGTACGTTAGTAATACTCTATTTTTTCTATATTGTTAATATTTTAATACTGCAATATTTAATATTGTTATTTATTTAATATTATATAATTAATATTTCATTTTTATTCGTGTTTAAAATAGCAATATTAAATTAATATTTAATATTGTTTTTAATACTGCTATTGTTACTTTTTTTTTATACACCCATCCTATCTTCAGCCGTCCTTTCTTTAAGGCGTTTGCGGCGTCCTCCTCAAGCTCGCACACAGCCATGCACTGTGCCTGTTTATTGGGCCCGAAGATATGCACCTTCGGGTCCCTCGTGTCCTTTGTCTCTAGTTGAAGTGCCTCCATCACTTCCTCTTTGTCAGTAACACAGTCCAGGTCCAGTATGTCCAGTCTAGCATTGGAGGTCATGTCTCGTACCTGTGCGTCCGCCCCCAGGGCTTGCCGAAGCTTGTCCTGGAAGTTCTTTCGATCTCCCGCCCCGCTTTTGACGCGGAGCAAGACACCTCCGTCCTTTGTCATGCGATAGCCGCTGACCTGCACCTTTTCGGCGCAGGGTCGCTTTCATACGTCGCAGTGTCTCAGCATACGTCTTACCCTCGCTGGGTCTGATGAGGACCACCCCAGTACCGGTGTTCTGGGCCGGGCGGCTGCCATCCCCTCTCTTCACCGTCGGCGTCGCAGTTGTTGCCGTTGGCGTCGCAGTCGCAGTCGTCGGCGTTTTCGTCACCTGTCTGTTCTGTCCTTTCTGTTTCCGCACGACTGTTTGCCATGGGGTGGGCTCCGCCCCACCCGTCGGCCGTTTGGCCGGCGTTAGGTCCGGGCTTGAGCCCGTGGTCTCGCGCTTTCGTTTCATTTGTGGCGTCACTTGTTCATTCGCCCCACGCTGTCCCTCAGCGGTCCCGAGCACGTGCATTCGATCACATTCGTGCCACGCCTCGTCTGCCGCTTTCCGGAACCTTGCCATGTTGGTCGTTATTACGGTACTTATGTTCCGTTGCACCCGCGTCTTTTCTTCCATTTTCACCAGGCATTCCCTGATGAACTGCAGCTGGGCCCTGATCTTTGCCTCAGCCGTCTCCGCTCCAGACGTGATCGGTTCTGTATTTTGTCCCGTTCATCCGTCCGTTGGTTCTCCTGTCTGCGTCTTTGTCTTTGTCGTTGTTGTTGCCGGGGTTGGGGGCCTAATTTTTTTTATGCGTTCATCGTTTTTTCTTTTTGTTGTACTGCCATGTTTGTTTCTCCCTTACTTCCTTTTGTTTGTGTGTGTGAGTGTGCTTTGGGATAAAGACGCCGCGGACCGTCCTCGCCACCGGCCGCCCCAGAGAGGATACCAGTGGCCTCATCGAGGCCTCCCCGCTGCGGCTGCAGGGCCCGTTCCGGGCGCCACCCCGCACTACAATAGTATGGGGATTATACACTGGCTGATGGGGCAGGTCCATCCGACTAAGAGGACCCGGGCCCCTGTACTATCCAGCGGCCCAGAAGCATGGAGCCTGGTTTATACTCGCCGCACCCTCGGGCTGTCCGCGCCGAGGCCGCCTGCCACGGAGGACGGCGGGGGAGTCTCAGTGCCGTCCCCCGGTGTTAAGTGTGCGTGCCAGTGAGTGTCCGCCTTTGTAACGTGTACCGGTTCATTTACTCGCATTCATCCAATAGTCATACAGGAGGTGCTCAAAACTTGAGCCCTCCGACATTCATACGCGCACTCACTCCCATTCGCTTTTCGGGAGAGCCCGTTTATAGAGGCCCCGAGCGTACGCTTTTCGGTAGACCCCAGGCATTCGCTTTCTCAGGATAACCCGTTTATAGGGTCACCTGATCATTCGCATCACCGTTATGTCCCTCGGACGTGTTTATGTAGGTGTTTGTGCTTTGTGTGTTAGTGCGTGTTCTCGACATGCCGGGTGCTTAGCCCTGCACACCGATGGCTATTGCGAGAACGCTGAACGAACTCCCGGGGGGTGGGCTCGCCAAGATCCCTACGCCAAATTGTTACTTTTATTACTATTATTATTCTTATTTTTATTAACATTATGGTCATCAGTATTGTTACTTTTTATTACTATTATTGGTATTGTTATCGTTATTTTTTCATTACTATTTTGTTATTATTATCGTTAGTATTATTATTATTATTTTTGTTGTTATTTTGGAAATTATTGTTACAATTACGATTACCTGTCAGAACGTGATCATCTTCTGTCCTGACAAGTCGAACTCTTTGTGTCCCAACCAAAGTCGGGACGATGTCGCTATTTCGTATCAACGATAAGCCCGTTCTGTTCGACCTGATAAACCTTGATGGGGCCAAACGGGCGGCTTTAACCGAGATGATCGAGAGCGAAGGTGGCGGAGTTATGAGTGACGAACGCGTCACCGTAGAATTTACGTCTAAAGAGGCGTTCGAGAATAACGATTTGTCGGTCCGAACACAAGTACCTGACGTTGAGTTCATAAAAGAATGCATTCGACAAAGGGAGATCGTGCGACCAGAGCGTTACGGAGATTTCACCAATAAGTGAATCTATCTATCGGAGATCATCGTCGGAGAGGACGACTATCTATCGTCCTCGAGGACGACTAATCTATCGTCGGAGAGGACGACTATCACAGTCGTCCTCTCCGATTCTTCCGTTCAATCTGTTGGGCTGTTGTTTTTCGTCGATGTTGCACCTTCGTTTCAATTTTATTACGTGTAGTGATTTCTCTTCTTTTATTATTAGAGATTTTATTATTATGCACATATATAATATTATTATCGGTAATCGTAACAACTTATTGGTGAAATCTCCGTACAAAAATATTCTTAATAATAGTCTTAATCTAATTTAAAAAATCAAAATAACGAACAAAACAATTGTGCAAAAGAAAGGAAGCATTCATATCCAGCGCCACGGTACTGATTTCATGTTTTTACCGCTTGCCATTCCTGAGTGCTAAGAAAGTCCGCATATCCGACTCGCCCAAATCTTTGAGTTTCTCAATGTTCGGCAACACGCACTTCTGGAATTGGTTGTGAAGAGACTGCGGCGTTCGACTGGTCAAGTGGCCGTCCGAGATCATTTGTGCCCATACAACGAGGCCCTTGGCTTTGTCAATACAGCGGCGCGATACCAAATAGCGCACCATTGATTTTCTCTCGGAAACCGTAAACGGTATGCGAGTTTTGACACCCGTATACTGGCGGCCGGTTTGAATTTTCAGTTTGGCTCTTCACGCTCGGACCCGGGAAGGGTCTTTAGGGGTGTTCTTTTTGGCGATCGGCTTCTTCTGGTCGGCTCTGGTGGTCAAGCGCGCGAGAAACGAGGGGTTAGCAATGTTCCTCGCGAGATCCTTGCCCTTGATTGGCTCTCCGTTTTTTTCAGCGTGGCGCTCTCGCGCATTGCTGACGCCGCTCGGACCCGCGTCATTTGCGTTGCCGCGTCGACGCACCGGCCAGGTCTCGGGGACGTCGACGGTCATAATTTCAGTCACCTCCTCGACCGAATCTGACGGAATCGTCACCTCCTCGATCAAATCTGACGGAATCGTCACCTCCTCGACCGAATCTGACGAATCTTCGAGGCGTCCCCTTGCAGAGACTCGCAAAAATTTAGCAGTCTTCGTAAGGCCTCCTTTGGCTCCTCTTTCAGCGAGATCGCGCGGTGTTAGCAATGCGCGAGAGCGCCACGCCGAAAAAAACGGAGAGCCAATCAAGGGCAAGGATCTCGCGAGGAACATTGCTAACCCCTCGTTTCTCGCGCGCTTCACCACCAGAGCCGACCAGAAGAAGCCGATCGCCAAAAAGAACACCCCTAAAGACCCTTCCCGGGTCCGAGCGTGAAGAGCCAAACTGAAAATTCAAACCGGCCGCCAGTATACGGGTGTCAAAACTCGCATACCGTTTACGGTTTCCGAGAGAAAATCAATGGTGCGCTATTTGGTATCGCGCCGCTGTATTGACAGAGCCAAGGGCCTCGTTGTATGGGCACAAATGATCTCGGACGGCCACTTGACCAGTCGAACGCCGCAGTCTCTTCACAACCAATTCCAGAAGTGCGTGTTGCCGAACATTGAGAAACTCAAAGATTTGGGCGAGTCGGATATGTGGACTTTCTTAGCACTCAGGAATGGCAAGCGGTAAAAACATGAAATCAGTACCGTGGTGCTGGATATGAATGCTTCCTTTCTTTTGCACAATTGTTTTGTTCGTTATTTTGATTTTTTAAATTAGATTAAGACTATTATTAAGAATATTTTTGTACGGAGATTTCACCAATAAGTTGTTACGATTACCTATAATAATATTATATATGTGCATAATAATAAAATCTCTAATAATAAAAGAAGAGAAATGACTACACGTAATAAAATTGAAACGAAGGTGCAACATCGACGAAAAACAACAGCCCGATACACAATAATTCTTTTCATCGTTTTCGCTTGTTTCTACACTTGTTTCATTGTCCTGTTTCCCCTCTTTTCGTAGGAGTCGCAACTTAAACGCGTGCAGCTCTCAACTCTCGATGAGCGAGGTACGCCGCGTAAGATGGCATCCGGGATCCACGAACGACTCTCATCTGCTGGTTCTCACCTCGGCAAATACTTTTCAGTCAGTTCTGCCATTTTTCTACAGTCGAGCATGAAACTACTTTTATTAGTGCACGATTACAGTTGATCTTCCTTATAATTTGGGAATATTTAATGTATTTTGGATATGGCCAATATTTTGGGTGCTTCGGAAAAGTAGGCTCATTTTTTAGGGGATGCAAGACTTTGGGTTTGTCTATATATAGTTTTTGGTTACGAGTACGTTGACATTTCTTTTTTACTCTATATGTACAGAAAATATTTTTTTTAACGAGCTTTTATTTAATGTACTAAAAAGTAGAAATCAAATTTTTTACCAAGTCACCTATTTGTGACTATGAATCCAAGCCTCGGGCGCTCAACTTTTTAAATGTTTAATAAATTTGATCAATCCAGTTTCATTAACCGTATTTAGTTTGGCACAATAGTAATTGGAAAAATTATTATCACACGTTTATACTCAGTTCCAGGATTTTTAGTTAAGAAATCTCAGATTGTTTTACAGTAAATTAGATACAGTTGATATATTACCGGATTTATATGTCTAAATTTCGAGCGCCCCAAGTTTTTATTTATGGTCACATATAAGTGGCTTGGTAAAAAAATTGTGTTCTACTTTTTAGTACATTGAATAAAAACTTGTTTTTTTTTAAATATTTTTTTATATAGTAATTATTTTCTACTTTTTAGTCTTGGGTAAGGTTCTGACTCCACCCCCCCCCCCCCCCTTCCGATCGAGATGAAATTTTGCACAAACCTTCCTTTTAATATTTTAAGACAACCCTTAAAGGGATTTTTGGCGACGCGCAATAGTTTTTGGGTTTGTTTGGACAAAACAGAAAGCGCGATACCATATATAGGTATGAACGGAGACGTAGCAGATATATATATATATATATATATATATATATATATATATATATATGTGTGTGTGTGTGTGTGTGTGTGTGTGTGTGTGTGTGTGTGTGTGTATTGTGACCTAAATTTCGAAGGGAAAAAGTAAAATACTCGGATATCCACGAGTCCACAAAATCCCGTCTTCGTCCTTCCCGGCGATTTATTTTTATAGGGCGCCAGCCGAAAATCGGCTCGTCGGGATGGAGGGAGGGAGGACGGGAATACCCGGCTTGGCCGCAGCCCTGAGAAAAATGGTAGAGGGGGTTGGGGTTCGATTCTCAAATCACGATTACGTAAATAAAAATTATAACGTCCGACTCGAGTGATGACATTCATCTTCCGATTCTCTATTTTCACGATTAATACAAATACACGGTGAACAAACAATTCCCGAAATGGGACGACGCGACAAATATTTACGCGGGTACACTCACACGCGCACACGACCGGGACCTGCACTCACCCACATTTTATCGCGAGCTCGCCTTGGTGCCTCCTCTCGCTCCCCTAACGGCCACCTTAAGGATTCAGAAACAACACCGGGCCCCCGCGGACGGAGGGACACCCGCTATATCGGGCAGAGCTGTCGGGATTCCGCACGGGTTAGAGCTCGCGTCCCGCTAAAAGCCGGGAAGCCAACTCTCCGCTAATAAATTCCCAGTGATAAAAGATGTAAATTTTCCCCTCCGAACCCATTCAGGTCCGACCGCGAATTCGGAAGATCGCCGACGGGGATCATACTCACGATACACGCTCACACAGATACGCAATAACGATAATTTTCGGGAACTTGCCCGACGCGAAAAATTAGACTTCCCGCGCGCGACCACCGCGTGAATCCCTCGGCGGGACGCGCCAGATCGACCCTCCCCTAAGAATTCTTCACAACGAAACGCGAAAAAGGCCGCGGCCGCGATAGCACCGAGATCGACGATCGATGTTACTGCCGACAGCTACCGAGTTGGAACGAGAAAGCGCGGCCTGGCTCACCCGGAATAATTCACTGGACCGCGTGTTTCTACTCGTCCACGTCCGTCCAGCTCGACACCTCGCAGGAAGCTCCCCTCTCCGGCACGCGAGCCAACGTGCCGGCTCTCTCTCACGCGGATCACGTGGCCCCCGCTATAGAGGGCGGTAGCACGGACCTCGGTGTTACGCCGTGGGACCAGCGCGCGCGATTTAAATTTGGGCGACGCCAACGAGCCAGACTGTGCGAGATCCATCAGCTACGTGACTTTAGCGGGGGAACAGTGGCGACGACGGGAGCGCGGGACCAAGTTTGCTGTCTCTCCCGTCCCAATATATTCGGGCGTGCTCGTAGCCCAACCGACGCTTCTATTTTTCGAACACCCGGCGTCTTCCTAGGTCTTGACTGGACGCTCTCGCTTCCGATGGTGCGACTGCCTCCTGGCCCTCTACTCCTCTCGCGCTCTCGCGTTCACGGGGACCGCGGCAAGGAAAACAAAAAGAAAAGAAAGCAGGCGAGGAGGGATTACAATGTTCAGAGGACCCTATCGCGTGTATCGGCCTCGAGCCGGAGGGACATCCCGAGCCCGGACCCCAGGCGGACGTACAAGATTCACGTCACAATATATATATACTGGTCAAGTGGCCGTCCGAGATCATTTGTGTCCATACAACGAGGCCCTTGGCTCTGCCAATACAGCGGCGCGATACCAAATAGCGCACCATTGATTTTCTCTCGGAAACCGTAAACAGTATGCGAGGTTTGACACCCGTATACTGGCGGTCGGTTTGAATGTTCAGTTTGGCTCTCCACGCTCGGACCCAGGAGGGGTCTTTAGGCGTATTCTTTTTGGCGATCGGCTTCTTCTGATCGGCTCTGGTGGTCAAGCGCGCGAGAAACGAGGGGTTAGCAATGTTCCTTACGAGATCCTTGCCCTTGATTGGCTCTCCGTTTTTTCGGCGTGGCGCTCTCGCGCATTGCTAACGCCGCTCGGACCCGGGTCGTTTGCGTTGCCGCGTCGACGCACCGGCCAGGTCTCGGGAACGTCGACGGGCATAATTTCCGTCACCTCCTCGACCGAATCTGATGGAATTGTCACCTCCTCGATCAAATCTGACTGAATCGTCACCTCCTCGACCGAATCTGACGAATCTTCGGCGTCCGCTTGCAGGGACTCGCGAAAATTTCGGAGTCTTCGTAAGGCCTCGACGCTTCTATTTTTCGTTCTATATATATATATATATATATATATATATATATATATATATATATATATATATATATATATATATATATATATATATATATATATATATATATATATATATATATATATATATATATATATATATATATATATATATATATATATATATAGAACGAAAAATAGAAGCGTCGAGGCCTTACGAAGACTCCGAAATTTTCCGTCACCTCCTCGACCGAATCTGATGGAATTGTCACCTCCTCGATCAAATCTGACTGAATCGTCACCTCCTCGACCGAATCTGACGAATCTTCGGCGTCCGCTTGCAGGGACTCGCGAAAATTTCGGAGTCTTCGTAAGGCCTCGACGCTTCTATTTTTCGTTCTATATATATATATATATATATATATATATATATATATATATATATATATATATATATATATATATATATATATATATATATATATATATATATATATATATATATATATATATATATATATATATATATATATATATATATATATATATATATATATATATATATATATATATATATATATATATATATATATATATATATATATATATATATATATATATATATATATATATATATATATATATATATATATATATATATATATATATATATATATATATATATATATATATATATATATATATATATATATATATAGAACGAAAAATAGAAGCGTCGAGGCCTTACGAAGACTCCGAAATTTTCGCGAGTCCCTGCAAGCGGACGCCGAAGATTCGTCAGATTCGGTCGAGGAGGTGACGATTCAGTCAGATTTGATCGAGGAGGTGACAATTCCATCAGATTCGGTCGAGGAGGTGACGGAAATTATGCCCGTCGACGTTCCCGAGACCTGGCCGGTGCGTCGACGCGGCAACGCAAACGACCCGGGTCCGAGCGGCGTTAGCAATGCGCGAGAGCGCCACGCCGAAAAAACGGAGAGCCAATCAAGGGCAAGGATCTCGTAAGGAACATTGCTAACCCCTCGTTTCTCGCGCGCTTGACCACCAGAGCCGATCAGAAGAAGCCGATCGCCAAAAAGAATACGCCTAAAGACCCCTCCTGGGTCCGAGCGTGGAGAGCCAAACTGAAAATTCAAACCGGCCGCCAGTATACGGGTGTCAAAACTCGCATACCGTTTACGGTTTCCGAGAGAAAATCAATGGTGGGCTATTTGGTATCGCGCCGCTGTATTGACAGAGCCAAGGGCCTCGTTGTATGGACACAAATGATCTCGGACGGCCACTTGACCAGTATATATATATTGTGACGTGAATCTCGCACGTCCGCCTGGGGTCCGGGCTCGGGATGTCCCTCCGGCTCGAGGCCGATACGCGCGATAGGGTCCTCTGAACCAGTGCAGCCAGATCGCGCGTAAAAGTTACCCCCTCCCTAGTCTCTTACGCGCCCATCACACAATCATAGTAGCGCGTGTTCGTGAGCGAGCGACGCTCGGACATCTTCGGAAAGAGCCGAGCGCGATCGAAGTTTCCGGACCGCGCATTCGGCAGCTACACCAAGCATGGACGCTGAGCACCATGGAGCCTAGATACCAGGAGGTTCAGCGGCAATGCAAAGGCGCTGAAAAAAGCGTCCCCGAAAATGTCTCGAAGTGATGGCGCTGGGGTGCAGCGGGACCTACATATATAGTAATATATTGGTCAACGAGGTGAAAGTAATCGGATGAGTTTCTAACCTCACGACAGACCGATCGTGACATCAAACGTCGAAATATCCGCCGATTCATAATTTTCTCATGACGGTTCGGGAAAAAAACGCAAAAGCGAGAAAAGATCTCAAACTCAAACTCAGAATGGCGGCGATACAGCCCATCTAGAAAAACGTGTTTTTTTTTACATATAGCTTCACGGGAGAACGGTTTTCTCGTAAAATATAAGACCTGAAACAAAAACCAAAAAAATGATAATTCATATATTATTAGTTATGAGACTACCTAGAAATTTGCTTTCAAATTTTGCAAAAATAGCGCACTTTGAAGGAAATAAATCGATTTTTTGCCAAAAAAAAGCAGTAAATTGTTTATAAAAAGAAGTTTACATTTAATCAAAAAACGGCTACGTACTCCCATAAAGAATATAATTATGAAGCTGCTATCAAAATTTCAAATCGATGCAGGCAAAGGTGGTCGAGTAATCCGTCTTCCGAGATCGAATAAAGTGGTTTCGAGAAAAACGCGTTTAAAGTTGTACGAGCAACTCAGCGCCTGTTCCAAGGCGCTGCGGCCAAATTGGTAATTGAACCTTTAAATAAAAAAAATTGCTACAGGACCAATTGTATATTGTTTTTATGACATCAAAGTATTTTTAGGAAAGAAAACGTCTTTCCAAAATCCTAGAGTGGTGTTATCCCTTAACACTAATGAGGGTTAGGTACATCATCTGTGATCTGTCTTAGATCGCACCCATGTGTAGCGTATATCTATATATATATAGGTGCCGGAGCACCCCAGCGCCATCATTTCTTGTTCCCGTTTTGGGGACGAGTTGAAAGGCCTCGCTGAACCACCTGGTATCTAGGCTCCATGCTGAGCACGTTCATGTGCGGCCAAGCCGAAACGAAGGCTTCGAGGGAAAAAGCTATCTGAGCACGACTCGCGCGAGACGTCACCCGACGGCACGCGTGAGGCTCTTAGATGATTTCAATGCTTATTGGCTCTTGATTCTCTGCGTTATTAATGTATACAAAAAAATGTATCGCGCACTCTGATAGCTTATTTTTTTTTGGTTATACGTTAATTTAAATATAATAATAAAACTAAATTACAACTTATTTATCTTCGAAAAATTGTTTACGCTTTACTCACACCCGTCCTTATGCCAAATAAATTATAATTCATAAAAGTAAGCGGAAATATATTTATATTCGTATTATTATATTAATTCTCATACTTTCATCAAGCGATAAAGCATTATCCCAAAAAACAAGCCAATCATCCATTCGGCCGCGAATCGCAACTACCAGAAAGTGCACATATTCTACAAGGTATGAGATGGTCCGGTTGGAAGCGTTCCTGGCTTCGGCCCGCAGGGGAGCGGGGTCGTTCCCCGCGCTCAGTGCTTTCTAAAAAAATTAACTTAGATTTATTATTGTATTTAAATTAACGTACAAACTAATAAAATAAGCGGTTAGAGTGCGCGATAAATTTTTCGACACTAAAAGATAACGAATGAAAATAATAATGACAACTAATAAAAATAACTATTCAAATAAGAATTAATAGTAATAATAATTTTAAAAAAAGCACTGAGCGCGGGAAGCGATCCCGCGCCCCTGCGAACCGAAACCAGGAACGCTACCAACGGGACCGTCTCATCGCTTGTAGAATATGTGCACTTTCTGGTACTTACGATTCGCGGTCGGATGGATGATTAGCCTGTTTTTGGGGATAATGCTTTATCGCTTGATGAAAGTATGAGAATTAATATAATAATACGAATATAAATATATTTCCGCTTACTTTTATGAATTATAATTTATTTGGCATAAGGACGGGTGTGAGCACATAAACAATTTTTTAGAAGATAAATAAGTTGTCATTTAGATTTATTATTATATTTAAATTAACGTATAAACTAAAAAAATTAGCGATCAGAGTGCGCGATACATTTTTTTGTATACATTGATAACACAGAATCAAGAGCTAATAAGCATTGAAATCATCTAAGAGCCTCACGCGTGCCGTCGGGTGACGTCTCGCGCGAGTCGTGCTCAGATTGCTTTTTCCCTCGAAGCCTTCGTTTCGGCTTGGCCGCACATGAACGTGCTCAGCGTCCATGGATTGGTGTAGCTGCCGAAGGCGCAGTCGGGAAACTTCGATCGAGCTCAGCTCTTTCCGAAGATGTCCGAGCGTCGCTCGCTCACGGACACGCGCTACTGTGATTGCGTGGTGGGCGCGTAAGAGACTAGAGAGGGGGTAACCTTACGGCCTGCTTTCTTTTCTTTTTGTTTTCCTTGCCGCGGTCCTCGTGAACGCGAGAGAGAGAGGAGTAGAGGGCCAGGAAGAAATCGCACCATTGGAAGCGATAGCTGCGGGAGCGTCCAGTCAAGACCTAGAAAGACGCCGGGTGTTCGAAAAATAGAAGCGTCGGTTGGGCTAAGAGCGCGCCCGAATCTATCGGGACGGGGCAGACAGCAAACTTGGTCCCGTCCACGCCGTTGTTCCCCCGCTAAAGTCACGTAGCTGATGGACCTCGCACAGTCTGGCTCGTTGGTGTCGCCTAAATTTATATATATATGTGTGTGTGTGTGTGTGTGTGTGTGTGTGTGTGTGTGTGTGTGTGTGTGTGTGTGTGTGTGTGTGTGTGTGTGTGTGTGTGTGTGTGTGTGTGTGTGTGTGTATATGTATATATATATATGTATATATGTGTGTGTATATATATATATATATATATATATATATATATATATATATATATATATAGTCGGCATGCGTTAAAAAAAACTTAAAAATTCAATATCTCGAAAAGTATTGCAAGTCCCAAAAAATTACTTTAGGGGTTGCCATAAAATATTAAAAGGAAGGTTCGTACAACATTTCAGCTCGATCGGGGGGGGGGGGGGGGGGAGGTTCGGAAACTTACCCTATAAAAAACTCAAAAATTCAATATCTCGAAAACTATTGCGAGTCGCCAAAAATCCCTTAAGGGGTTATCTCAAATAATTAAAAGGAAGGTTTGTGCAAAATTTCAGCTCGAACGGCGGGGGGGGAGGGTTTCAGAACCTTATCCTTGATCTTTAATTGATTTTACTAGTTGTTACTAGTAGTTCACTAGTTTACGAGCTTGTACGTTAGGAACACGGAATGCTTGCAAAAAATAACGACTGTAATTGGGATTGAACTTATGACTAATCGCTGCATATAAACTTTTCACACACAAGCACAGTCGGTTACGAATTTGTTTATATGTGTTAGTGAGATTTTATATAGATGATTAAATACCGCTAATTTTGCATGAAAAGTTGAAAATGTTATGGATATTTTTTTTTAGTTCAATCATGCACTACTTTAAGTTGAATCACCTTTTAGATGCATGTTTGCAAAATTGCAGAGCTCTAAGTAGTCGGAAGTAGGTGAAATGTCGATTTTCCGTTTTGCATCTCACAGAAAGTCAAGTTAAATAAAACCGTGTAAGAAAACGACTGAATTTATTGAATGATAAAAAAATAATGATTTTACGTAAATGAAAATAAGGCTTTGGGATTGCGAATTGGGCAACTCCCCGAGGCTGTTGAAAACGTGGAAAGTTGGGCCCACACCGTCGGGCTCACCCTCGAAATACATACCGAACATCGAGTCCCTCGGTGATACCGCGGTGGATTTTGATTTCGTCACGCCGGCGTTGAAGACCGAGCGGGACACGAGAGACGAGAGTAATAAGAAATACAACTGGAATCAGATCGATTGGCCGATCTGCGTGCTGTGCGGTAACGGCAACGTCCTGCTCGTCCGTGGCAACATTTTGTCGGGAAAGTGAGCCAATTTCATCGTACACGAAACAAAGAAGAATGGTCGATAAATGTTACGATAATTTACTAATTTGTATCTATTTTCATTTTGTTTTCCGACGATAATCATAACAGTCATTCCAAGCCGGTCGTTTTGGGATCACTCACGATGTATCCACCGGCCGATGACAATTACGGGATCGACTCGTGCTCGATAATGTGCGTACAAACGACACCGCCTATAGTCGTGATAGCGACTTGCACCGGGAAAATTTATCACGCTCTACTGTTGAAGGACTCGTTCCACATGGACGACGACGATAAACAAGTACGTGGAAAATTCAGTGTCTCAAAAAAACAGTCAGCAAAAGCTTCATTTCGAAGTTTTAGGTTTTACTTTCATTCGAATGCGAAGCGATATTTACATCTGTAATTCAATAAAAATCTATGCCTATTCTTACGTGGAGGACGATATGAAAATCTTTATTTCTTCATTTTTATTCAAATTTTAATATATCCTCGATCTTTTCAAACTCAATTGTATTTATATATTACGAACTTTCGGTGTAGTCCCGAAAAGGACACATCTGCGATTAATTTGGAATTTCGTGTACTCGTGTATTTTGACTCGCTGATTACGGATATGATAGTGAAAATACCCGCAAATTTGATTTTCAATGCCAAAACTCAGGAAAACTGATTTTTCAAAAGTTTTTTCTACTTTATTTTGATAAATGGTGATCTTAGAGAAAAGTATTTCCCACAAAAGTTGTAGCCTATAAAAAGATTGATCTTTCATGTTCTATACACTTTTTGTCTAAAACCATTGCGTTTAGAGAAAAATGGGATAATGCCACAATAAGTACATTTTGCTAAACTCCTTTAGTTTCGATATTATCTAATTACGCAATTTACCGTCGGAATACTGGAGTTTGTTTGCGTTTGTTTGTTGTTTAGGTATGCGTATAGTGTTAAGGGGCTATACTAGTGTGACCGCTGAAAATTTGGGTGATTTTCGGGAATTTTTTGGAAGAAAAGTACTCAATTAAATGTATCGGAAAATTAAGAATATATTTGGTTATATTTGATCTATATTAAATAATTTTTTCATAGAATACTATTGAGATCCGAGCGACTTATGCGCTGCCTTCGGAGGCGCCAAAAAAAGTGCCCCCCCTGCTGACATGATTCCGGCCGATTGAGTAGCTGAAACCGAAAAAGGAAAAAATGTCGTTAAACCGGAAGGTATTTCCTGTACAACGACGTAGGATTTTCGAAAAATAACAAAATCTAACAAAATAGCGTAGTTATGAAAAAAAAGTCTGTTTTCTTGCCTATAAAATGGTCGTTTTTTCCAATGCCAAATCGTCAATTTTCATCCAATCAAAAATATCATACGCCATTGTAGAGTAAATATATTCAAGAGTACTCAGTTCAAATTTCAAGTCAATCGGATAATTGCTCTTTGAGTTACAATGTCAGCTAATTTGAAAAATCTTGTTTCGAGAAAAAGGCGTTTAAAGACTTAACTATCGATGTTTGCAAGATAAAATTATATTGATATAAACGATAATGATATTCTTGAAAGTATAAACTGTCGAAAAAGGCAAAAAAATCGATTTTTTGAAAGTGTCACACTGGTATAGCCCCTTAGAGATAAAACTGCAACCTTCCCGCGGCAAAGTGCATAAGTAGATAACATCGAAACTAATGGGGTTTAGGAAAATGTAGGGTCAGAGTGGGATCAGTGGCTCATTATTTTCCGAGGTCTATAGCTGCCTAACCGTTCACACAATCTCAACGAAACCTTGACTAAACGTGAGGGGTGTTCAATGGCTTCATTTTGTTAAAAGACACTGAACCGCCTAACCCAATGGATATTGAGATAATAACCATTTTAAAAAAATGGGATTTGATCCACTGTGTACTTGGGAGTATACACAGTGAAACATGCCTAATTTCAAACAAAATTTCAAAATCACGCAAAATTTGAAGTAAATTACCTTGATCCACTGTACACTTCTAGGTAATGGAGTCCTTTTCTCTATACAATGGGGAGTATTGTACAGTAAACTATTGAAAAATTAATTTAAAAAAAGACAGCATATGAGATCAATCACAATCATTTATTGAATATTAATCAACAATGAGTACCTACCTATTGAGGTAGTACCAGTACCTATCTAAATCGCAACGCGAAAATATTCATATTGTGACTTACCTCTGTGTACCTCGAAAAATTGAGCCACTGTGTACCAAACCAAAGTGTGTTCCCACTTTGACCCTACTTTTCGGAGCATTTTCCCATTTTTCTCGAAACAGAGTGGTTTTAGACAAAACTTGTATAGAACATAAAAGATCGATCTTTTTATAGGCTACAACTCTTGTAGAATACATTTTTCTTTAAGATCAATATTTATTACAATAAAATAAAAATACTTTTTAAAAATAAGTTTTTGTGAGTTTTGACCTTGAAAATGAAATTTGCGCGTATTTGCACTATCACATTCGTGATCAGCGAGTAAAAATACATGGGTACACAAAATTGCAAATTAATCGGAGGTGTGTCCTTTTCGAACCTTTAATCCGAACTTTTTTTGTCTCATTCGATTTAATAATGCTTTTTTTTTAAATTGAAGTCCAACTTCAAAATTGACGGGGACGAGATTTTCCAGTCGAGATCGGAGTACGGCTCCACGTACAGTCTTCACACACCGGAGGACGCGCTTTTCGTTTACGAGTGCGTCGAACTGGAACTCGGCCTTTTGTACTCGGAGCAAGACAAAAAGTACACTTGTCCCATTCACTTGCACAGCGACAAGGGCAATAAATCGAGGTAAATTTCAGGGAATTTTAGAATGTGAAAAACTTCGAAAAAAAATTAATAAAGATGAAGAAACTTGTTTAGCGTGGGTGTTTATTTGTTTCTTATCGCTTGTTCGATGCAGGTACTTTTGTTCGCACAACGCAGGCGTTCACGCTATCACTTTGCCCGTCGTGTCCCAGCTGGACGAGTACGTTGGAGCGCCAGAAGGTTCGTACATATTTGTCCATTTTTCTGCGTAATTTTTTGTAGTTATGAAGCATAAAAATGAATTGGTTCGTAAAGGCGGGAGGTTTATTTTTCAATAATTACAAACTAGAATAAAACCGAAAAAAAACTCAAACCAGTTGCTTGAATAATCGAGAATATGCATTCAAAAAAGTACGGGGGATGGTAGGTGGCCAAAAGATGTCCAAGGGTAGAAGCAGGAGCAATTATAAATGGTAACCTATCGAAATGCGGAAAATAAATAAAAGAAGCAATGGAAAGGGAGCTGGAAAGAAGAATAGAAAGAGGCGTAAAAATTTAAACCGAACAAGAAATGCAATACGATCGGAGAAAAATCGATGCGTCAACGTACTG
Organism: Ophion slaviceki; assembly: GCA_944452715.1. NCBI lineage: Eukaryota > Metazoa > Arthropoda > Insecta > Hymenoptera > Ichneumonidae > Ophion > Ophion slaviceki. The sequence continues at coordinate 22,432,203 of OX101791.1, forward strand.
CAAGGAATACAAACATAGGAAAACAGGTACAGATGGGGAAAAATATTGGGAGGACAAGATGATTAGCGGAGAATTAAAAGAAACGTGGGCAAGGATAAGATGTGAAAACGTCGGGAAAAACGGGAAAAAGGGTATGTAGACTCCAAATGTAGAATATGCAAGCAGACAATTGAAAATTTGAGACATATTTCCGAGTGTACAGAAGTTAAGGCCGTAGGCCACGGGAACGGGTATAAAATCAAGTGCGAATTTAACTTTTTTTTTCGTATGAAAAAGTGATTCACTCATAAAATTAAGGATGTATGGCAGCTACTGCAGAGTCGTTACAGAACTGATTATGCAATTTGCAAAAATCGCATTTAAAGACTAAATAAAATAATTGTAATATTCACTAAAGCTAAAAAGGAGATTTACCACAGCTCAAAGTAAAACATGCGGTACAGAAAGAAGAATTTTCAATTTTTAACTGCAAATTTAGTTGTTGATTTGATGTATGTTTTCCCTGACGTTGTCGTGGTTACGACATACGAGCTAAAGAAATACGAAAACGGTCCCATTTAACTCGCAATATCTCGCAAAATATATGGGCACATGTCGATTTTTTATTTTTACCGTATCATGCATATTACAGCGATACCGCACAAAAGTTTTTTTTACAAAAGAGTACTCCGGAAATACCTTTTTTGCCAATGTAAAGGGAATTTTGGACGTACAGTCCTGTGTTCCCCGTGTTAAATGACCCAACTTTGAATTCGTTTATCTCAGCATTCACGTGGGCAAATTTTGTTTTTTTAATCTCAAAAAGTTCTCGATATTTTCCTTTACAATATCAGTGAGTTTCAATTCGAACAGTAGTAAATGACTTAGTTGCCATACATCCTTAATTACACATCTATTTAGTATGATTATCAAGCTGTTAGAATTTCTTTTTTTTTCGATCTTCAAATTGGCCAACTACTAATATTTTCTTTTGTTTTCTTTTTTTTTAGGCGCTCCGCGGTGTGACATTTAGTATCCACAATTTTTTACCTAGAACAAAAAACAAAAATTCTCGTCAATCTACATTAGAATACCTAGAGAAGTACGTACGGAATTTAAAAATATTGTTTTATTCAAAGGTTGTAGGTATTTGAACTTAAGAAATGAATTTTCAGTGAAAAATTTCGTTATAACTTCTCATAAACTGCTAATAAAATGAAAAGTTTTCGATTAATCAGAAATTCCGTACGTACTTCTCTGCGAAAAGCAATTAGGAACATAACTTTTAAATTTGAAGTAAATCGAGTGAAAATTGTTGAAGTTATTTGTCACTCCAATTGGAAAAAAGCTGTTCCGAGAAGTTTCGAGTAGTCGGCCATTTTGTACATCGAAAAAAAATATATATATTTTCTAACAGCTTGATATTCATACTAAATAGATGTCTAATTAATTTTATGTGTGAATCACTTTTTCATACGAAATGAAATTGTTAAATTCGCACATGATTGTGCGGGAGTGTGAAAAAAGAAATAGGATTTCTTTTGAAAGGGTTTATTTAACACATTAAAGTATAGAAAAAAAAATGTAGTATAATTTTCATACAAAATGGCGGCAACAGAGCCCATCTTCAAAAACGTGTTTTTTACAAATAGCTTCACGGGAGGACGGTTTTCTCGTAAAGTATAAGACCCGGAGCAAACACCAAAAAAGATTATAATTTACATATTATTAGCTATGGGACTACGTAGGGATTTTTAAAATCAAATTCTCAAAAATGGCGCACTTTGAAAGAAATAAATCGATTTTTTGCCCAAAAAATAAGCTGTAAATTGTTTATAAAAAAAAGGTTTACATTACATCATAAAACGGCTACGTACTTCTATAGAGAATTTAATTGTGAAGGTACTATCAAAATTTTAAATCGATCTATGCAAAGGTCTTCGAGTAATCCGTCCTCCCAGTTAGAAAAGAGTGGTTTCGAGAAAAACGCGTTTAAAGTTGCACGAGCCCCATGAAAGAAGTCCGAGGCGCTGCGGCAAAATCGATAATTGAAACTTAAAAAAAATCGCTACAGGACCAATTGCATATTATTTTATGACCCCAAAGTAGTTTTTAAGCAAAAAAACAACGATTTTTCCAAAATCCTAGAGTGGTGTTATCCGTTAAGGGCATACTAAACCGAGAAATAGTAAATAAACTGGAGCAATGGTTGGAAAATAGCGAGGAGGTTAGAAATTGACCGAAAAACAATAGCGCAACTGAAAATCCAACCGGCAAAGCAACTATGCGATTACATCAGAAAATTTGAAAAAACAAGCAACTAGGCTAGATATAAGAAAACCAATGTAAAAAAATTGATGTCAATGATAACGGAAAGGCATTTATGTAAAAACTTTTAAAAACGCTATACATAAAATAAAATCCTACTACTACATTGGAAAAATTATATCGAAAAGTACATAGAGAATTTAAAGTATGAGATTTAAAAATGAGATTGTGTGCCTGACTTTCTTCATCTTTATTCTTCATTCTCATTTAATTTTTATGAAAACAAATATATTTTCTTATTAATTTTTCTTTCTTATTAACTTTTCTTTCATATTAATTTTTCTTTCTTATTAACTTTTCTTTCATATTAATTTTTCTTTCTTATTAATTCATTATGTTATAAATTTTTTTTTTTTAATTAATTGATTTTCAATAAAGACATTCTTTATTAATTTTTTTGTTGCCTATATTCGGTGCTTATAAAAAACAATGCACAATTGACTTATTTTCAGACGATGCTGATCTCCATTTGCCAACGTCCCTGAATCCGTCGAATTCCCAGTACCTCGTATGCACACGAACGAAGCACACAGTGGTCGAGGAAGCAACGCCCGTGCTGGGCTTCGGATTATTGCAGCCGCCCTGTCCGGTTCTGATAGCTTTGCTCCACGACGGATTAGTCGTAGATCTGTCGGTCGTCGATCTCGATTATTTGCCCCGCATCGACGCGCCAAAGCCAATCGTCAGTCCGAGCAAAAAAGTGAGACGTTCCGCACTCAGCAAAACGCATTTACTTTAATTTCAATTATTTCCATCGTTGTTTTTTTTTCATCCGGAAACCGTTTAGAAAGCTTTTTGTAAAATTTATTCATTCTATTTTTACGCGAAGATCACTAGGGAACCGTTCGACACTTACGTGCGAAATCTGCTGAAGCACGACTCGACGTCTCAGCCAATCACGAAATTGGGAAATCGATCGCAGCCAACAGCCAAAGAGTGCCTCGAGGTAATCAACGTGTCATTATTTTCCCAATTTGACAATATCGAAAGTGGAAAAATTCAAAACGAAATATTACATCGAATTTTGCGTTTCGACAGCTGTTATATCGAGCGACCCACGTTTTTCGGGATCAACATTTCGCCAGGCACGACAAGGTTCGCGCCGAAATTGAGAAAAAAGTACGAGCACTCAAGGCGCTGAAGAATCATCAATTGAAGGAACTCGAGGCGCTCATGGAGACGAGAAAAGAGTTGCAACAAACGGCGGAAAACTTGGCCGAACGCTACGAAGACATCTGGGACACCCAGGTCGAATTGGCCGGGAGGTTTGATGAAACGTTACTTATTTTGAAAAAAAAATAACATAATTTTATCGGAAACTTGAAAGAATTTATATTCTTCAAGGAGGATACATTTAAAACGATCGAAAAATCGATTTTTTTTTCTTCAAACGATAGAACTATATATGTAAAATATTTTCCCAAAGTTTCAAAGCGAAATTCGAAAAACTTCAAACGTTACAGCCCGTCAACGCTAAGCCGATTGAGTTGAAACTTGGTAGAAATATTAATCATATTGGCACCTTCTACTTAACGAGAAATGTTTTTGAAAAATTGGGGAAAAAAACTACTTTTTTCATCCACATTTTACAGAAATGTTGCGTGAAATGTTGATTTTCTTTGTAAACGCGTGCCATTTTCTCAAATTTGCATTTTCTTCATTTCAATTACCGTCACATAGAAACTATACATGTTCTAACTGAAAAAATGTTTGAACTTTTTTGCAAATCAAAGTCTACGGGAAGCTAGACTGCACGCCGATTCGCAACTCCCTCGGCGACCTTGCTGTAACACTCTGCCACAGCTCCGCCATTTTGATGATGAATTAATTTAAAAAATTTGTTTCGCATACTTAAATAAACTATTAAAGTATACCCAAAGTTTGATAATTGTAGAATAATCATTTCTTAGTTTACAAAATCCCTCAATACCAGGTGTGTAATTATGAAACCGGAATTTTTGTACAGAAAAAACACGTTTATTGTAATGATATGATACAAATAACTGGAGATGGCTTCTCGGGTCACCTTTAACTGATCCGCCAGTTGTTGTTGTGTTTGAGCGTCGTCTTCGTCCAACAAGGCTTGCAGGTCAGCGTCTTCAAACTTTTTCGGTGGTCTTCCACGTTCTTCGTTCCTCACGTCAAAATCGCCACTTTTGAACCGTTTGAACCACTCGAAACACTGTGTTTTACCGAGAGCATGCTCACCAAACGCCTCCACAAGCATTCGATGCGATTCGGCTGCGGTTTTCTTCAGATGAAAACAGAAAAGTAGTGCTGTCCGCAAATCGTAATTTGTTGGCACAAAACTCGACATGTTTATCTCTAATAAACTAATGCTACTGAATGAAACTCGTGTTATTGTGAGTTGGAAATCTTTGTCGGATATCAATACAATAACAAGACACCGCTGACGTGATGTGTCGGTAACTGCATCGACATCTAGCGCCACCTATGGGCAAATTCCGGTTTCATACTTACACACCTGGTACTGCTTATTTTGTTCCTGTCTAAATGCATATCCCGTCTTTAAGGAGGATTCTACTTTGTTGGGCCAAAAAATCTTCCATTTGTCACCAATTTTTTATGCGAAGAATATTAAATTCAGAATGTTGAAATTTGGTACGTCCACTAAGCGGTCTTTATTGATCGTGATAATATTTTTTGAAGTTTGATTATATTCTTTGCTTGAAGTTCTAAGTCCTGAACACGTTATCTGGAACAAAAAAATTTAACATATTTTTACTGTATATTGTGTATTTACTGTATATTGTATATTGTGTCGATGTGGAACTGGAATCAAAAAGGAAAATTGAAAAATAAAAAAATATTGAACGTTCAAAGGGGAAGTTCCGTTTTTTACCAAACATTTTTGCAGTTTTTTGTTCATAAAATGAAAACGTTTGAATATTTTTGGATAATTCTAGTTCAACTAATGAAGACGTTTGTTGTACACGTGCCTGCCAAATTTCATAACGATTATTCATCTAAGAAAACGTGGTTTCGATAAAAACGCGTTTCAAGTTAAACCAAAGTTTATCGGCGAATAAAATGAAAAGTTTCATACTTACACCTAATCTCATGTGCCAGGACCATAGAGTACACCTTCCTCTTCTTTGAAACTCTTACCGATACAGCAAGACCAACATTTGTTTTTCCCAACAAAGTAGAGATAGAAATAGTACATACATATTATTATTACAGTACATAAATATTATTATTATAGTATATAAATATTAGTATTATAAGTACAGTCGAACCTCGATATAACGAAATCCTCGACATAACGAAGATTTGTGCATTCACTGCCGAATGAAATTTTGCTTTAAAAATATCCCTATATTTATAGTACTAATATATATTTTTTAAAGAACATTTCACGAAACATCATCTCAATATAACAAAACCTCAATATAACGAACTTCCCTGGAGATTCGTTATATCGAGGTTCGACTGTAGTATACAATAATTATTATTATAGTAAATAAACATTAGTATCATATCATAATTGTAATTATATTTATATCAGTACATAAATACTATTATATCAAGGGGTTAGGCCACAGTAACGGGTATAAAAACATGTGCGAATTTAACAATTTTTTTTCGTATGAAAAAGTGATCCACTCATAAAATTAATTACACATCTATTTAGTATGAATATCAAGCTGTTAAAAAAAATATATTTTTTTTCGATGTCCAAAATGCCCGAATACTCGAAACTTCTCGAAACAGCTTTTTTTCAATTGGCGTGACAAATAACTTCAACAATTTTCACTAGATCAATGTCAAACTAAAACGTTACGTTCCTAATTCCACTTTGCAGAGAAGTACGTGCGGAATTTCTGATTAATCGAAAACTTTTCATTTTATGAGCAGTTTATGAGCAGTTATAACGAAATTTTTCACTGAAAATTCATTTCTTAAGTTCAAATACCCACAACTTTTGAATAAAACAATATTTTTTAAATTCCGTACGTACTTCTCTAGGTATTCTAATGTAGATTGACGAGAATTTTTGTTTTTTGTTCTAGGTAAAAAATTATGGATGCGAAATGTCACCGCGGAGCGCCTAAAAAAATATAACAAAAGAAAATATCAGTAGGCGGCCATTTTGTACATCGGAAAAAAAATATATATATTTTCTAACAGCCCGATATTCATACTAAATAGATGTGTAATTAATTTTATGAGTGAATCACCATACGAAATTTTTTTTTTAATTCGCACATGATTTTATACCCGTTACTGTGGCCTAACCCCTTAATCTCTTCAAGATTTATGCTAGTCTAACACTAATACTGCCGTACCGATAAAAATTGGATGCGTCAGTGATTCCTTTGCTCCAAGCCTGTATGGAGCTCGAAAATTGGCTCGAGAATTTTGCTGCTGTTACAAAAAAACACGCACATCGCCTCTTTCGTTCAACTCCGGTTTCTTTATTAATTGTTTCCTGTTATCATGTTCACGTTTCTTGTATTTAATTCAGAGCGAAGGAAGTGCTGAAGCTCGTCAACTACAAGGAACCCTCGATGTCGAGCTCCGAGCGAGCCGAGGCCACCGAATTGAAGAACATGGACGACAAGGTGCTCGAGCTTGTCGTGCGGCTCGGCCTGTTGAAGAAAAAGGCCGAGAGCCAGTCCAGGCACTTGGAAACTTTAGAGAAGGCCCAGAAGCGCAAAGAACTCGTTTTCAGCGCAAAACAGGAAGAAGCTATTAAAACGAATCTCGGCAAAATGTAAGCAAAATTGCCTTCGCACGATGCCGTTTTTGCTCTTAAGGCTTAAGGGGATATACATTTACAACGATCAAAAAATTGATTTCCTTTTTTTTCTTCTTAAACGATAGGACTATATATGTGGAATATTTTTCCAAAGTTTCAAAGCGATATTCGAAAAAATTCAAACCTTACGGCCCGTCAACGCTGTGCCTCGCCGCTCGGATTTGGTGCGCGCGCCGCAGAGGGGCAGGCGGAGATGGGCAAAAAGTAATTAAATTAACAACTGACAATTACAATTTCTACTCTAATTCATAATTCAATTACTTTGTAACAGATTACTCAAATAATCACTTACCACAAGTACCTAGTCCAATTTAATTCGAATTCTATTTAAACTTCATACGCGTTTTTCTCAAAACTGCATTTTCGAAATTGGCGGGCAGGATTACTCAAAAACTATTGAGCCGATTGAGCGGAAACTTCGTAGAAATATTGATAATATTGCTACCTTCTACTCGATGAGAATTATTTTTGAAAAATTAGAAAAAAAACGACTTCTTTAATCCAAATTTTACGAAAAATTTGCACGAAATATTGTTTTTTTTTTTGTAAATGCGTGCCCATTCTCTTAAATGTGCATTTTTTAAATTTTAATTACTGCCAAATAGAAACTGTACTAGGTAAAGAAATGTTTGAAACGGTTCTAACTGAAAAAAACGTTTGAATTTTTGTGCAAATCAAAGTCTACGGGAAGCTAGACTGTACGCAGATGTATTTAAATGCGTGTCGTTCCTTAAATTTGCATTTTCATAATTTTAATGACTGTCAAATAGAAACTAAATCGAATCTTTGTAGGAATATTGATAATATTGCTACCTTCGACTCCTCCTTGAGGAGAATTGTTTTTGAAAAATTAGAAAAAAAAACGACTTCTTCAATCCAAATTTTACGAAAAATTTGCACGAAATATTGTTTTTTTTGTAAATGCGTGCCCATTCTCTTAAACTTGCATTTTCTTAATTTTAATTATTGCCAAATAGAAACTTTACTAGCTGAAGAAATGTTTGAAACTGTTCTAACTGAGAAAAACGTTTGGATTTTTTGGAAATCAAAGTCTACGGGAAGCTGGTCTGTACGCCGATTTATTTTAATGCGTGCCGTTCTCTTAAATTTGCATTTTCTTAATTTTATTTATTGTCAAATAAAAACTAAATTGAAACTTTGCAGGAATATTGATCATATTGCTACCTTCTATTTCTACTTGACGAGAATTATTTTTGAACAATTAGAAAAAAAAACAACATTTTTAAGGCCTTAGGCCACTCTAGAGGCCGAAAAAATAGGCTTTTTGGGGATTTTTTTTCAGAAAAACTACAAAATAAATCGAGATTACAAAAAGAGTGTTTATCATACATATCAGTGACTGTATACAATAATTTTTTTGAAGCGATTAATTTCGAAATGGTGGCTGTGCAGCGTTTATCTCAAAACTGCATTTTTTAAGTTCGCCGGAAACAAAACTCAGACAATTTTCAACCGATTCACTTGAAATATTGAATATATCTTGAAAAATACATTATCTATGGAAATACGTAGGATTTTTTTTATTGCATAGTTCATTTGTTATTAACAATTATTTGGCGATTTTTAGGCCAATTTTTCGCTTCCCAAAAATTCGCCACACCTCCGCCATTTTCATGATAAATGCATTTTAAAAATTGTTTTGTATACTTAAATATACTATTAAAGTATCCATACAGTTTGATAAATGTAGAATAATTATTTATCGATTCAAAAAGTCCCTCAAAATTGCTTAATTTCTTCCCTTCTGAATGTATATCCCGCCTTAAACTTCGTATATATTCTCTCCAGGGATCTCGCAGTTTGCCCTGATGAAATAAGGCCAATTTCCGCGAGGAATTTGTTTCTCAATGGATCGTGATTTGTTGCAGGGGAAAAGAGATCAGCGAGTTGATTACTCAGGTCAAGATGCTCGAGGAGGACGTGGAGGCCTGAGAGGGTCGGCTCTCGGTCAACGCCGCGGCTAAAATCCACCTACGCTCGGATCCAATAACGCGGCTCTTCTTCGTATCTGCGGACCTTCGATTTATTCATTTGCAGTATCAGTGCGAGGCTCGCATGACATCGGGTTAATTTTTTTTATCGACAAAACTGCTTAGCATTCCAGCGAACTATCTAAGTTAGAACTTCCGGTATAGGATAGAAGTAGATAAGCATATTCGAATGTTCAATCGTCCAATAATTGGCGGTAATAGGCCGAAGCCCGGGCCATCGCTTCGTCCGACAAGTAATGCGGATCGTAATCCAAATGAATCGAAGCTCTCGTACGGTCGTAGAGAATCAACGAGCCCATGTAAGCCACGACGCTCCTCGGCGATATCTGAAAAATTCAATCCGTCACAATATCGTCGCAAAACAAAATGTCATGAAAAAAATCTAAAAAATAAAGATACGACCTTTGAAATCGAAAGCTACCATGCGATAAAAAATAAACAAATAAAATTGAAATAATCATGAAATAGAATAAAGTTAATTCGATAAATCCTTTTGGATTCGCGAATTCCATTACCGGCAATTTCCTTAAAAAGCCCGGTCCGAAGCTCGCGATTATTTCGACGATCCATGCGCAAAAGTACGAAATTATCGTTGGTAGGCTCCAAGACGAAGGCTTCACTTGGTTTTTGCCATGTTGGGTCATTTTCTGACAGAACCGCAGAACGTCCATAATCGGAGTGTTGTCGGTGATGGTTATCGGAAGTCCGGCTATTGATTCGGGATTATCTCTGAGTGTGTTTTTCGCGCACACGAACGCCCACGCGGCGTTACCTTTTTGGCGAGAAATAAATAAATGTTGGCGGGTTGGCAGATACGAAAATGCAACAAAAAAATAGCAGGCTTTTACAACCGACCGTACCAACGTAAGTGATTTGTTGCTTTCCACCCACACCGGCAAGGCGGAACAAAACGTTGCCCCGCTCCTTTCCGATCTTGAGAAACTTTCCGATGAACTTCACATCGCCCTCGCCGTAGAGAAACGACGGCCGCAACGACACGGTGTGCAGCACACCTTCGCCTGTTCGTCCAACCACATGGAAAAAACAGAAGAATAAATGAGGAGCTGGCGAAGAAAGCCGGACTTGTCCACGCGACGTTAATTTCTTCATTTTATTTTTTTTTCGTGCCCAAAACTGCCTTTTCGCTTAAGGCCTTATATACACTTGTAATGGTCGGGAGAATGGAAAATGTTTTGATTGCATATACTTTGAGGCGTTAGGCCACAGTAACGGGTATAAAACCGTGTGCGAATTTAACAATTTTTTTTCGTATGAAAAAGGGATTCACTCATAAAATTAATTAGACATCTATTTAGTATGAATATCAAGCTGTTAGCATTTTTTTCGATGCACAAAATTGCCGATTACTGATATTTTCTTTTGTTATCTTTTTTTAGGCGCTCCGCGGCGTGACATTTAGCATCCACAATTTTTGACCTAGAACAAAAAACAAAAACTCTCGTCAATCTACATTAGAATATTTAGAGAAGTACGCACGGAATTTAAAAAATATTGTTTTATTCAAAAGTTGTAGGTATTTGAACTTAAGATATTAATTTTCAGTGAAAAATTTCGTTGTAACTGCTCATAAACTGCTGATAAAATGAAAAGTTTTCGATTAATCAGAAATTCCGTACGTACTTCTCTGCGAAATGAAATTAGGAACATAACTTTCAAATTTGAAGTAAATCGAGTGAAAATTGTTGAAGTTATTTGTCACGCCAATTGGAAAAAAGCTGTTTCGAGAAGTTTCGAGTAGTCGGCCATTTTGTACATCGAAAAAAATATATATATTTTCTAACAGCTTGATATTCATATTAAATAGATGTGGAATTAATTTTATGAGTGAATCACTTTTTCATACGAAAAAAAATGTTAAATTCGCTCATGATTTTATACCCGTTACTGTGGCCTAATGCCTTAAGTACAATATCTCAAGAATATTCTCGCCAAATTTCATAAAGATCGGAGCATTAGATTCGCAGTTATAGATATTTCAACCCGGAGCTGATTTATGGTGTGAGTAACTGAGAGGTTACGCAACGCTGTTCAAAGATAAGAAGGCTGAAATAACAACCTTCAAATACACTTACACTGCCCTTCCTGCCGATGTTTTGAAAGCTATTCAGCCAATTTACGAAGATTTGTCGAAGACAGAACTCTTAGAAAGATGCGTCAGTGGATTTGCACAAAATAATAACGAAAGTTTCAATCCCCTCATTTGGAAAATTATACCAAAGCATCTTCCCGGCGGAGTAGTACCAGTTGGAATCGCAGCATATGCATCTGCTTGTTTATCTAATGAAGGCAACATCTCTATACTGAAGATTTTAGAATAACTCGGAGTGCCTTGTGGCCGAAACGCCCACGCCTATATCATTCAAGAGGACGAGTCGCATGTTACGCTTGCCGAGCAGTAAGCGCAAGCAGCTACAAGAGAAGAAAGAATGGCTCGTAGGCAGTATCAAAACAATGTTTCAGATGCTGCAGAGGATGCAGAAGGATTACTGTATGGCCCTGGAATCGACGACTCCATGTTAGTATGAATAAATTCACTTTAAATGTAAAAGAAACATACTTGAATCTTAAACGCGATTATCTCAGAATCGTCGTTTTTGAGAAACACCTTTGCGGTGGACACGATTACTAAAAAACTATTAATCCGATCCATACCAAATTTATACCACTTGTTTATTATGATAATAGCTAGGGCCTGGACGAAGGATTTTAAATTTTTATGAAAAAAAAAAATTGGTAATAAAAAAAAACCGAAAATTCACCTAAAAAATGAATTTTTTATACTATATACTACTAGACTACTACTATACTACACTATATACTACTATATTTTTTATACAATATACTAATGAAATCTTTTTCAAATTCTGATTTCAGATGAACCGGTCTCGAGTTATCATGTCCACCGCAACTGATGCTCAAAGGAAGGCGCTCCTGGAAGACAGCTGGAGTTCGGCAATTTTGAAATATTTTTGAATGAAAAAAGAATTGTACAAGTACATGAAAATAGGTACTGATCGATGTTGCTCACAGTTTTTCAATAAACATTTATTCCATCGAAAAAAATCAAGGAAATCACGTCCCATCGGCCGCTACAAGTGTATTTGTAGCGGCCCTTGTAGCTACAAGGGCCTTGAAAATTCAGTTTTCACAAAATGTTGAAGTGTTTAGGACCGGATTTGATTGGAAATAAAAGTGTGCTTAAAAAACACGAAAAATAAAAGTTCAAAAGATTTTACGTAGTGTGGACATGTCCGGTTTTGTTGGCTAGCTCCTCAAATATGAAGGTTCTCGAAATATCGATATCATTCTACATGTTGACCAAAATTGAGTGTTTAAAGGGCTATACCAGTGTGACACTTTCAAAAAATCAATTTTTTTTGTTGCCTTTTTCGCAAGCCTTTTTTGCCTTTTTCGACTTTCAAGAATATCATTATCATTTATATAATTTATATCAATACCATTTTATCTCGCAAAAATCGATAGTTAAATCTTTAAACGCGTTTTTCTCGAAATGAGATTTTTCAAATTTGCTGACATTGTAACTCAAAGAGCAATTATCCGATTGACTTGAAATTTGAACTGAGTACTCTTGAATACATTTACTCTACAATGACGTAGAATATTTTTTATTGGATGAAAATTGACGATTTGGCATTGAAAAAAACGACCATTTTATAGGCAAGAAAACAGACTTTTTTCATAACTACGCCATTTCGTTAGATTATGATATTATTCGAAAATCCTACGTCATTGTACAGGAAATACCTTCCGGTTTAACGGCATTTTTTCCTTTTTCGGTTTCAGCTACTCAATCGGCCGGGATCATGTCAGCAGTGGAGGAACTTTTTTTTGGCGCCTCCGAAGGCAGCGCATAAGTCGCTTGGATCTCAATATTTTTCTATGAAAAAATTATGTAATATAGGTCAAATATAGCCAAATATATTCTTAATTTTCCGAAACATTTAATTGAGTACTTTTCTTCCAAAAATTCCCGAAAATCACCCAAATATTCAGCGTTCACACAGGTGTACCCCCTTAAGCGTAAGAAATGTCATCCTGTTTTTGTTACATCTCAAATATTCGGTAAAATTATAGCGCGGTGAGCAAACATCTTCATTGCAAATCTTGTAGCCCAAACACAGCTGAGGAAGGCGAAGAATTGCAAAGTCGCAAAGTTCTATGCAAAATTACAGAAAATCGCGAGTAGGCCAAGTTAAAAAAATATACGTAGCTTTAAGTGAATACTGTAAGTGATACTTTTGTACCGTTTCTGTTTTAAGGAGGTACACTAGCTTCAGCAAAATGGTGATAGATCAATAAAATTTGGTGAATATATTCTTTAGTATTATTCATGTAGATACAAATTTTTTCAGATTTTTTGGTTGTGCCGTTTTGTTACAAATAATTCACAAGCGTTTATTCTTATACCCGGAATATATACCTATATCTATAAAAACCCTATGCTTATACACGTGAACTTCAATGTTCAATTATTCGATAACGGCACAATGAAAAAATCTGAAAAAAATTGTATTGACATATATAATACTAAAGAATATACTCACCAAATTTTATTGATCTATCACCATTTTGAAATTTGACCATGGTTTAGCATGGCAACATTGTATGAAGCTGGTGTACCTCCTTAAGGGAGACTTTCCTCGAAATTTTCAAAAAATCAATTTGAGCTCAACATGAGCAGCTAGAAGAAGAGGAGGGATGCCTCTATGGACCAGGCATTGCCGATTAGCGGTAATTATAAACACATTTGTGTAAACACATTGCAAAACTTTAAACGCGTTTTTCTCGAAAACACGTTTTTAAAAATGGCTGACATTCTCCTGACCGCTGTAATTAACATATCGACCTGAAATTTGGAGAGTATACTCAGAAAATATGTCTTCACGGAATGACGGATCGTTTTTTCGATAGATACATTTTTGCATTTATTATTTATCTTTTAATGCGAAAAAAACGCGAAAATTCGATTTTTTTTAAATTGCCGCCATTTTCCGAAATTTGTACTAAACGAAAAACCCATCCGTCATTCCATGCCCAAAGGGTCACAGATTGATAATATGCTTTGAATTTGTGTTTCAGATCAACAAAGAGGGGGCAGTGATGTCAGCCGTTTACCTCCCGCGATTTGAGGACCTGTTTTCGCGGAGCTGCAACGGCCGCCATTTTGGTTTTTTTTTTTTTTTAATTTTTAACGTTCTGTATATTATGAATAAAAGCAAGAAAAAACCGCACTCAAAAAGCTTTACTCCTTTCCTTTAAAAAAATAAAATGTAAACACCTGAAATATGGCACTCCAAGGACAAAGTCTTCGTTAATTATAGTATGCACAAATTGATAATACGAACGAACCGTTTGCCAATGTTTTTCCATTCGCTTGAAGAACCAACTTCTCAGCTCGGAATTTCGACGCGGCGTACTCGCCGAAAATCAATTGTTCCTCGTTTCGCGGTGTGCCGATTCTCGACTCGTTTCCATAAACGACGATCGCAATTATTCCGGTACGTAAGTACGGCTGCAGCGTAACTTCGGTAGTGCTGCAATTGACGAAACGTTTCACGCCCTCCTCGATGCACAGCCTCAAGAGATTTTCCGTCGCTGTGACGTTATTTTCGCGGAGGTCATCTTTGGGCGGTGGGAAATCGTAGGTGACCAGAGCCGCGCAGTGAATAACGACGTCCACGTCCCGGAGAACCGGACGACAAGACTCAGCGTCGGTTAAATCCTTCTGATAGAATTTTATGCGTTTTTTTGTATCATCGCCGGATCGATGAACAGAGTCCTCCGAATGGGCGTCGGGCGATTTGTCCAGTTGACGAATTTCCTTGACCGTTTTATCCGCGCGCAGGTGCTTGAGAACATGCTGACCCAGGAAACCACGAGCACCTGGGAAGAGCAGAAGTTTTAGTATAACTGGACACGAGTCATCTGCAGTTTTTAAGGCGGCATATAAATTCACGATCAAAAAACCGATTTCTTTTTTTTTTTCTTTAAACGATAGAACTATATATGTAGAATATTTTCCCAAAGTTTCAAAGCGAAATTCGAAAAACTTCAAACGTTACAGCCCGTCAACGCTGTGCCTCACCGTTCGGATTTGGAGCGGGCGTGAACTTTAAACGCGTTTTTGTCAAAACTGCATTATCGAAATTGGCGTGAGGATTACTCAAAAACTATTGAGGGGCTATACCAGTGTGACACTTTAAAAAAATCGATTTTTTTGCCGTTTTCGACAGTTTATACTTTCAAGAATATCCTGTAAAAATGTCAAGGCCGTATCTCTAATCATTTTATCTTGCAAAAATCGATAGTTAAATCTTTAAACGCGTTTTTCTCGATATGAGATTTTTCAAATTTGCTGACGTTGTAACTCAAAGAGCAATTATCCGATTGACTTGAAATTTGAACTGAGTACTCTTGAATATATTTACTCTGCAACGACGTAGGATATTTTTGATTGGATGAAATTGACGATTTGGTATTGAAAAAAACGACCATTTTATAGGCAAGAAAACAGACTTTTTTCATAACTACGCCATAACAACGAACTTTTTTTTGGGCTCCGAAGGCAGCGCATAAGTCGCTTGGAACTCAATATTTTTCTATGAAAAAATTATGTCATATAGGTCAAATATAGCCAAATATATTCTTAATTTTCCGCAACATTTAATTGAGTACTTTTCTTGCAAAAAATTCCCGAAATTCATCAAAGTTTTCAGCGTTCACACTCGTATAGCCCCTTAATTCGTAAAGTACGAACGTAACGTACCTGTGACGAGAACGACTTCGCCCTGACATCCCGCCATAATCACGTTCAAGACCGCGTTAATATCGAGAATACTGTGCACCGCGATCGAGTTACCGGAAGGAATGCGCTGAGCACGGATCGCAACCCGGTAAAATAACAAGCCCCGTCTCACAACATTGAGTTTTTAATAAACTGGCCGCACACGGTACAAAACTTCACAGTCGGGCACTAACAACTTTTTGTTTGTATATTCGCAGATCGAGGAAATACCCTCCTCTTTTTCCGCTCTCATTTCTTCGCCCCTCTCTCGTATTCGCTTACACGTTACGTTAAAAAAGTACTGTGCATTGATTCTAGCTCTAGGGATTTGATTGCCTCCCTGAGTGTATCTCGTCGTTTTTAACGATTATTTATTTTTAAGACCATTTAGTCTCGTTTTATTTCCCCAGGTAGCCTCCGGTGTTCCAAAGGCTATTTATTTGTTATTCGTGCCGCGATGCAAGCTTACATTGTACTCCAACGCTGCGCAATGAAAAAGTAAAATGACGAGCCAAAATTGTGCGAAACACGCCGATCTTACGAATCTTCGACTCGTTGCCATTTGTTCGTTACGACTTTGCTTCGTGAAACGCAACGAAAAAGTTACCATTTACACTCGATCATGAAGATTTCGAGTCACGAATTCGAAAATGTATTTTCACGCCATGAACAAAGATCTCGACTAATTCAAAAAGTGAGCATTGATTTTTGCAAGTAACGCAAAGTATGCACGCTTCGTCATCCAAAGCTCATCGGTGATGATAGGAACATCCGTAATCGTATCAGCCGTTACAAAATTCATTTGTTTTTTATTTATAGTTTTACAAACAATTCGAGAAAAGTATTCTGAAAAGACGTTTTTAAGAAATTACCGCTTGCACAGTCGTGTACAAGTTGTGACTTTTTTTTTCACCGTTCTCGTCTACTTCGAGGCGTTTATTCTTAGTTCCGATGCACGCGTGGTGAGCGTAAATCATAAATCGATGTTAAAATCGTAACGGTATCATTGAGAGAGAGAGAGCAACCGTTCACTCGCGTGAACAATCGCACAATTGTGGATACATGCGTTAGGCCGAGCACGAAAATTCGTTTGAGAAAATCTTTGCGGCTAGTCTTAGACTGCCAATATTCACGATTTTTGGACCGGAGTGTCGAACCGGTACGCATTAACGCAAATTTACGCCGAAACGGTATCTACGATACAACCGGCCTTCGGAATGCTCGGATTCGTTCAACGAAACGCCAACTCGGTCATACTCCTCTCTGTCCCTTTTCTCCAATGATGTTACTGTAAAATGCGACGAGTTCCAGCGCTTACGACGGACGCGGATGAAAACTTCGCGCTCGCACTCAAATCACGTACGACATCGCCCGGAGCCATACGCGATATAAAAAGAATAACGAAAGTTAGAAAAATAGAGTACGGCCTCGACGAGTACGACGGGCGATTCGTAGCGAGCTTTCACACATCGAAAAAAAAAAAAAGATTCGTTCGTCGTCCATTTAGTGTTAAAAGGAGCGAGAGAGGGGGGGGGGGGAGAGAAAAAGGGAGAAAGAGAAAAATTTGAGCTCTGCGCGAAACAGCTTACACACGCCATCATAAATTGCTGAGCTCGATGTTGTTGAACTTTCTCGCCATCAGGTGAATCTTCAGTTTGTTACGAACGTCAAGCTCGTATTATGTAACGCTAATGCCCGCTGTTTGCAAATAGTTCCTAAGGTGATTCGCATTCGGTTCGGGGATTTGGCCGAGTAGCCCGGGGAGTTGTCCGGGTGGCAGTCTTCCGAGACCCTGAGCCAGATGCAAGCGCACGTCGCGTATAGCTGTGGATAATAATCGTTGGATTAGGATTTTTCCATTAGGACTTTGGCGTTGCCTTGGAGCTCCGCACGGCCTTCATGGCCTTTACGCTTCCATCCGAAGGGATCCGAAAGTATGAGAGCGTAAAAACCATCGAGGACATGCCAAGAAACGTAACAAAAAGCATTCACAAACATACTCAACGGGCTATATCTACCTAGGTAGGTCAAAAAACCGCATTTTCCCAAAATATTTTTACTCGATAGTATCACCTTTTAGCTGCATTCCCTGGAAAATTTCATTGAAATATTCTCAACACTTCGTCTGTAACCCTGGGCATTTTTCGTATCGAAGCCAAAAATACTTTTCTACCAAGTTGCTTCATTCACTTAACAAAAAATATATGAAAACATTTATTTTCCTAATATTTTATGATCGATTTACAGGCGGAAGGTGCTGGAAAGACGTTTACAGACGAAGTGTCAAAATTGACTGGGCTACGGCTTCTAAGAGTCGTACAGCGTTTTACTCGAAACACTGTTTTTAAAGATTGTTTCCAAATTTACAGGAGATACGATGAGAAACATTTAAAGCACCACACCACGGTAAAAAAATATTGTCATTTTTTTTTTTCATTTTAGGAAAGATACATTTGTTAAGAATGCTCTCGCGATTTTTTTAAAAGAAATTTGCAAAATTGGCGGACATACAGCATTTTGTGTGAAACCGTTCGAAGCGCACGACCGCGCCGAGCGGCAGATGTGCGACTTTGAACGCGTTTTTCTCGAAACTACGTTTTTCAACCTGGTTGACAACATATTAAAAAAGCTACTCATCCGATTTGCATGCGCCAAGTCTTAAACTGTTCGAAAATCCAGTCTCTATGGCACTACGTAGGGATTTTCAAAATAAAGGGCCCCCTTCTATTTTTTTTTTATGCACGATGAAAATTTTCCATGAAAATCGGAAATAAAATTCGCTGGTCCATTTTTTTTTAGATATCAAAATTCTCCTGCGTGATGCTGTAAACCTATATGTCTAGTTTCTAAATATATAATTTATTTTTCAGATGAACCGTATGACTTAATCGCTGTCAACCGCCGAGCAGCAATTTCGTCGGAGTGTCCTCTTGGAAGCGGCGTACACCGCAAACTACACTTTAGATTCGAGTACAAAAATTTGTATACAGTCTTGTATATGTATATTAGGGTGATTCGTTTCAGGGTAACTTTTTTTTTCTGACCCATCGTGCCCGAAAACCTCTAGTTGGCACCCAAAAACGAAGTTTCGTGAAAGGGGGGTGTTGTCAAAAAATATTTAGAGGTCGCGAATCAAAATTGAAGGTTTCCCATTTGATTAACATTGAAAAAAAATGTTTTTTCTCATTATTAGTGTTACCATTCCGCGAATTTTGATATCGCGATATTTTCCAAGTGGGTATTCATAGGAAATATGATACTTTACAATAAAGTTCATTGAGCCATGTCCGTAAATTCAACGGTTTCAGCGGTATCATTATTTAAAGTGAATATTGTACAAAAATATCTATTCAAATGGCTGTAACGCCTAAGCTAATAGATATATCGAAAAAAATTCAAATGAGAACTATGTAGAGAAAGTAATTTACTACAAAAAAGTCTTATAAGCCGAGCCCGTAAATTCAACTCTTTCTCAGCTATAGGTGGATGAAGTAAAATAAATAGATTTGTTTTTGTTTAAAAAAAATCTATTTGTTTTACTTCATCCACCTATAGCTGAGAAAGAGTTGAATTTTCGGGCTCGGCTTATAAGACTTTTTTGTAGAAAATTACCTTCTCTACAAAGTTGTCATCTGAATTTTTTTCGATATATCTAATAGCTTAGGCGTTACAGCCGTTTGAATAGATATTTTGCACAGTATTCACTTGAAATAATGATGCCGCTGAAACGGTTGAATTTACGGCCATGGCTCAATGAACTTTATTGTGGAGTATCATATTTCCTATGAGAACCCACTTGGAAAATATCGCAATATCAAAATTCGCGGAATGGTAACACTAATAGTGAGGAAAACATTTTTTTCAATGTTAATCAAATGGGAAATCTTCAATTTTGATTCGCGACCTCTAAATATTTTTTGACAACACCCCTTTTCACGAAAGTTCGTTTTTGGGTACCAACTAAAGGTTTTCGGGCACGATGGGTCGAAAAAAAAAGTTGCCCTGAAACGAATCACCCTAATGTATATATTGACTGAGTATTAATGAAAAAAATTCATTCATCGTTTGCTTGAAAATAATTACGGAAAATACACCCTCGTACCGCGCGCGAACCGTGGTGTGGTGCCTTAAAGGTCGTAGACCATCTCACTTTTTTTCAAATCAATCTTTATTTTTTAATAGTTACGTAAAAGTGACGACTTTCTTCATAGATTTTGTATGCTCGAGTTTCAATTCATCGCCAAAAGTCGCGAAACAAATTTCATCATCTGCCGGCGGCCATGTTTTTGTTGTTTTTCTGTATTTTTTGGTCATTTTTCTTCACGGGCTCTCAATATATGTAGCTTTGTGTTGAAAAAAATGCGTTTCTTTTTGACCAAGCGTTTCCCAGAAAAACACATCAGAATTTGGCCTTTTTTCGGGCCTCTAGGTAGATGCAGCCCCTTAACGATTATTTTGATGCTATTGCGGTTTACCTTCGAGAGGATCTTTCTTGGGATTCCTAGCGCATATAAGCTGACTGTACGCGGCTTGATAACCGCTGGCATCGTCGTTATCCGGAAACATCGAGTCCTCGGGTAAGATCGTCTGATCTTGCGGCAACTCGAAAAATTCCACGAGCACTGCGAGTACGCGCGGATAATAAACGTTGTACGGACTCTCCACCATCGCCGGGCAGTCTATCAACAAATTAGACATTCCTACCGCGGCTACTTTCCGCTCAATTTCACCCGAGACTTTTTGCAAATCGGCTATTATCACGCGCTCGACGACCATTCCGAACATTCTGCAAATTAACGAGTACACGATTAACTCCCTTGCTCCGCACTGAGCGAAATAACGTGGGCCATTTTTCTTTGCGATCTCTGGTCCGTCTACTCACTGGGGCTGAATGGAGTCCACTATGGTGACGAGACTCGACGAGCCGTATCTGATAATGTAGTAGGCGAAGAATACTATCAGACCTTTTACGAACTTTGTCGTTTTGGTGGACGACAATCGCTGGAAGAGTAGCACGAAGACGTGCTTCATGAAGGGCTCCAATACGTTGCTGCAATAGAAAATGTCGATCGATTGAAGCGTGACGGTATTACTGATCAATTTGATGTCAAGTGGAGGCGAGCCTTTTACCGATTGATGTTATGGGATCATCAGTGTGAAATTTGCAAAAAATCGATTTTTTTTGCATTATCCGATTGTATAGACGGTTAAAAACATGCTGTTTAATTTTTGGGGCGAAATTCGAATTATTCATAAACGGTGTACACTCTCAAAGGAAGAGTTTTCAAGCTATCCGTCTCACATTTTGACACAACAATCTTCACGCCATATTTTATCTTGCTATGGAAGCTTTTTTCGAAGTCTTTATTTTTTTTCCAGTTCGTAAAACATTTTTGCGAATCCTTATTCAAAAATTTCAACCAAAAGCTGCAAAAAAATTATTTCAAATAATAATGAAAATTAAGAAATTGAGAAATCAAGAACAAGTTTCGTTGCACTCCAACGATGCAAACTAAATCATAAATTTCTCAGTTCAATTTCAATCGTTTTTTTTTTCAGAAACGTTGTAGCGGAATTTATCGGAGGCTTAGTGAACTTATCTAAGGCCAGTACGCTAATTGGCCCATGAAGCGCTCGAGCTTCCTTGATACATCAAGGCAGTTCGGACGAAAAACCGGAAGTCAAACTGCCAATTTTAACGATTTCAATCTTTTTTCTTTCGTATGTTTTAAATACATAGAATTTAATCTCATAAAAAAGTAGTTTTTGGTACCCATTAGAATGAAAATTTACGATGATTTTCATAAATAGTTACAATCGACATTGGTTATTGAGCACTCGGTTGATCATTACTGACTTTACTAGCGAGTCCATGTTTTAAGCAGTTGGCAACGCTACATAACCTCACTTTAGAAGAATTCAAACATCACCTCTCAACGACTCGACAAATGTCAAAACATGGCACAATTACGTGTGAGTGGTCGTTTCTTTTTTTTACAGAAAATTGATCTGCTTTTGTTCACGCAGATAAATAATAAGAGATTGATTGGGCAGTTTTTAAAGTTTCATTTTCAGGTAAATATACAAAACGAAAACAGAAAGAAATTTAAAGTTTTCTAAATAAAAATGTTTACAGCCGTTCTTCATATGTATATTTGTATACGTAAGAATCGATTTAAAAAAATTAAGATCTACAATCAACATATTTTTGTTCACTTTTTATTCTTCGTTTTATTATTATTATTATTCTATTCTTATTGTATTTAGCATGATCTGCAGCGTAGGCATTCGGCGACATTCGTATCGCATTCTGCGTGAATTGCCGTCTAGGAATTTCCCCTAGCAATCACAGCTGACGCTCCGATCACCGTTTAGAGAGAGACAGATGCCGCATAGCAAAATTAAATAAATTATTGTGAAAAAATTACACGGTGGACGAGCTACAATTTTTGCAAGTGAATTCCGTATTAATCGAAGATTCGAATAAGAAGTTTTGTTTGTTGGGTCAAACGACTAAATTTGACGTAAAGTTATCATTTCCGGTAAACTTTTCGGAGGTTACGTTTGAGAGCGTGTATTTTCGGCCAACTTTCAACGTTCATATCTCGGAAATGGTACGGTGGAGTGGCTTAAATTGTTTTTATTTTAACGTGGTTAATGACATACTATCTCTTTCGGACAAAAAAAAATAGGAGGTTAAACGTTAGTCGATTTTTTAATTGTTTCTTCCGACCACCTTAATATTCAATGTACGATTATTCTTGCATTCCTAAACAGGTAATATTGACACGCTGCACGTGCATCGACGGATGAAAATTCAAGACACGTGATGAGGCAGGATCGATTTAACGGAAATTTGACTTACGGTGGAAAATGCTCGATGATGCTCTGTATGAGCAAAAAGCCTTCGTGATCGTTGGTCTTCGAGGCGATGAGTTTCTGAAAAACGCCCAGCAGACCGCTCGTCTTGTCCTGGCCGATAATCTGATGTGCTCCGTGGCTCACGAAGGCTTGCAACAGGCGGTTCAAGGGATGAATGTTTGCTTGAGTCTCGAAGAGCGCAGGGGCGAGTAAGCACGGGAAGAGCGCCATGTAGGACTCGGGTACGTCCGATCCAGTTTGAAGCTCGAGAAGCAGGGCCAACATTTGAAAGACGTACGGGATAAATTCTGCAATACAAATATGAAAAGACGTGACATTATTGACTCAGAAATTCCCTGACTTTTGCCGGTTCCTCACACAAGTTTTGCAAATATTCCAGGGAAATTGGGATCAAATAAAGAACATAATTTTTTAAAAATAAAATATATAAATATTTTAAATATGAAAAAAATATTTAAAAAATAGAAATTCGAAAAATAATTTGAACAGTATGAAGTAAAAAAATTAAAAGCAAATACAAAACCTGTTCTTAATTATAAACAGAATTTTTATGTCGGTGCCAATAAATAAAAAATAAATACAAACACTTATCTACAATATTAATTGTGTGGTTGTGTATCGACAAATCGAATGCAATTGTATAGTGCTTTAAAGTAAATAAGTTTTTAAAATTTTCAATGTTTGACACTGACAACGTTTTTGGTAATTCTTTAGATAGATTTCCGAATAATTTCGAATTTTTCAAAAACCCAAACAAACCCAATATAGGCGTCGAAATGTTCAAAAATGCCATATTTTATCACGTGTTTCCGCGAACTTCAAAACCCCATATCTTTTTATCGGGGCGTGAATTTAAGCTTCCCCCAACTGAATATCATCATTTATGACCCAATAAATGTGAAAAAAAGCAAAAAAAAAAATATTTTAGGCTTATTTTTCGGAAAAGTCGCTTATCTGAAGAATTACCCTTTTAGGTATATATTGAAGAATAATATAAATATTGAAAATATAGAAGAATATTTATTTTATGCTTTTTTTTTCAAGTCGGTTTCATTTTTCGAAATTCTCGCAAAAAGTAAATTCTGGAAAAATTCCAGAGAATTGTCAAAACACCTGAATTTGTCCTGTTTTCCATATGCATAACAGCCCTACCCTACTTTTAGGTAAGGTAAAAGTAAAAGGGGGATCGTAAGGAAAAATACGTTTATGATTGACCAAACCTTGAACATCCTGCTGCAAGATTCCTTGGAAAGTCGGGAAAAAGGCCTGTTCGAAGGACGCGACAGCGGCGGGATTGCTTTTGCAAACGATTCGAATGGACAGGCTCAGAGTCTCGAAGAGATAATGATTGAAATTGGGCCGACTGGGATTTCTCGCCACCAGGGTCAACTTTTCCGTCAATTTCGGCAAGAGATCACCAAGATAAGGTACGACGCTGTCCTTCAGAGTAGCGAAGCTTCGCATAATTGCCTTCATCGCGTATTCGTTCTCCCCGGATCCGGGCATTTCCAGGATCGCGAAAAGACCCTTCAGCAAATCGGTCGCGAATGGTGCGAGCTCGTCACTCTTGACCCTGCAAAATTACGACGTATCGAGACGCCTGTCGTAAGATGCCAACGCAAAGTATTTTGGGGAACGAAATGAGAAAATAAATTACATGGGCACGTTGTGGGGACCATTGATGGCGAGAATCTTCTCGATCGCGCAAGCCGCGTAGCTGTGAACGACGGGACTCGTGGCCGACAGGTGTCTTATCAAATGGGGAATACTGCCGACGACCAATTCCCTCGGAAGTACCGATCTGAATGACATCACGAACTTGATGGCGTCCGCTTTTAGCACGGGAAATTCGTTGACTGAAAAACCAAAAAAAAGAAGATAAAAGATACGCACATCATTATAATACCAGATAAAAACTAAATCCTTTTCCGAAAGCTTGCGGTGAAACTGTAAAATTGTCGAAAGATCATTTTTTTTGGAAACACTATTCAACAATCTTTTGAACCTTAAAAAATATGATGCATATTCGTTTATAGCTGAAAAAAAAACAATTTTAAAGTGGTTTAAAGGCTTGTAAGTCTATTGTCTTTGGGAAAAAAGTTACCGACAGAAAATAGTTTTATTTTCTACCAATAGGTGGCATTAGATTACGGGGAAAAAATGTAATCAGCTGTAACGTCTATAAAACCGTTGACTTCAAACACGTTTTTCTCAAAACCATATTTTTGAAACCGGCACGCAGCATAACGCGAGCAATTTTTGTCCAATCGACTTGAAATTTTAACTGTAGCTTCTTAGATTACTTTAAGGTAGTCCTATCGCTTCGCACTAGTCATACCACTGATCATACTTGAGACTTGTACAATTTATATTTGTAACATACGCAAAAAAAATTGTAATAACTAAATTTTCCATGTGTAAACTGTTTCATTAAGGGGTCAGTCCACTTTCAAAATTTCAAAAAATCGGAAGCAAGCAAGACTTGAAGAAATCGACGATGATGAGCAATCAGAAGGGATTTTGTACGGTGCAGGAATTTCCGATTGAGTTTAGGTAAGAGTTTTTCGTGGTATAAACTTCAAACGCGTTTTTCTTGAAACAACGTTTTCAAAATCTAGCTCCATCGTATCTCTAAAACTAATAAACCGATTCTCTTGAAATTTGAATCACATATTGTAAACACGATTCGCAATAAGATGACCCTCGATGGTTTTAAAATTTTGATTTTTACTCTTTTTTTTGCGAAAAACTGCGAAAAAAACGCGTTTTTTAAAACTTTTTTCGTTTTTCATCTGTCATTTTTTTATTTTTTGATAAAACTTTATATCTGAGAGTCATTTTGTAGCTGGTGTCATACTGAATCTAATGGACTTTGATTTTTTTGTTTCAGACAAGCCATTGCCGAGTTGTGATGGAGCTACCTAGCCCACCTATTTTTGAGGCGTTACGTTAAACTATAGTTTTTGTACTTAAGGGGTTACCCCCACTTGCGATTTTGAAAAAATCGATTTTTTTTATTGCATTTTTTTGAAGTATAAGTATCCGGGCCCATACTTCTGTATGGGCCCGGAATAGATGACTCTATGTACGTTTACAAAAAAAAAATATTTTCTTCGTGTAAACTGAAATTGAAACTTTAAACGCGTTTTTCTCAAAATGGCATTTCTGAAGTCGGTGACCAAGATTACTCGAACACTAATGAACCGATCTTCTTTAAATTTTGCAGGCTTATTTAATACATAAGAATGTAGTCTTTAATCGTTCGATTTTTTTTTCGTTACAATCGAACCATTAACTTTGACTGCCCGCCATTTTGTGAAAAATGAATATTTTTAAAAATCCTTCGATTAAAGACTAGTTTATACTTATATTTGACTAAATCCATCCGCATTTTTTTTTCAGATGATGCACTTCGCCGCAATGTTGGTCACCACGTACCGTGTATATAAAAACATTATTTCATTGACGGCCATTTGCCACTAAACAATGTAATATTTTTCAATAAAAAAATTACTGAAAGTTCTTCAAGATGTGTTCTTTAAGGTGGTATATTGATCGATTAAAAAAGTTTTGTAGTTTTCTTTGAAAAAATTCATGAAAAAGGCCTTTTTTTGCGCTACAAGTGGGGGTAACGCCTTAAAAATGAATAAAAATGAATGAATTTTTTTTAAAATGTGTTTCAAGACTTTTATCAAGCCCAACAACTTTTATATTCATATCTTTTATAAAATCCTCCAAAAAGAAATGGCGAAAATAGCCTTTTTCGTGGCTCCAAAGTGGACTGGCCCATTAATGTTCACATTTAATTAGAAAAATAAAAAAATAGTTATTCCAACGATTCGCGCAGTATTTCTAGGTTTGATATTTGGCAGTATTGGTTCTATCTCCGTCTCTTTTTACTCAACCAGGCGAGTTTAAGCTCCATGCTTTTCAACGTCGATCTGTCAAAACAGTGTCAGGTGCGGAGAATATAAAGCATTGTATTCGGGCCACGACTGGTCAAAAGCGTGGAAAAATTTGTGTCGGCGAAATATGTCGGTTAAAAATGATATATGTGTGGAAATTCGAATGAGTGAGATGAGGTTAGGACTAGTCAGCTGTTGCCTTGCTGCCACATCTCTTTATCGTAGCACGTGGTAATAAATCCAATACCGGAAGTTCAAATTAAACTTGATATTACATAAAAATTAGGTCAATAAGCGTAATTTTTTTCTGAGAGCAGTGAATTACTACAAGTGTTAAGTATGTAAATCTGATTATTTTTAAGAATCTGACGGATTCCCACTATTATATACACCTTTGTAGCGACCGGAAATTGGGTTTTTTGTACGTCGTCTCGGAATTCCTTCACAAAAATACGCAATATTAATATTTATTTTCTCTGTAATTAGGTCGATAAACGACCCTGGAATTTTACAGAGACGGTTATTAATATATTTAGTGAAGCTGAAAACAAAATTATGAAAATCCTATAGATTGAAGCCTGGCGATGAGACTACGTTAACAATGAAGTACGAGCGCTTTTTCGATTTATTGAAAATTGTACAAAATATATCACTTTTTATATGAAAATTATGGTAAAAAAACGAACTTTTTTCGAACTCGTCTCTTTTTTTTCATTATTTTTTAATATCCCCCCGTCCTTGACTGCTAAAACTAATATCATTAACGAAAATATTACTCTTGGTTCCACGATTAAATTTGAGACAGTTCAACTGCGTGCCGCTGAGAGGGTTGGCTGAAAACCAGTAGTGCTATAGCGACTCGTGCGCCGCCATTTTGTACTCTTCTGACAAATAATTTTTGTACATAATTCAATATGCACCTAATGAAGCTTAAAAATTCTTTTGACCGTGTATTTAATTTCTTTCTTTCAAAAAAATTCCAAAGAAAACAGTCGAAAGTCGGCAGTTGAAGTGGTGTCCTTTCTTAAACGAGCTTACGTATC
The DNA here is from genome assembly GCA_944452715.1 of Ophion slaviceki. Lineage (NCBI taxonomy): Eukaryota > Metazoa > Arthropoda > Insecta > Hymenoptera > Ichneumonidae > Ophion > Ophion slaviceki. Next base: position 22,459,961 of record OX101791.1, read on the forward strand.
GAAAGCTCGTTCGGCTGATTTACGTACCGTCTGGCTTGACGAGCTCGGGCTGGATGTGCTGAACAGTGAACGTTGGAATCGAGACGAACTCGTTGCTCTGCGTAACACCGTGTTTCTGTGTCTGACCCTTGCTCGCGCTGCTCGTAACGAGATATATCACGGCGTCTTTCTTTCGCCAATTTTCGGCCGGCTTTTCCGCGTATTCCGTCAGCCTCAACTTAAATCGGCGAGAAAAAAGAACAATTATGCATAAATGTATATGTTTAACGCGGTCCGAACGAGTCGCATATAAAGAGCACAATCCAATAATCCAGTCGAACAAAAAAGTCTGGACTTCCACGCTATGGATATTATTTTGAATCGAAGTCAAAGCTCGAGCGTTTCACCGATGGATGTTGAACGTTGCCGATTTTTTCTTGCGGACATAGATACTTCCAAACAAACCTTCAATTGATTCTACTACTTCTAAAACTATCCATTCGAGACGGTGTCGAGTTGTCTAGATCGTCATCTTTTTTCCCCAAAAACGATACAGTCGTACTTTTGGGAACTTTAAAGTTAAACGTTTCGGTGATGGTATCTACGTCTAGAGACAAAGATCAGTATCCTGAAATGTTCTTCGGTGAAACGCTCGACCCTCCTCAAGGGTTTTGGCTACTGTGAAAATGTCAAAAAATCGTTTGTCACTTGAAACAACTCAAATTGAAGAGGAAGGTCCAACATATAATGCAGGAATCGCGGATTGAAGGTAAACTTATTATTACAGTAGAACTGCCAGTAAAACTTTAAACGCGTTTTTCCCGAAACTATGTTTTTCAAAATGGTGTTACATGATTTCTCGACATCTTACAGATGACTTGAAATTTGGTACACTTATTCAGGGTAACAGTTAGTCTTGACCGACGCTATTCTTCTTAACATTTTGTGTCATTACTTATGAACAATAATGTAATTTTTCCTCGAAAAATCGAAAAAAATGCAACCCCTTTTATGATGATTGAAATACGATAACAAAAAAAGCTCGGTCGAGTCTTAGCCAATATTATCTATTTTATTCTTTTTTAACTTGTTTTGTTCGAATTAGTCCGACCAGGTGGCCAAAATCAAGTGCACCGTTGAGTCCTTCACGTTCAAAGGTTCTTCGCGAGATTGTTTACAACTTCTTTAGTTATGAATATTTTAAATTAAAGTTGGTACAGAATTTTGTTAATTTACATACAAATAAATGTCCAAACGATTTTTCAATCATTTCACTTATTTCTTCAAAATTAATTTATTCAAATAACCCAGATTTTCGTGCCGTCACAGTAGCCTAACCCGTTGAGGGGGGAGATACTTTTAGGCGAGGAAAAAATTCGCCGATTTTCATGATTTCTTTATAATTTTTTAGACTTAGAGTATGTTTTATTACTACTTTTGGCTGTTACATGGTATTTTTGATTTTTTTTATTAATCTTTCAAAACTGGCGTGCCGTATGCCCAAAAAACTGATCGACTGATTCTGATGAAATTTGGTATAAATCTTTCTAACCTTATTGTCTAAAAACATGACCCTAAATGTTTTTGAAGATAAAAAGTCTTCGTTTTATTGCAAAATCTAGCCACTTTTTCGGAAAATTCAATCTTTTGGCTTTAAAGCGTACCATTTTATCTCCATATGGAGATTTTCAACATTTCTCACTTTTTCTTGGTACATATTCCGCGTACGAGGGTTAATGAAAGAAAAATCTTCGTTGATTTTCTTCCGATCAATCCCGGCGACGCTACGTGTCACACCGTCTGACAACATCCGCCGCAACCCGTTCAGAAGACCGTGCCATACATCCGCCATTTTTATAGATAAAAAATACCATGTAAAAGCCAAAAGTAGTAATACAACAGACCCTAAGTCTCAAAAACGCTGAAGAAATATTTCCTTTGAGGCCTCAAGCCACAGTAACGGGTATAAAATCATGTGCGAATTTAACAATTTTTTTTCGTATGAAAAAGTGATTCACTCATAAAATTAATTACACATCTATTTAGTATGAATATCAAGCTGTTAGCAAAAATATACATATATTTTTTCGATGTACAAAATGGCCGACTACTCGAAACTTCTCGAAACAGCTTTTTTCCAATTGGCGTGACAAATAACTTCAACAATTTTCACTCGATTTACTTCAAATTTGAAAGTTATGTTCCTAATTGCATTTCGCAGAGAAGTACCTACAGAATTTCTGATTAATCGAAAACTTTTCATTTTATGAGCAGTTTATGAGCAGTTATAACGAAATTTTTCACTGAAAATTCAATTCTTGAGTTCAAATACCTACAACTTTTGAATAAAACAATATTTTTAAAATTCCGTACGTACTTCTCTAGGTATTCTAATGTAGATTGACGAGAATTTTTGTTTTTTGTTCTAGGTGAAAAATTGTGGATGCTAAATGTCACGCCGCGGAGCGCCTAAAAAAAAAGATAAAAGAAAATATTAGTAGTCGGCCATTTTGTACATCGAAAAAAATATATATATTTTTTCTAACAGCTTGGTATTCATACTAAATAGACGTGTAATTAATTTTATGAGTGAATCACTTTTTCATACGAAAAAAATGGTTAAATTCGCACATGATTTTATACCCGTTACTGTGGCCTAAGGCCTTGAAAAAAAATGCATGAAAATCAGCCATTTTTTCCTCGCCTAAAGGTATCTCCCCCGCTTAAGTGACTACGAGAACTTTGGGCCATTGAAATAGCCAACATCTGATATAAGACTCAGCGGTCTCGAAAACGGTCAATTGTATCGTAAAAATGCTCCGACACCCAATTAAAGCGCGTAGTGGCGTCTCTTTCTCGAGACGCTGATACATGCGTCACGAAGCGAAAGTCGCTGGGCGGTTTTTTTTCCGTCGCATGCACATATGGGTGCACTGGCAGCGATATAGAGGTGAATAACTGTATTACGATCTCCAAGGATTACCATGACGTAGTGACCAAGAATATCCATTATCTTGGCGCCGAAGTATTTTGCGAGAACTTTGACGAGATCGCAGGCAGCTCGGCGTCTGGTATCGACGTCACTGCCCTCGATATCGCGCCTTATGTACTCCTCCGGATTGTCCTCGAACAACTCGTTGTCGGATTCTGCGAAAGCACCAAATTCATAACGAATAAGCCCAGTCGTTCGAACTCGAGAACTCGTTTATACGATTAATTTGCAACTCGAAGTACCTCGAAATTCAACGTTGGGTGTGATCAGGTTGTCGCAAATGCTGTGAAGAGTTTCCGGCTTTTCGAACAGATGCCTGTATTGATTGCGATCGGCGACGGTCACCAAAAATTGCAACGCGTTCGATACGAGCTGAAAAATAAACACGTCTCATGTTTCCAAAAAAAAAAAGAGGACAAAGCGAAATTCGCTCGATTGAAATGATGGATGGATGCAGATAGTGTGGCAGGAGTTGAACACTCACAACGTCGAATTTGGGCTGTTGACCCGTGACGTTCAAAAGGGCCCATATCGTTTCGAGAAATCGTGGCACGTAGTTTTGAAATTCCTCGTCGTACTTCTGGACGTATAGAACAATGTTGTCGCACACCTGGGACTTGAGCTGCTCGATCACTCCGGCCTCCTCGTCGTCCTGGCGAAAAGTTACACGAGACAAGGATTTCAGTATTGAAACGACAGTTACTCAACATCCACTGCGATGAGACCGCAAGTGTCAATCGAGAAACTGAAGGTGCAGATTAATCACGCGTCGAAGATTTTTCGGAAGAATCTATAATAATAATTGTGGGGTAGCATATCGACAAATCAAATGCCAATGACTAGGGCTTTGGAGTAAATTAGTTTTTAGTTTTTGAAAATTGCAATGTTTGGCACTGAGACAACTTTTTTTGTATATAATGATGAATAATATAAATATTTTAAATTAGAAACAATAGTAAAAGCAGGAGCCAAGTACGGAGTAGAAATTCGGGGAATAGGGAAAATTGGGGTGTTTGAAAGAATACAGAGCAGATACTGCAAAATGGCACTAGGAGTATACAAAACAAACCCGAACTATATTTGGAGAAGGTACTATATAAGAACTATATGAGAGGAAGAGTGTTTAGGTACATGAGAGAGGTTCTGAGGATGGAAGATTCAAGATGGCTCAAAATCTGTTTGATGGAGGAGCTAAGGGCAATTGATAATGGAATGTCGTCGAAGTGGGGAAAGAACTTGGAGAAAGTGTTAAAGGATATGGGGATAGAAGACGTAGTAACAATGATAAGAGAATGAAGGGGTGGATAGAATAGATGAAAGATGAAAAAAGGTTTAGAATGCCTAAAAACGCAAATCTTGGAGGAGGAAAGAATTAAAAAAATCGTCATATAATGCCAACTATAAATAAATCGTCGAAAATGAGGAAAGGCCATGGAAGTACTGGGCGGAAGAAGGTGTAAAGGGTAGGGATAAAGAAACGCTGGCATGACTAAGATGCGGAAATATATGGAGGGCGGGAAAGAAGGAGGAAAAGGACTGGAAATGTAGAATTTGCAAGAAAGAAAATGAAACAATGGAGCACCTGCTGATATGTGAAAAAGGGTGGAAACTTGCAACGACGAAAGCGAGAAAGGAAGCTGAGGAGTGGGTGCAAGGAGTGGATAAGTTGGCGATAATGGAGGAAAATATAAACATGTTGAGTGGAAAAATAAATATAGGGATATGCCAGTATTTCAGAGAAATAGAGGAAGTACGTTAAAAAATGCCCAAGGAGGAAGAGGAAGTTGAAAGCGATGGAGATGAGGAGTAAATTGAGAAAAAGAGAGCAAAGGTACGAGGGACAGAAGTATGCGCGGTAGAACATAGAATTAAGGTAGTTGTAAGAAAAATGTGTATAAACAATTCGGAAACTTTTTGGAAAAATTGTAAAGCTAGTTATGCAAATAAAACTCAAATATTATTATTATTATTATCATCAATATTTAAAATATACAAAAATATTTATTTTTACGCTTTCCAGTATTTTTAAATCTTTCATTTTTCGTAATTCTTGAAAAGGAATTGTGAAAAATTGCAGAGAATTTTCAAAATCGCCTGACTTTACCCTGATTATTCCAGGAGAAAAGAAACTTCCTGGTGGAATTGAGCTTGACTTGACTTACCAATATTCCTTACCTCACCAATTTTTATTATTACAGTTATTGCTATATTAAGGGGCTATACCAGTGTGACACTTTCAAAAAATCGATTTTTTTAGCCTTTTTCGACAGTTCATACTTTCAAGAATATCATTATCATTTATATCATTTATATCAATATCATTTTATCTTGCAAAAATCGATAGTTAAGTCTTTAAACGCGTTTTTCTCGAAATGAGATTTTTCAAATTTGCTGACGTTGTAACTCAAAGAGCAATTATCCGATTGACTTGAAATTTGAACTGAGTACTCTTGAATATATTTACTCTACAATGACGTAGGATATTTTTGATTGGATGAAAATTGACGATTTGGCATTGAAAAAAGCGACCATTTTATAGGCAAGAAAGCAGACTTTTTTTCATAACTACGCCATTTTGTTAGACTTTGATATTTTTCGAAAATCCTACGTCGTTGTACAGGAAATACCTTCCAGTTTAACGACATTTTTTCCTTTTTCGGTTTCAGCTACTCAATCGGCCGGAATCATGTCAGCAGTGGAGGAACTTTTTTTTTGGCGCCTCCGAAGGCAGCGCACAAGTCGCTTGGATCTCAATATTTTTCTATGAAAAAATTATGTAATATAGGTCAAATATAGCCAAATATATTCTTAATTTTCCGAAACATTTAATTAAGTACTTTTCTTCCAAAAAATTCCCGAAAATCACCCAAACTTTCACCGTTCACACTGGTATAGCCCCTTAATGCATTTTTATAATAATTTATTGTTATTTAAAATGATATTGTTATTATCATCGCCAATTTTCTCTAGAGTCTGGGTCAAAATTTGCCAATTGTTGGCAAACCCTTTTATTTCCTTACCCCCGTTTGTAGGGCTGGCACATCCGTCGTTAGAAGGGTGTGAAAATTCGACATCCACACCTCCATATTGTCCTCGAAGAATTCTGGGAGATCCTGCGAAACGAAGAAGCGTCGAGTGAGCAAAGTCGCGACTGAAAAAATAAGCTCTACGATATATCTCCCGCATCCCGGACCGACCTGATAATTGAGGGAGTAAAACACTTTGCAGAGCATCACCAACGAGTTGTATATGACTTTCAACGCTTCCACGTTGTTGGTGTGAACCGTAGTTAGGTTCATAGTAGCCTGTAGGAAACAAAAAAACAAGTCACAATTTTTCTCTCACCGCCCAAACCGAGCGACCGAAAGTGTCCTTACCAGAAAGAGATCGGTGAACGGTTTGGCGAATTTGTCCAAGACGAATTTGATCTCCGTCCAGAGGGTCTGACTGTTGAATTCGTAGCGATATCGCCTGAAGAGCGAGTGCGCCGTGTGGAGAACGCCGTTGATCACGTGAAAATCTCCCGTGCCGAATTTCTCCACCATTTGATCCATCAGGTCCGGCCATTTTGTGGGGAAATCGTGTTTGCCGATAATCGACACCGCGTCCGACAGTTGTTTTTGGATAGAATCAGGCGAATGCAGCATCAAGTTGACGATCAGCTTCTTTATCGCATCGCGATCGGCCGCGTGGATGCGATCGACGCCGCCTTCATCCTGAATGGCAGTGAGGCAAGGACGAGAAGTAGGGAACGATTATTTTGGTCAACTTGCGGACGGTGCGACTTTTCTCGCAACATAGTTTTTCAAAATGTGAAAGATTTAACGAAAAGTTCACAAGCTATCCATCTAAAATTTTCCCATTTCACGCCATTCCTTAACGTCGTACAGAGGCGTTTTTCTTTTACTTGAAAATTTGACACTTTCTCAACGAAAAACTGTCGAAAAAGTCCCAATTTGACACTTAATTTTGAAATGGCATTTTCTTATTTTTCATTGAAAAAAAGTCCTCGGTACGCCTCTACAGTGTTTCATACTGATTAATAATCTTTTTGGTTTTTTTCTTTCAGACAATTTTTGGAGGAGCAGGACTTTCCACAGTCAGGCGCTATTTTTTTTGCATCATTTTGCAGTGGCCGAAAAAATTATACAAAAAATAAAACTAAAACATTAAAAAATATTTTGATGCACAGCATAAGTCATTTGCATAAAATAAAAAAAAACGACTATGGAATTTTATTTTGAAAAAAAAGTCCGTTAACAATGTCGACGAATATCTGCGAGTACTGGGCCACTCACTACTTTCCAGTTCCTCTTTATGTAGTTCTTGAACGCAACCGCTCCGGCTATTCTGATCGTAATATCGATCTCGGCTTTGTCCACCAGGTGCAGAAGAAGTGCCGGATAATTCTGGTTGCCTTCAATGGACGCCAGAAACTTTTCCGCTGAAAGGAATAGAGTTTCATAGCTACAGTTCTTTCTAGCCTGGGTGTCGCGTTTCAATTTTTGTCGCAAGTAGCCTCAGCTTAGCCGATACTTCAGCTTGTATTGGCTTGTCCGGAAAGACCATGCCAATTTTCGATAGATAGCACATTGATGAATCAGCACGCACTTTCCGGACAACCCAACGCATGGTCTGTATTTATGAAATTCAACAAGCGAGAGAATAAAATTATTGAAAGCGTAACAAGCCCACACCAACGTTGTAATAACAACGAAAAAAATCAAGAATTTCTCTATGAAATTCGGGATCTAATGTCGTTAAATTCGCGTCCTGAAGAGCGGAAAAAAAATGTTCCGCTTCGCAAACATCGCTTCCGCCAAATTGCACAATATTAAGCAACCGCTCGATATTTTCGTTGACTCTCTCAAAGAAATCTCTCATTTTGTCTTCGAAACCGAGGATCCGTCGGTATAATATTGCGCATCGAGCAGCGAAATTGCGAAAACGTTGAGGTTATCCATACCGGGTCGCCTGACGTCTACGACGGGGCTGAGGGTTGCTTTGAGGTATTCGCCGAGCGTCACCAAATTATCACCCTCGAGCTCCATCCTTCGTTACCGTCGAGAAAAACGAACGAAAATCACGCGGAACTACCGGCAGTTCGAGCGATAGAATAAATTTTTTCTTCGTTTACAACCGAACAAAATTCTTGATGACCAGCACCACTCTTCTAGCCGGTTCGAGGCGGGATAGCCCGAATTCAATTTTCCAGTACCGCAGCGCCGCCGCCGGCGCGCGGACATCACGAGCGTACGACGGTATGATAAAAAGCCGCTTCACACGTGGCTAAATTCAGTGCACTAAATGTAGGCACAAGTGGTGGGGAAATTCAAGGCTTTCTCTCTTGGCCAAGGAGACTAGAGAGAAGGAGTCGACACTCCCGCCTCAAACAGTTCTTTCAATCGGTCGCAGAGGTGTAATACTCAGTTCCGCCGCAGGCGTCGCTAGTGTTCCCCAGAGCCCATACGATATAGTAATACAAAACTGCATAAGGTGAAACTGACCGTTATGGCGGCAAAATTGTTTGCGCCTGTCGAACACAAATATATCTGTCGTGTACACCAGCACATCAGCTATCGAACTATGTGTATAATAATGGAGATGACTCCTCGCGAGTCAATGTGATAAAGGGAAAAAGTAACACTCTAGGTAGGAATTATGGAACAAATTTCAACTATTGATGGCAGTAAATTAAAAAATACATTCTTCCATGTTATTTTTGTTCGAGTTCTTTTGGGATCGGACGAGTTCTTTGATTGGTTGAAACTGCTTCAATTCGCTCGTACAACCAGATACCTGTACGAATGCAAATGAAAAGAATTTAAACTACCGAGGCTCGAATTCAGGACCTTCGATACAGTAATCTAGCGTTCTACCAACTTCGTCACAAAATCATTTGCCAATAAATATAATCTTCTCATATTTAAGTGATGCCGCGCTTGGGGTTCAATTAGGCTTGACGGCTTGTTCGGTTGGTTCATCGCTTAATTTGATTCATGTTTAGCTTCATTTTTAAACGTAACTAGCAAATAACGAGTTTTCATGGATATGCATGTAATAAGCAGGCGTTGAAAAGACAACCCCAGCATGTAGAGCCAACATTCCCGCATTCGCCCGGTTTCTCGCATGTACATGTTATTATTATTTATTATTATTATTATTATTGTACAGGAAAACAGAGTAACGCGCATCCGAATAAAAAATACATTACGAGATACATTACGGTTGGTTTATCGCTTTATTCGCGTTTCATTATAATTAGCTGTATTTTTAAACATAACAGGCAAATCATAAGTTTCCATAGTAAAATAACTCGTGTTGTACTTATTGTATAATTATTATATCTGATGTGCTTATCATATAATAAGCCCATGTGAATAAAACAACACAAGTTGTTTCATTAATATTATGTAGATTTTATTTATTATATATATGTACACAATATTATTTTATATTATAATAGAAGGAATCCCCACTTGGGTGTATTATCGTTAGGGTGTGCGAGAGAGGACGCGGCATGACTGTACCAAGTGAATACGAGAGAAACACGATCACCCCAGTTTTGTGATTGGTCGTTGAGGCGGAGCTCGGACCTTACGCAGTTTTGTATTACTATATATTATGGGCTCTGGGGAACACTAGCGACGCCTGCTGCGGAACTGAGCACTACATCTCTGCGACCGATTAAAAGAACTTCGTAAATACAGGCTAGGATGAGGAGTTTGGACTCCTTTACTCTAGTCTCCTTGCTCTTGGCTTTTTACCACGGTCTTACATACAGGTCTGGAAACTCCGTTAGTTCACATGGTTCCTTTGCTGAAGTTCGCCGCGAGAGGCGCTGCAATCGAGGAGTCAGTGTGCGAGAGAGACAACAATACTCACTCTCACTCACCAATGCTTGCAGCAGTACTTATCGGAGTTACTACTTGCAAATATTTCTACGTATACGTGTTCATCATCTGTTGTTTTTCCTAACACTATATATGGAGATAGCATTTTATATTACAGCGCAAATGTAATTTCGCGTTTATCAATCATATAATAACAATTATTTATCCCTTAGAATTCAAATAATGGCGTCGTATAATGGCAATAAGGAAGATTTTTAGTCATTATCGCTCTGCAGGGAGGGGGGGGGGTGAAATGTACAAAATAACGAGAAAACCAAACCTTTATTTACTTTTTGTTGATCGTTCGTTCATTGGTTTGTCAATTTAGACATCTTTTTTTACGACAAATTTTTTTTTATTTCATATTTTCTTGAAAGACGTTTTGCCTCATGCGCAACCTAATGCAATAAATTATCGCGTATAATAAGATATCCTAACCATGTTTTTCACATGGAAAAGAAAACTTTATCCCGTTAATACATCTTCGAGTGTTAAATCAAACACGTTAACCTTTGAGGAATGCTTCGCAAAACACGTTTCAAGGCAGTGCATTAGATTAAAGAATTTTGAATTGGCATGGATTAACTCGCCACGAGATTTCATATCCACCAATTAAGAAAGAGCAGGTGAGCTATTAGAACTCAAGCCGACCCCTTCGCGACAGATGACACACGCATCATATCTCTTCAGAACTTGCTTGCATAAGTACCCTGAAAGTATGCACGTTATGATTTTATTAATTTATTGACAAACACAGAACATAAACACTGCGAAGTGCAAAAAATTGCATGGAAATCTAAGATTCTATTTAAATTTAACTTACGTCCCAGTAAAAAGGAACGCATCAAACATGATAGACATAAACCCGATAATGTTAGAAAAATATATATTATTTAAATTATCACCTGTAATTAATAGTAGCGAAAGAATTGAAAACAATTCTTTGTACTGGGATGATGATTTCGATGATTCTACCATCGTGCTATGAGAGTTGTTCGTTTATTCTACGGTTACCTACGTTGAGTTAATAAGAAGCCTGCTTCATGAAAAACTAGTTAAAATAAAAAAAAACCTGTCGCGTAATAAACTGTACAGTATATCGCCAGAGGAAGGGTATAATCGTGATCGACAGGGTACTCGGTGACATCGTCGGTGTCCCATTCTCCTTTATCTGAAACGGCGTCTAATATTCGTCGAACTTCGTCACGATACTTGACTATTTTGGGTTCCGATTTTTCGCCACTCAAAGCTTTCAGATCGCTTAGCGGTATCAAAATCTGCGGCTCAGGCCGTTCTGTAATGGTACAATTACCATATTTTGGAGGCTTTATCACGCTATATACTGACAGCAGTTTGTATAGCTGCAAAACATTGACAGTTTCACTTTTAGGCTTCTGTAAGCCTTATTGCACTCCGGTACTACGCAGGACTTCGGCATTACTTCGCGGTTACTCGACGACCATATTCAGGTAATGTGTTCGCTGTCAAAACTGACTCCTCGATACTAGCGACACCACGATTTCTGTTTCAATAGTGGAACCACCCCCACCGCCCGAATTTCATCGAGTTTCCAGACCTGTATGTAAGACCGTGCTTTTTACGGTTCTCGAGTGAGACTTCTCACTTCTCGCACTTTCATCTCACGAACAACTGCCACTTTTCGTCATTGTCGGCGCTAGCATAGCACGTACCGAGCGAGTAGTGTCCAGCCCCCTGACACTGGCCTACTATTCCTATACGATGAATGAGAACACGTTTTGTCCCGGCTTTTGAGTTCTTGAAATCGCCAATGCCTAGCGTTGGCTGCTGTGTGACAGCCTTCGGCTCTAAATACTCCGATCAGCTGAACGATTCGATACTTTCATGTCCTTCGCACCGTTATCGTTATGGCAACGTTATTTATTGTGTTCAAATGGAAAATTATCAGAACGAAAAATCATTCCAAATATGTCAATAGACTTTTATTCATATAAGATATTCGAAACACCGGCGCAACATGCATATATATGCATGCCTGTCACACGACTACTAGCGCCACAGTGCAGCAAGGACATTTTGCGAACAGCATTTATCTACCTGTGTCAGGAGGCTGATACAGGTAAAAACTGCATAGACTGCAAGCGCAAGCGTTAGTCATATGAAACGAAACAGCCAATCACAGTGCCGAAGGTTTCCTCAAGGGAGGTCTGTGAAACGCGAAATGAGGAACAAGGAATCCTTGTTCCTCAAGGACGGACTATGGATACGGGTATTAGCGCAAGACAGATTGCGGTACAGCAGTTTAAATAAAAAATACTAGTGTTTTGTATCATATTAAAATATAAGGAGGATTTTTATAACACAGTGGTAGAATTATTGTTTATTTATAATAAATCGAACTATTATATAATATATCCAGGACAATATGTGGGTCACAATTTCCACCTCTTTAAACTCGATCGGGAGCGTACCACGGAAACAAGCTAAAGCATGTCAAAACCACAATCATCATCAAATTATTCATTATCGAATAATTATACTGTGTGCGATATAAACTTCAAGTTGCTAATTCTGATTATGTACTTGCGACGAGATGTTGCCGCCTTTGAATAAACTATTTCGTAATAACCCGTCATATTATACAGCTTTGGATGTCATTGCTGCTTTAGGGCACGGTCGTATATACAGGTCTGGGCTCTCCCGTATATTCCGTATACCCCAAAGCGTGCCTCTATCTGACGCCTCTCTTTGCGGAACTGGCCGCAAAAGCGTGGAGCGTTGCTATCTCGGAGGCATGTGCGACAGAGCGCGATGTATGCGCGTATGCGAATTGTCTTTCCCTTCACGTGGCTGTGATGAAAAATTAACACATCCTAAATATTTAGTCGAACACAAAAACTAAAAGCATAGGCCTCCGAAGTAACTTTCGTGGTGGCGCCCCGTAACGGCTGCCGGTGGCAAAACTTGGATTGGCGCATGGCGGTTAAGTCAAACCGGCACAAACACGAAAGAGCTAGGCTTGAGCAAGCATCATCGATTGGAGATCTTACATTGTAAATGGAATGTGCTTGTAAATAAAATAAAATAGTGTGATGGAAGTAATAACGATTACTTGCGGATTTCAATGTATCCTCATGACTTCCTTTCGCCCTAAAAGCAACGTCGATTCGGAAAACCATAAAAATGGAGTTCTGGATTCCTCGCTTCCGTGTGGGGACAACCCTCAACACAACATTTGCGATTAGCGCCTTCAACCGATCGAGTACCCATCACGTTTATTAATTTATAATGCTTGTTTGCGCTGTTTTTACAACGTAAACGTCACACGCGGTACTGTCATTCACGCAAACACCTGATGTAAATGGCGACCGGCATACTGCACTAGCAGACGAAAACCAATCCAAGTTTTGCCAAAACTCGCCGCAAGGGTGCGCCACAAGAGTTACTTCGGAGGCCTATAAACCGAAAATATGACCGATGAGCCATTAGTTAATGATACTCATCGTCTTTGACATGGATATGCTGATTTAACTATCGCTCAATCCAATTACATTTTTTTTTCGTTTACGGAAAAGAAGAACATTCGAAATTTACGCGTAGCACGCATTCCTTTCATTAGTAGTAGTAGTAGAAATGTAGTAGAAAATATCAGTAGTCGTCATTGGGAATTTTAAATAATGAGACGTGCTCCGGGTTATTTATGTATCCACTTCTGCATCCCGGAATCATGCACCGTTTCGGCATCGCGATATATAGACACTTCATCTTGTGGTATTCCGTATTGAATAAAAACCGTGGCTACGATACACTCGACATCATCCCGCCAAAACGAGGTTAGGCCACACGACATACGACCGTCACCACACACGTGCATGCCATGCCCCGTAAACGCGGTATAAACAAAAGTGCCTCCCCTTCACTAGCGCCGCGGTGGAATGCGCAAATAGAGGCGTCACTTAGAGTCACGCATTTTTTAACGGAGTGCCCAGACCTGTATATACGACCGTGCTTTAGGGAGACGCTCACGCATGCGCACTACGCTTTTCGACACGAAATTTCGTGCCGAGTAAACTCGTGTGAATAATCTCGCATTTTCACTAGGTGAAGAGAACTGTAATTGGGTGAGCTGCTCACTTTTGTCATTTTCACTCAAACTGAGAACCGTAATAGCCCCCCCTTGGTCTAATTGGCTTGCTAACTCAGTATAATGAGTCTGATAGTCTAATCAGACTCCGGTTGTCTAATTAATGCGTCTAACAGTCTAAGTATCTTTACACTTGTCTAAATGCAGAGTCTTTTTCATTTAGTGCCCTGCATTTAGCCATGTGTAAAGCGGCTTAAACTTGCCGTCAAATTACCGCCGCTCTTTATATTATTTCCTCGGGTCTCGCAGAGGGTAAATTGCCACAAAGATCGCGACATTTTATCATCCTCGTACTGACAATTTTGTTTTGTATTCCTGTACGTAGTATCTTTTATTGACCAATGAAGAGAATTTTTTTTATTTATTATTTTCAGTTGGCCGATGGCAGTACAAGTTTTCGTAGCAACGCGATAACAAGTAGTAGCTCGATACTATTTCTTGCACGATTTATTGTTCTGAAGATAAGCTATGTCGTCCTTCTTTTGCTTGACCTTCAGTTTTAATACTTCAATATTGTCTTCGAACGATTTGGTGGTGCGAAGCAACAGGTTATTGTCGGATCTGAAATGATAATAATGATGATAATGTCGACGAAAACAGTAATGGCAATAACAATAGCAAAAATAATGGTATTGACAATAACAGTAATAATAGTCATGGTAACAATAGTAGTAACAATTAGTAACTAATAAATAGTAATAGTCTTAAGTAAAGAATTTATTGTTATCACCATGATTATTGTGATTGTTAGTTATTGTTATTATTAATGCTATTATTATGAATAAAATACGTTATTATTAGAGGTATTGTTATGATCAAGGCAATTTTTCAAATTAAAGTTATTGTTATTATGCATTATAACGCTGTTATTAGCGCTATTGTTGCTGTTAATGCAATTTTCATTATTACTACGTTATAATGAACGCTATTGAAATTATTATTTCGTTATTGTCGATGTTATTGTTATTATTAATGAAATTCGTGATTGTTAAGGTTCTTGTTAATGCTTTTGTTATCATTATCGTTGTTGTTGTTGTAATTGTTATAAACATTTAACGATGACACTATATAAATCATGAAAATCGTTCACATTGTCCTCTTAGCAGTGTTTACGTCCGCCAACAGGTTGGCTTGCTCGTTCGTGCCTAGTTCAACCAAGCCGTACTGAGCTTTCAACGCTTCCATCTCTTTCTCGACGTTGCCAATCATACCGCGGACAATTTCGGACTGCCGACGATAACCGTCAATGTCTTGCTTCAAGCAATTTGTGCTCTGCGTACGATAAAAAAAAATGTTGCTACTTACTACCCACACTAACGGGTATAAAAAGATGTGCAAATGTAACCATTTTTTTCGTATGAAAAAGTGATTCACTCATAAAATTAATTACACATCTATTTAGTATGAATATCAAGCTGTTAGAGAATATATATATTTTTTTCGATGTACAAAATGGCCGACTACTCGAAACTTCTCGAAACAGCTTTTTTCCAATTGGCGTGACAAATAACCTCAACAATTTTCACTCGATTTACTTCAAATTTAAAAGTTATGTTCCTACTTGCATTTCGCAGAGAAGTACGTACGGAATGTCTGATTAATCGAAAACTTTTCATTTTATGAGCAGCTTATGAGCAGTTATAACGCAATTTTTCACTGGAAATTAATTTCTTAAGTTCAAATTTTTGTTTTTTGTCCTAGGTCGAGAATCGTGGATGCTAAATGTCACGCCGCGGAGCGCGTAAAAAAAGATAACTAAAGAAAATATTAGTAGTCGGCCATTTTGTACATCAAAAACAAATTCTAACAGCTTGATATTCATACTAAATAGATGTGTAATCAATTTTATGAGTGAATCACTTTTTCATACGAAAAACCATTGTTAAATTCGCACATGTACCCGTTACTGTGGCTTAAGGCCTTAAGTTCCGCGCAATTTCCGGTGGCGGCGAACACAGTACTCACGTATTCGACGAGACTGCTGGTGAATAAGTTCGAATACCTTTGGGTCTCTTCTTGAAAACTCGCCCTGACATTATTTTTTGTTGTTCATAATTAATTTGACAGGATACGAAAATTCGTGTTCAGAAATGATAAGATCAAGAACAATCGTTATTAGGCTCACCAAAAATCCGCGGCCTCGCATCTGTTGCGCGATTTGTATGTTTCCAGGTGGTCGCTGGATGCTTTACTCTCCTCGGATTTCGCGACAATCTCGTTCTGAAGCTGGTCGATTTCGTCTCGCAACATTTTCACGTCGAGCTCCAATTTCGAGTTGCGCCTGTCGATCGCCGTATTTCGTATTCGCCATTTTCTCTTAGAGTCGTGCGCGACTTCGATGTTTTCCTTCAATCTAGCGTCCTGTGTGGGGGTCGGTGGGAGGGGGGGGGGGGGGCAAAGCAAGCGTGAAAGAAATAGAAACAACGAAGATGCGCGCGAATGTTTCGGTGTGTTATTTTGTCACCTCTTGAATCAGCTCGTCGAGGGCTGCTCGCGTCGGGTTTTGGTTCCGGTCATCCTCGTCAATATTATCGTTCTTTTCGCGTTCCACGCTGTTCGACCTGTTGCTCGTAAACGCAGATTCCTCCATAGCCGCAATAGTCAATCGCGCGAAGCGCCAAAGGAAATGCAAGATTGTGGGATCTTGTACGGGGAGGATAAAAAAAACTTGTCCGAATGACGTGACCCGGAAATATACTGGTATCCTTTTCCAAATTATTTTTCGCTATTTCCTCGTGACGTGAGCTGTCGCGTTGACAAGCGCTAGGATTCCCACGGTCGATCGGTGGCGCTACGAGCTGTTTGTATATAGCGGGCATTCATCGAAACATTTTTCCCAAACAACCTGCTGAAAACTTCAATCGACTGGGTCAATTATTTCAAGGAACTTCGAGACTAAAATCGAAATCCTTGTAGACGATTGGAATTTATGTCACTGAGAAAATCAATTTAGGATACGTTAACTGTCCAAAAATTAATCCTTTTCACAGCTTAGTTTCGAAGGTTTTTCATGTTCAAGTTGAATCCATTTGGTAATGGTACACTAGCTATAGGGCTGTAGGAGGTAAAATAATGATTTGATTTAAATTTCAAAAACTGAGCAAACCGTAATTATAGAGCTGGGAATGTCGTGTCAAAAAATTAAGCGGTTTCTGTACTATGTTCGTTGACAATACCCAAAAAAACATGTGAATTTTGAGCTCGATCGGTTTGTTTTCGGGCATTAAGGCCACAGTAACAGGTATAAAATCATGTGCGAATTTAACAATTTTTTTTTCGTATGAAAAAGTGATTCACTCATAAAATTAATTACACGTCTATTTAGTATGAATATCAAGCTGTTAGACTATATATATATATATATATATATATATATATATATATATATATTCGATGTACAAAATGGCCGACTACTCGAAACTTCTCGAAACAGCTTTTTCCCAATTAGCGTGACAAATAACTTCAACAATTTTGGCTCGATTTACTTCAAATTTAAAAGTTATGTTCCTAATTGCATTTCGCAGAGAAGTACGTACGGAATTTCTGATTAATCGAAAAGTTTTCATTTTATGAGCAGGTTATGAGCAGTTATAACGAAATTTTTCACTGAAAATTCATTTCTTAAGTTCAAATACCTACAACTTTTGAATAAAACAATATTTTTTAAATTCCGTACGTACTTCTCTGGGTATTCTAATGTAGATTGACGAGAATTTTTGTTTTTTGTTCTAGGTAAAAAATTGTAGATGCTAAATGTCACGCCGCGGCGCGCCTAAAAAAAAGATAAAAGAAAATATTAGTAGTCGGCAATTTTGTACATCGAAAAAAAATATATATATATATTTTCTAACAGCTTAATATTCATACTAAATATCAAGTGCAACTAATTTTATGAGTGAATCACTTTTTCATACGAAAAAAAATTGTTAAATTCGCACATGATTTTATACCCGTTACTGTTGCCTTAATGAAACTTGGAGGTTAAACGTGGCAACGCCGCGTTAACTGGCTTTGCTGAGTAAACCACTCATAGTCGAGCATCAACTGGCGGGTATTTCAAAATCGGCCGGTGATTAAAACGTACATAGTATTACAGCATTCGAACTTTATAATAAAAAGTATTTATTCGTCCGCTCAACATTTTTAACGTTTTCTCGACTTGGTCGAATAAAAAAATCTTTATGAAACATTGATCGTTTTTCACCGTGTGAATAACCTGGACCCCACGGGCAATAAAATTGCAACATATTTATGTTTAATTGCAAAAATGATAACTATTAACATCATTTCCCGGCTTAGAAATATTCTCCAACATTATTATGAGTTAGATATTGCCCAATAATAATTGACATTCACATGAAACGTTATTCGTAAGTTGGTAGCCTCCTGTAAACTCATTGTATTTTCGTCCGCACTCTTGCAGCCAAGGAACGGTATCAAAACTCCTTGAAAATTAGTGAGATTTTTTACCGATACTGCGCATACTCTGTCGTCACAGAAACGTTCGGTGAGACCTGTGCAGGCGACAGCGATGCCAGCGCCTCTAGCCACTGGGGTAATGGACCAGCTCGATTACCCCGGTAAATTTAGGACCTGAATACGAAGAAACAGGCTTGCTTGCGAATGTAACTTCGTTACCTAGATTGAAGGTTTCCAAAAAGGATTTTCGTAGACTTAGACAATGGAATCGGGTCATCTTGTTTCTTTCCGTAAGAAAAAGCCTCTCGATGATCGTGCCCTAGAAAATGAGGTCAGGAAACTCGGCGGAATCCGGTAGTCCAAATTTGGAATCCTCCAGCGGGTCTTTGCATGTGTTTTTTTTGGCTCATTAGCACAAAGCGTTCGATACGATGCGGATGTTTCGAGCACTCGTGACGTACGGGGACCCTTGAAAAATATTTTCGTCGATCACTCGAGGCCACGTGCATCGAACTATGGCGACTCACACGGGCTGCCGTCGAATTATCATCAATGAACACGAACCACGAGAAAAAACATTGCGTGCAATCCACACGGCAAGATTTTAACGAAAGCAGCGTATAAATTCCTAAGAATGATTAATACCCAATGCACATAACCTAAAATATATCTAAAGCGTTTGCGAGATCTGCGCACCAAAAATTACTTTCGGGGATTCCTCCAACTTAACACGTCAAACACGCTCGGTCGGTAACAAAAAAACCCAAACGACTACATCTTCGATTTATTTTTCGGTTTTCCCAAAAGGATCACGTATTACAGACTCTCGAAAGATAGTTGAATCGATGTTTTGGGGTGGGAGAGAAAATCGAAATACGTTTTACCATAAAGTGGCAAAATTTATTGAGGAAACGGTGCACAAAGGCACCGAGACGTTCCGGGGTTAAGAATATCCGCCGCGCACCTGAAATAGCGATGCAAATCATGCAGCTATTGTACCATATCTGTCAAACAAACGATGGGGCTACGTAGAGCCGGTCGCGCGCGATACACACAAGCATGAGAAATCAGACAGAACGATATCTGGAAGCGTTCCGCGTATATTTGCGTCACTGATTGCGAAGGCAAACGGGCATAAAGAAAAACAAACGATTGTTATCAAGTGACTCCTGACGGAGACGGAGAATTGCGAGGCTCCGAGCCACGCGAAACCGCGACAGACGGCATTAAGGAGGTACGGTGATGACCATGCTAGTAAACTTAGAGTCTATTTCACGCCGCAATACCCCCACGTTTTAGACATATGTATATGCCCTATTTTTCGAGAAATATTTTTTAAGTATTGAATTTCGAGTTTCCTATTATTTTTATAATATGGAAACAACCTTAATAATCTACTACTCGACTTCAGTAGTACGCCATATCGTTGACGTTTAGCGTACGATATGGCGTACGCTAAATCGTACGCCATATCGTTGACGTTTAGCGTACGTTATATCGTACGCCATATCGTACGGTATTATTATTTTTCCCGGGCATTCCCGGGACGATATGCCGGGACATATCGTCCCGGCTTATTATTTTTTGTAGCCGGTTAACATGGAAAATGAAAATACTGTGGAAGATAATATTGCGATTGCAAATAAAAAACGTCACGTTGAAGTTAACCTCAATGTCCAATGTCCAATCTGTCCAAAGTCAAAACATATTTCATCGATTGTTATGTTATTTTTCCCTTTCCCAATTTTCACAATATTTGCAGGTATAAAAAGGAACGTTTATTTTATATGACGGTTCTCCCATGCTGAATTTATATATAGATGCGTTGTATAGGTACATGTGGCCAGAAAAAATGAGATGCCTTTGCTGTACGTGAAAGAACTTCAAGTAAATATCGAGGAAAGGCCCTTTATAATCCATTAAAAAATGTACGGCTTCGCACAATCATATTTTTAATTCGCGTTGAAAATATCCGATAGACGAATCAAATTTGCGCGGGTATCCGGCGTTGCCACACATCGAGCAAGATGGCTGCTGTTACGTCACGAGAAGTCTCGCTCTCCGAAAACTTCGGTTTTTGCGACTTTATTTCTAAATTTATTGCTTATTTCTGCGGTGAGCTTTCCAATTCAAGGTGCCTTATCGATCACAAAGATTCAACGAACGCAACCATAATTTTTTTACGTGTTTCTTGGCTCTAAGTAGCACAAAAAAATCGATATATGAAAGGACAGGCACATTTTGTCGCCTACGTGTGACTAATTCACCAACTTTAACAATTAATAACTCGGAAAGTGTACGGTAAATCTCGTGGAAACTCCGCATACGCATGGACGAAGGTCTCGACAATGCTATAAAAGAAAATCGGGCTTTTATCTTGAACTCGCTCCAATCACCGTACCTCCTTAAGGGGCTATACCAGTGCGACACTTTCAAAAAATCGTTTTTTTTTTTGCCTCTTTCGACTGTTTATACTTTCAAGAATATCCTGTAAAAATGTCAAGGCCGTATGTCTAATCACTTTATCTTGCAAAAATCGATAGTTAAATCTTTAAACGCGTTTTTCTCGAAATGAAATTTTTCAAATTTGCTGACATTCTAACTCAAAGAGCAATTATCCGATTGACTTGAAATTTGAACTGAGTACTCTTGAATATATTTACTCTGCAATGACGTAAGATATTTTTGATTGGATGAAAATTGACGATTTGGCATTGGAAAAAACGACCATTTTATAGGCAAGAAAACAGACTTTTTTCATAACTACGCCATTTTGTTAGATTTTGATAGTTTTCGAAAATCCTACGTCATTGTACAGGAAATACCTTCCAGTTTAACGACATTTTTTCCTTTTTCGGTTCCAGCTACTCAATCGGTCGGAATCGTGTCAGCAATGGAGGAACTTTTTTTTTTGGCGACTCCGAAGGCAGCGCATAAGTCGCTTGGATCTTAATATTTGTCTATGAAAAAATTATGTAATATAGGTCAAATATAGCCAAATATATTCTTAATTTTCCGAAACATTAAATTGAGTACTTTTCTTCCAAAAAATTCCCGAAAATCACCCAAATTTTCAGCGATTACACTGGTATAGCCCCTTAAGGAGGTTGCAGCGTTAGCCGCAGTCCAAGATTATATTTGAAAGAAAAATATATGTTATAGTCTAGACTACACTGAGTCTACGAATTTTCGATTTTTTTCCCCACAAAACACTAGATAAAAGATAGTTTAATGCATGTAATTTTACATGTGGTTACATCGGCAAGACGTTCACGCTACGGGGGATGTATTTTTTTTGGCTTTTTAGCTAACATTTAGAAAAAGAAACCATCTTGCCCATCGTAAACCATATATAGGTTAATATTGATTATTAAAATTTGATTTCATACATAATTGATTAATAAAACATATTATTTATTTGAAAAGTACGAATATTTTTATTTTAATATAAGCTACAAACATGGAGGTTATGTGTGGAACACAATTGCCGATAAATGGCCGCCTCGTCCCCGTTTGCAAACGTTCACTCTTTTAACGAAATTTTCAATAACATTTTGGCATACCCAGGTAGGAATTGACGATGAAAAAAGGGCTCGCCAAGCTCTGAAACAAGGCTCACATTTTTTAATTCAGGCTGAGCACCAGCCTGATTTCAGGCCTAGCTGAACCCCTGAATGATAACGCGGTTTCAGGCTCTTGCACACAGGCTTGACCAAAGGCTGGTAGAGAAGACTGTACTAAGCCTGAAACGACGAAACAACAAGGCTCAAAACGATCCTTAATGAAGCCTTCACGAGCATTTATGACCAGGCTTTTCCCAAACTCTTCCCGAGGTTATATGAGGCCTGTTTTTAGTTTTCTATATTCTACATTGGGGTAAATTTAATAAATTTGTAAAGAATTCATTTGATTTATTATATGTATTTATTATTTGTTATATTATTTGTTACAAAATATATATAAAAAATATTTTTAAAAACAATACTTTATTTTATTGCGTACTTTTATTTTCGTATATACTTTTTTGTGTACCTCATAAATATCGATAAGAGCATATGTTTAAATGTTCTGAGCTGCCTCCTTCGCTTTCGTTTTTCGTGCCTTCGCACCCGACAAATGTATTGCTAAATTGTTTTTTCATTACAGTACAGAAAAAATATTATTTTAAACTAATTTTATTTTATCACAACCTGAAACAAGCCTGCATCCAGCCTTGATTTTTCAGCCTCAAAATTCACCCGCTGAATAAAGCTTGAAATAACCCTGAGTTTAGGCTAAGCAGCCAATCTTGGTTCCAGGCTGCTCCAAACGATGCAATGAAACCTGGGCCAGGTCTGTCTCACTCAGGCTCGGTGAAACAAGGCTCGCACAAGCTTGTTTCCATCGTCAGCCTTTTGATTTCCTACCTGGGTAATTGCGGACTAATTTCATTAATGGTGCGTCCAATTGCTTCCTTGAGCTCGGCAATGGTCTGTGGATCATTGGCATACACCTTTCCCTTCAGAAAAACCCCTAAGAAAAAAGTTCAATGCCGTCAAATCGCACGATCTTGGTGGCCAATTCGTATCGCCGCGGCGCGAGATAACACGACCCTGAAACTTCGCCTGCAATAACTGCATTGTTCCGCCCGCAGTGTGGCACGTTGCGCCATCTTGTTAAAAGAATATATATCTTCCAAGTCCATGCCGTTTATGCCATTTATCGGAAATTGTGTTACACACATAACCTCCATGCTTGTACCTTTTATTAAAATAAAACTATTCGTACTTCTCAAATAAATCATACGTTTTATTAATGAATGAAAATGTCAGGCCATTTTGAGACACCCTTTATATTCAATATTGAATCATGAAGGTTTGATGGAAGATTACGAATCTTGACTGACGAATGAAAAGCATTGCTGCCAACCTCAATGTCCGCGAAGTTGCCGTATTTCGGCAACACTTGCAAGGAACATCACTTTGGCGTCCTCCGATTTTGTTGAAACTTTTTTATGTGAAAGAGTATCAAAAACTAAGGGACACGTATTTTTTTATCGGCGAAAAAACGGGTTTAAGGGGTGAAACGCACCCTCAAAAATGGGGACGTTTTTCGTTTTTCGTCGATTACGTTTTAACGGTACGAGGTATAAAAAAATTTCAAATTGCAACAATGTTTATTTTTTGTCTACTTTTGGAGATGAGAACGTTATAACGTTATCGACGAAAAACGAAAAAAAAACCCTAAAAAAATACGTGTCTTAGTTTTTGATACTCTTCCACATAAAAAAGTTTCAACAAAATCGGAGGAGGACACCAAAGTGATGTTCCTTGTTAATATTAATTGATGGTAATAATAAATAATCTCGTGACATAAATATAAATATGCATAATTATAAATGACTCAAAATTTCATTCCGAGTTGCAGAAAAAAAATAAGCTGACGCAGTTTGTTCATAATAATTATCGATAATGTTTCCAATACTTTTTCAAGTTGGTAGTGACACAAAAGTTTTTCTTATTTACGTAATAGAAATATAAAAATGCATAATTTTGCCCCTTAATTGTATATTTTATGAAAAATTAGCATTTGCAGAATAAATTTATACCGAGTGTGCATTTTTAAAGGTTCATTGAAAGAAAAATTCACAAACCGTCATTTAACTCAACTAGCTCCAACCTCCTTAATATATAAACATAAACATATTCTATATATACGTTCACACAATGGTCCCGCAAAGCGAGATATTCGACTGTGCTTATCAGCAAGCGGACGAAATTGCAAGCCTCCAAAAATAGAATATTCCGTAGGAATAAAGCTAGCGCTATTTTGTACACACGTAAATACGAAGCACGAAGTAATGTCCGCGCCGACTGTAATTTTTTTTGTTGTCTACTAGTTTATTTATTTGGGATTTGGAAAAAGGAATGTTATTAGCATACATTGAACTTGCGTCGTTTAAGGGGTTACCCCCACTTGCGATTTTGAAAAAATCGATTTTTTTTATTGCATTTTTTTGAAGTGCAATTTGAAGTGCAGTTTTTTTTGATGCCCGGAATACATGACTCTATGTAAGTTTACAAAAAAAAAAAAACTTTCTTCGTGTAAACTGAAATTGAAACTTTAAACGCGTTTTTCTCAAAATGGCATTTCTGAAGTCGGTGACCAAGATTACTCGAACACTAATGAACCGATCTTCTTGAAATTTTGCAGGCTTATTTAATACATAAAAATGTAGTCTTTAATCGTTCGATTTTTTTTTTCGAAAAAAATGGCCGTTTTATAGCCAAAAAACGGCCGTTTTTTTCGTTAAAATCGAACCATTAACTTTGACTGTCCGCCATTTTGTGAAAAATGAATATTTTTTAAAATCCTTCGATTAAAGACTAGTTTATACTTATATTTGACTAAATCCATCCGCATTTCTTTTTCAGATGATCCACTTCGCCACAATGTTGGTCACCGCAAACCGTGTATATAAAAACATTATTTCATTGACGGCCATTTGCCACTAAACAATGTAATATTTTTCAATAAAAAATTACTGAAAGTTCTTCAAGATGTGTTCTTTAAGATGGTATATTGATCGATTAAAAAAGCTTTGTAGTTTTCTTTTAAAAAATTCATGAAAAAGGCCTTTTTTTGCGCTACAAGTGGGGGTAACGCCTTAAATTTTTATTTAAAAAATTTACAAATTAACAACGTTATTGAGATATAATAGAGCCTCTGTATAAAAAATGTGGTCCAACGGCCCGATCGATAACTTGTCAAGTTGGTCTGAAAGATAAAAATAAAAGAGTTTCATAGAATATATAAATGGCGTTGCCATTTTGCGTAGCCGTCTTTCGAAAAGGAAAAAATTCCCAAAATGGCGCATGCTAAAAAAGAAGTGTGATTTTAGCGAAATTTTTACTCATT
The DNA here is from genome assembly GCA_944452715.1 of Ophion slaviceki. Taxonomy (NCBI): domain Eukaryota; kingdom Metazoa; phylum Arthropoda; class Insecta; order Hymenoptera; family Ichneumonidae; genus Ophion; species Ophion slaviceki. Next base: position 22,485,264 of record OX101791.1, read on the forward strand.
ATTCGGAGGCATCAAAAATACTAAATTTCAAACAAAAAATGGCTACGTACAAAAATAGCTACTGCAATTACGGAAATATTGGTTTGTAAAAATTGGTCAATTTTCAAGATTTAAACTTGACATTTATTGCACACATTCTTCAATATGTACACATTAAGAAAATGCAAATGAATATTTGTTTTTCATTTGCAAGAATGCAAAAGAAATATTCATCGCCGCTAAATTCACACTTTCAAATAAGAAAGTTTGCTTAGAATTTAATCATTTTTTTTTCTCGTCTGCGACGTAGCGAGACTTATCGAAACTCCGAGGCTGAACTTTTACCAGACGCGTGTACGCCTCAAGGTCTTACCGAATATGGCTCACCGAGAAATATAACTTTTTTGGGACTTTTTTTTAAGAATACTAAAAAAGCAATCAAAATGCAGTCTGGAGAATTTATTCTACATGTGTTGACGTACACAAGAAAAACAAGTTTTATAGTAAAAAATACAAAATGGCGGCTTAGTCGTAGCTACACTAAAAGCGTTTTTTTTCAATAAGTTCTGCGAGAGGACGCAGAACTTTTAAGGAAAAGCACCTACAACAAAAATAAATCGTCAGTTACATTAGTTTTGCTAAAGAAGTACACACGATTAAAAAAAAATATGGTCATTTCGCAAAATGGCATAATTTTGACAAAAATTGTTTTTTTTTTCTCTAAAAAATCGGTCTTAATTTGTATGTGAAAGCGGGAATTGTTGATGAATTGTAAAAATAATTTATACTTTTTCAGAAAATGAATCTAAAAAGCTACGGTTAGAATTTCAAGTCAATCGGAAGAAATCTGCCCGAATTAGGTATACGTTCTTCCCGATTTCAAAAACCTGCTTTCGAGAAAAAACGCCCTTAAAATTTCGAAACTGATTTAGGAGCTATCGTCCACACGGCGGAATTGAAGCTCTCTTTAAGCTCTCTTTAGCTCTCAAAAAAGGCCTTTTTCATGAATTTTTTTAAAGAAAACTACAAAACTTTTTTAATCGATCAATATTCCATCTTAAAGAACACATCTTGAAGAACTTTCAGTAATTTTTTTATTGAAAAATATTACATTGTTTAGTGGCAAATGGCCGTCAATGAAATAATGTTTTTATATACACGGTTTGCGGTGACCAACATTGCGGCGAAGTGGATCATCTGAAAAAAAAATGCGGATGGATTTAGTCAAATATAAGTATAAACTAGTCTTTAATCGAAGGATTTTAAAAAATATTCATTTTTCACAAAATGGCGGACAGTCAAAGTTAATGGTTCGATTTTAACGAAAAAAAACGGCCGTTTTTGGCTATAAAACGGCCATTTTTTTTCGAAAAAAAAATCGAACGATTAAAGACTACATTTTTATGTATTAAATAAGCCTGCAAAATTTCAAGAAGATCGGTTCATTAGTGTTCGAGTAATCTTGGTCACCGACTTCAGAAATGCCATTTTGAGAAAAACGCGTTTAAAGTTTCAATTTCAGTTTACACGAAGAAAATATTTTTTTTGTAAACTTACATAGAGTCATCTATTCCGGGCATCAAAAAAAAACTGCACTTCAAATTGCACTTCAAAAAAATGCAATAAAAAAAATCGATTTTTTCAAAATCGCAAGTGGGGGTAACCCCTTAAATTCTGCGTTTACCCGCGAGACATTTTGACAGTAGGTCTTCCGTTGTTACATCGTTGTATATTTTTCGCACAGCGACTGGACCCAACGACTCCAAATTGCTACTTTTACCGTCTCGGCTGTTTCGTGCGTTTCGGAGCGCTGAAAGGCGCTTCGGAAAATGAGCTATAAACATTTTTGTTTTTATTTTCCCGTAAAATTCCTTTTGTGTATATATATATATTTTATATAGTATATTTTGCATATATTCATTCATTCTTTTGTATTTTGTTTTTATATATTATATAAGGTAAATAGCCCAGTTATTGAACACTATCTTGTATTTGTATTATTTCTCATTCACCTGCATGCATTTACTTATTTACAAAAATTTCATTACATATATGCAACTTTTAGCTATCAAAATGTTACGTTACTTGTGCAAAAAAAGGTTTAATTAATAGAAAAAAAAATTATTTAATCAGCAACGGTGACCCGATTTGACGTCTCGTGGTAACTGCTTATCGTTTTTGCTAAGACGCGCCGCTTCATGCGTAAGGGCATAAAAAATTCAAAAACTGTCGCATCTCAAAAAGTAAAGACGTTTCGGGTTCCTCAGAAAATTGCTTACAAATAACAATTTAAAAAAATTAATTAATTATTTGTTAAAAAATACGGTGTTCGATCATTGGGACATAGAAAATGCAGTGTGTCCCAATTATTGAACACTCGAATTCTCCAAGATGGTGTCATTAAACCCGTCAAAACATCGAGACAGTTAACGTGTGACAGATCGTGTGAATCGGATTTATTCAAACAAAAACTTACAGTTTTTGTTTGAATAAATCCGAATGAAAATTTTGTTTGTTAATAACTCTAAGATCGTCAAATATATTTTTATTTGTATTTTCGTGCAACAAACATAAAAAGAAAAGTAAAAAGAGAATATAACCTAAATGTAACCTAAAAATACGAATGTAATGTTCAATATTTTTTGCTCGCCGATATTTCAGGGAGCCAAGCTGCGACAAAATCAAACAAAAACAGAACATAAAAACGAGGAAGCTGAAAAGAAAAATAAAATAAAGTTCGAGTTGAAAAGCAAAAATAAACCAAATGCGAATGAACCAAAAACCTGTCGAAAGAGACTAAATATATATTTTTGAATTTTTACATGATTAATAAAAGATTATTTAAGTGTTTGATTTTGCTTTTATTTCTTAATATTGTACCCAAAATAATATTTTCAGAACGGAAAAAGAATTCTCGATAGTGTTCAATAACTGGGACATGCCTGTTCAATATTAGGGGCATAGGCTCTTCCAGTGTTCAATAATTGGGACATTTGCATGCTTCACATTGTTATTCTTTTTTTTTCATTTGAAATCATTTAAAAATAATTTAAATGGTGATTTTTCGAAAGTAAAAATATCAAAGTATCATTTGAACATGAACGCGATGGTTTTTTCTTGATTTTATGTTTTTTTCTCACCGAATTCAATCCCCCAGATCCTTAGCTGTTCAATAATTGGAACATTTACCTTAGTATATTTTGTATATATTCATTCTTTCGATGTTTATGCATCGATTAAAAATGAACCTCAAAAAAATGCATGCGAAGTATAGACTTATTCTGTAGATGCTAATTTCTCACAAAATATAAACAGCGTATCCCTCTTATCTCCGCCACCCGAAATAACTCGGTAATTATCGACGTCACAAAAAACGTTTCAGACAAAAGTTGTACGGTGTGAAGGGGGCCATCAAAGGCTACCAATTTTTTTTTATTTCGGTAGAGGCGTTGACGCACAGTGAAGGTCACTGTGCTTTTTAAAATGGAATGGTACATTTTTTTTCAACCATCTTTATCTTTATTGTTTACCATAAAAAACATTAGGGGGTCAAAGTCGTTCAAGGTCAGTATCGATGATACAAATATAAATATCTCGAATGACTATCAAATATTTGGTGGTACTCCGAGATATTTAGATTTGCATTTCATTTTAATAGGTGTTCGAGACTGACCTTGAATGACCTTGAACGACTTTGACCCCTTAATGTTTTTTTATGCGGCTTGAGGTGCTCCACAAGGTGGTTGAAAAAAAATGTACCATTGCATTAAAAAAAAAGTGGAGGTGACCCTCACTGTGCGTCAGCGCCTCTAACGAAATTTTGAAAAAAACGGTCCCGTTTAATGGCCCCCTTCACACCGTCCAACTTTTGTCTCGGACATTTTTTTGTGACTTCGATAATTATCGAGTTATTTCGGGTGGCAGAGATAAGAGGGACACCATGTATAATAAAGGGGTTACCCCCACTTGTGATTTTGAAAAAATCGATTTTTTTTATTGCATTTTTTTGAAGTGCAATTTGAAGTGCAGTTTTTTATGCCCGGAATAGATGACTCTATGTAAGTTTACAAAAAAAAATATTTTCTTCGTGTAAACTGAAATTGAAACTTTAAACGCGTTTTTCTCAAAATGGCATTTTTGAAGTCGGTGACCAAGATTACTCGAACACTAATGAACCGATCTTCTTGAAATTTTGCAGGCTTCTTTAATACATAAAAATGTAGTCTTTAATCGTTCGATTTTTTTTTTCGCAAAAAAATGGCCGTTTTATAGCCAAAAAACGGCCGTTTTTTTTTCGTTAAAATCGAACCATTAACTTTGACTGTCCGCCATTTTGTGAAAAATGAATATTTTTTAAAATCCTTCGATTAAAGACTAGTTTATACTTATATTTGACTAAATCCATCCGCATTTTTTTTCAGATGATCCACTTCGCCGCAATGTTGGTCACCGCAAACCGTGTATATAAAAACATTATTTCATTGACGGCCATTTGCCACTAAACAATGTAATATTTTTCAATAAAAAAATTACTGAAAGTTCTTCAAGATGTGTTCTTTAAGATGGTATATTGATCGATTAAAAAAGTTTTGGAGTTTTCTTTAAAAAAATTCATGAAAAAGGCCTTTTTTTGCGCTACAAGTGGGGGTAACGCCTTAAAAGGGCAAAACTTTCGTGTTATTACCAACTTGAAAAAGCGCAACATTATCGATGATTATTTTGAATAGCCAAAAAAATTACATCACCCGTAGCGTGAACGTCTTGCCCATCTAACCGCACGTAAAACTACATACATTAAACTACTTTTTATATCCGATGTTTTCTGGTGAAAAAAATTTAAAAAAATCCTAGACTCAGAATAGTCTACCCAATAACATATATACAGGGTGTCCTGTTACGAATGACTAATCCTGCCCCTGCCGATAGGTCAGATCATGTCCTACAATATGCCGGAATTTCAGTTTAGCAAAAGTCCCACGATTTTTTAGATAAAAAGCATTTGCTTTTGGTTTTTCGCATGCTACTTCTACTAATGATAACTTTATTGGCCCGGTTAAAAAAAAATACTCTTGGCTATTCGTTTTATCTAGAAAAGTCTTATTTTCAACCTAAAATGTTGAGGAAACTGTATGAAAAAAGATCTTGTGCAGAATTTTCATACAAACCAATTTGAACATCTGACTTTGATAGCCTGCGGTATAAAAAAAATGTACTCCGCATGTCGTGCCAATTACTTCAAAAAGTTGCTTAGTTATTGTCGATTCATATCATTTGTAGAAATGGCATGCGAAAAACCAAAGACAGATGATTTTTTTTTATATAATATAAAGCCCAAAATCGATAAAAAGTCGACAGTTGCGGGATTATCCATTCATAACAGAACACCCTGTATATGTATTTAAATCTTGCATTGTGGTTAACGTCCCAACCTCCTTAAGCCAACGACAAAAAGGTCAACATTTTTTCCGCTCAGATGTAGCGCCTTCATCGACGAAACGCTGAAGCCTCCTCAAGCTTCGAGTCCCTTCACAGACGCTTTTCATCCGTTCGTTATTCAAGCTGCTCCATAAAATAATTAAGGCCTTAGGCCACAGTAACGGGTAGAAAATCATGTGCGAATTTAACCATTTTTTTTCGTACGAAAAAGTGATTTCCTGATAAAATTAATTACACATCGATTTAGTATGAATATCAAGCTGTTAGAAAAAATATATATATATATATTTTTCTATGTACAAAATGGCCGACTACTAATATTGTCTTTTGTTATCTTTTTTTTAGGCACTCCGCGGCGTGACATTTAGCATCCACAATTTGTTACCTAGAGCAAAAAACAAAAATTCTCGTCAATCTACATTAGAATACCTAGAGAAGTACGTACGGAATTAAAAAAATATTGTTTTATTCCAAATTTGTAGGTATTTGAACTTAAGAAATGAATTTTCAGTGAAAAATTTCGTTATAACTGCTCATAAACTGCTCATAAAATGAAAAGTTTTCGATTAATCAGAAATTCCGTACGTACTTCTCTGCGAAATGCAATTACGAACATAACTTTTAAATTTGAAGTAAATCGAGTGAAAATTGTTGAAGTTATTTGTCACGCCAATTGGAAAAAAGCTGTTTCGAGAAGTTTCGAGTAGTCGGCCATTTTGTACATCGAAAAAAAATTTATATTTTCTAACAGCTTGATATTCAAAGTAATTAATTTTATGAGTGAATCACTTTTTCATGTGAAAAAAAACTGTTAAATTCGCACATGATTTTATACCCGTTACTGTGGCTTAAGGCTTTAAGTGAACAATAAAAAGGTCAACATTTTTTCCGCTCAGATGTAGCGCCTTAAAAACCTATATCCCTTAACCTTCATCGACGAAACGCTGAAGCCTCCTCAAGCTCCGAGTCCCTGCACAGACGCTTTTCATCCGTTCGTTATTCAAACTGCTCCATAAAATAATTAATACTCTCCTTCGGAACACAAATTATCGCGATCCCGTGGATCTTGCGTTGAATCTTGATCGCGCTATTTCAACGCGAAAAATTTCGCATCACGGAGGCGAGAATTTTCTGCCAGTGTCGAGAGGAAAAATTAGGATTTGGCCACAGCAAGACGCGCTGGTCGCCGTCCGGGCCAGAGGCGAAGTTCCGGTGCCGCTGGTCGAGAAAAAAAGGGAAAGGAAGAGAGGAGGAGAGAAAAAAAGGGTGGGGGTAGAGAGTATCACAAGCATCAGGGTGCGTGGGCTTTCCTTCTCTGCGGTTATCCGCGTACGTGGGCCTTGTCATTCGACATATGACGATCAACTGCGTCCACATATATACACACACACACACACACACACACACATGTGTGTGTACACATATGCATGAATGTTTTTTCCTCTCTCCGTGCGGTAGCATGCGGCTCCCTATCGCAGAAACGTGTTCCGTGTTCCATTAGTTGACGCGTCAGAGAGCTTCGTTTTTCAGTCTTCGTGCGTAACTCGTGCGACCAGTACACGCGACATCTCGCGCGCTCTTCGACCGTCCTTTCTCGCGGTTTGATGTTTAATCGCGCGTCCCAGCTACGTACAACGATAATTAGCCGTACGACGATCAGTGCTTCGTAACATCGTGAATTGAAATTACACCCTTGAAGTGAAGTTTGAAAATAAGAAAGGAATTTTCCATACCGGACGACAGAGAACAGCCGAGTTTGAATATTTTACAATATCAATCGCGATATATAATTTAGGACGTGTTGATTCTTCAGCTTTTTACGGTACGTTCTCTTCTAAATCGTTGTCAACACTCAACTTAATGAAATCATAATTTAACACCGAAACTAGCGATGTAAGATTTTTCTAAATCTATTTATTCTATTTTAACAATTTATTTTAATATTTATTTTAATTAACAAATATATCTATCGATTTTAATTGAAATATGGCATTTATTTTCATTGAGAAATAAATCTATTTATTTTAATATAAAAATAACTCTGGTTATGTTGGTTTAAAAATAGATCTACTTATATCTAAATATTTTATGGATTAGACGTTTGGATCGTCGGAATGCAACGAAAATTCTTTTTAATTTCTTATTTTCATCGTTATCCAACATAATTTTTTGCACATTTGGTGTAGATCGCTATATGAGATTCTTAAAAAATGTATCGCTGATTTTCGTTGCTTAAATTAAAGAAAATTAATTTTCGTTGCATTCTAACGATGTAAATTTCAACGCGATAATATTTGTTCAATTCGTTTTTTAATAGACTTTATTTCTCAACGGAGTACGCCTCTTACTTTCGATGACGAAGAATGAATAATAAATGCCGATAACAAATTGAAGAGTTATTTGTGCGATCGATGAGTCAATAGCGCCCTTGAAAATTTGCAAGTATAATGTCATACGCTAGGCAGCCAAAATTTACGGCATTTTTGTTCTCGCTTCGATTTATCGTAAAAGAAAAACATGACTCGTTACGCGCGGTTGTTGATTCATCGCCTTGGCAGTTTTAACGCAACTCTACGATGACTTTGCCTGCAAATATGTTTTTTTCCCTGCTACATTATTCTTTCGCTGAATCCTTAACCTCGCTTTTTTTCCAACTTCCATCCCGCGGTAGTTCAAATTGTTCACACTGTACGAAACCTCGAGTTACGGGTTAAAGTATAGTTGGAACGCAACGAAAATTCTTTTCCTTTTCTTAGTTTCATTACTATGCGAAATCATGTTTTGCAGATTGTAGATCGCTGAATGAGAATTAAAAAAATGTTCGCGTGATTTTCGCAGCTCAAATCTACGTCTACGGAAATTTGTGGAAATAAGAGAAAATTCGTTTACGTTGCATTCCAACGATGCAAACTTCAACGTCGTCTCGAGCTTGGGCATGCGACGAATCTGCCACGGTGAAAGAACGAGATAAAGAGCATTTTGCAGGAACGATACATTTGTGTAACTCGATATTTAACGGAGAAGGTTATAGTCCAATGAAAGAGACGAAAAGCCAGCACTTTTTAGCCTAGAATTAGAATTTCTTACTGAGGCTAGATGGTTGCATAGTGAAAGTAACCCCAATGAAATTTCGCCCCTCAATTCGCCCCAACCCTAAGAAATAGGGGTTGGAAACTTAAAAATCGCCGTATCTCGATAATTTATAGCCCGATAAAAAAATGTTTCAAACAAAAGTTGCTTGGAATAATAAAAAACGTATAAAGTTGTCTGACGTCCAGCCTCCTATCTTTGAAAATAACAGCACAATAATTATTACAAAATTCGAAAGTACATCTTTAGAAAATCGTAAAAATACTTATATATTAAAAACAAATTCGACATATATCGAATCAGAATAAGTTCCTCTATATTTCTAGCAAGATGTTTTTTTTTCGCTGGAATGGAGAGGACCAGTGAATGGACAAAAGCTGATTTATATTCAAAATCAGTAAAAAATATGAATTGTCGATGAAAACTCGAATCACTATAATTTAGGGAAAAATCTATTGTTAAACTCGATTTCTCGATTTAATATCGAATTTTGAGGCTACACGGAATTTTTCTAGTTTGCGGTACTTGCACACCGCGCAACTTACAAGGACCATCACTTTGGTGTGCTCCTCCGATTTTGTTGAAACTTTTTTATGTGGAAGAGTATCAAAAACTAAGAGACACGTATTTTTTTTTATCGGCGGAAAAACGGTTTTAAAGGGTGAAACGCACCCTCGAAAATAAGGGTGTTTTTCGTCGATAACGTTTTCGTTCTCATCTACAATGTATAGTACACACAAAAATAAACATTGTTGCAATTTGATATTTTTGAATATCTCGTACCGTTAAAACGTTATCGACGAAAAACGAAAAACATCCCCATTTGTGAGGGTGCGTTTCACCGTTGAAAACCGCTTTTCCGCCGATAAAAAAATACGTGTCTCTTGGTTTTGATACCCTTCCGCATAAAAAAGTGTCAACAAAATCGGAGGAGGACACCAAAGTGATGTTCCTTGTTAGTTACGATACGGCTGTGCACAGTAAGTGTTCAAAATGCGAGAACAATAGTTTTTATAAGTTTTGAGGGTACGTATCACTTTCATTACGTGAAAAAGACCCAATCTTTGATTTTTCGCAAATGTTTTAAATAAATTCGTACTAATGAGTCAGAATTAGACATGTCTATTGACTGGAGCTGTACCCTAACCTCTTTCCAGCGAATGGACATAAGGGCTTTGTTCTGACGATTCTCAAAGCAAAGTAAAAAATTGAGTTTATCTACTAAAAATTGCTATTTTAATCATTGTCAAGATATAACAATGTTACATTGATATAACAATGTTACAATAACATTTCATTGAATATTTCCATAAAATCAATTCCCTCGTTTTTTTTTTGGCAAAATTTAACTTTTTATTTCTCTGTCGAAACAAACTTTGGTAGTTCCTTTGAGAATTAATGCGGTCCTCTAGTTTCTCGGCTGTTTTTTTACGGCTTTTTCAATAATTTTTTACGGGCAAAGCATCGAAATAATCAATCTCATTGTTTTTGCATAATCTTTATTAACATTTAAATAAGCTTTACAAATTTTTTGAAGTCAAAATATATAATAGAATAAACGTTATAGTTGCCGACAGGAAGACATCAAGTAAAAGAGGTGCTTGGCGGTGACCAAGATTGTGGCTGTTCTGCTTATCTGAAATCAAAAAACCAGACGGCATTTTAATCTTCATATTTAAGACTAGCGATTGAACTAGAGTGAATTCTAAATTACAAAAATTGATTTTTTTATACACTTTTGAAAATTACATTCTATTTTTTACTCATTTTTTCTTAAGTTTTTCGCTCGTACAAAAAAACTATCGAAGCAATCATGATAATCCTAGTTCAATCTCTGGCTTATAACATATTAAAGATGCTGTATAAATTTGAACAAGATCGGTGCAGTAGTTTCTGAAATATCGTGGTCACCGTTTCGAAAAATAGTGTTTCGAGAAAAACGCGTTTGAAAGTATACCTGCTCCGTTCCAGGGCCGTAACTTGTGAACCACTTCGAATATCGAAAAATCCTTTGGCACACATTTTCTACACATGTTGTAGATGTGATTTATGAAAAAAAATCGATTTTTTCGACCCGAGAAACTAGAGGACCACTTTAAGGTGCAAAATGCTTTGTGTATTTTCTACGAAATCGTAATAACGAATATAATACTCACATGTATAAGAATATTATAATTATTGTGCAACACAGTGATCTCCGAATCTAGCATTTAATAAAAATAAATCATATTGCTTGACAGCGTTCGTCTGTCCATTTATTAGCGGTTGAGTGTCCATTTACTGGTCATTTCATGACATGAGGTTCATGACCTGGCGATTTAGTCGTTTTGCTTATCTATCAATTCCTTCAATATTATTTGTTGCAATTACTTCGAACATTTTGTTCTACCATCAGAATAAAATCTTCTGGTAGCTATAGCCATTGACAAATACGTTTTGATTATATTTCCATTTTACAATCCATCGAATCCTACAGTGTCCTTATTCGTCCATTCACTGGTCGCTTTACCCTATGTGTAATTTGATTCACTCGTGGGGTAAACCCTTTTCATATTTCGGAAGTTCGAGAAAAACCGCAAATTCCATGTACACTCATACGTCATGGAGTGTTTCACTCGTATCTTATCTGCGTTCTTATCAGGTCGACCGATCTTTGTCATCCTCGGATGTGTACCTTCGTTGTATGTACAGATGCATGTGTGTATGCACACACACACATACACACACACGCGCACGCACGCACACACACACACACACACACAAACACACACACACACACACACACACACACACACACACACACACACACACACACACACACACACATTCACACGGGTATATAGGTCGTGGTAACGTACGGTTGTTTATTATCGCGAACATTTGTATTGCCCACCTCGACACTAATCACGCAGCAGGTATCGGTGGACTTTGCCAGGAAAAATACGTCTTCGCTTCAACCCTTTGCACTCGGTATTTTGACTGCATGAAAAAAATACTTAATCGAGCTTTCCTTACTCATTGAAGAAGGAGTACCGTAAAACGGGGTAAATTGACATTAAGGGCAACTTTGACAGTTTTTGGGGCTACTTTAACAAAGCGCCAAAATACGGTTTAAGGGGCTATACCACTGTAAAAGCTGAAAATTTGAATGGTTTTCGAGAAGTTTTTGGAAGAAAAGTACTCAATTAAATGTTTTGGAAAATTAAAAATATATTTGGGTAAATTTGACCTATATTACATAATTTTTTCATAGAAAAATATTGAGATCCAAGCGACTTATGCGCTGCCTTCGGAGGCGCCAAAAAAAAGTTCCTCAACTGCTGACATGATTCCGGCCGATTGAGTAGCTGAAGCCGAAAAAGGAAAAAATGTCGTTAAACTGGAAGGTATTTCCTGTACAATGACGTAGGAATTTCGAAAAATGTCAAAATCTAACAAAATGGCGTAGTTATGAAAAGAAAGTCTGTTTTCTTGCCTATAAAATGGTCGTTTTTTTCAATGCCAAATCGTCAATTTTCATCCAATCAAAAATATCGTACGTCATTGTAGAGTAAATATATTCAAGAGTACTCAGTTCAAATTTCTAGTCTATAGGATTATTGCTCTTTGAGTTATGATGTCAGCAAATTTGAAAAAGCTCACTTCGGGAAAAACGCGTTTAAAGATTTAACTATCGATTTTTGCAAGATGCAATGATATTGATATAAATGATAATGATATTCTTGAGAGTATAAACTGTCGAAAAGGCAAAAAAACATCGATTTTTTTAAAGTGTTACACTGGTATAGCCCCTTAAATGTGTGCGCATTAATATGTGTTTAAATTTGTTGTTCAAATTTATTATAATGTTGCTAAAGTAGATTGTAACGTTGCTCGAGTTTATTGTTATCTCAATGATAATCATAAGACTGATTAAGTGCCTATAATAGTAGCCTAGGTACTTGATATTTTCATGTAAAATGTTCCCTTAATAAAGATGACAATTTGATTGTAAAAAAGCGTTGTTTTTCATTTAATTCCATGTATAATGCATGAAATATTTATTTGTTTGTCAACATGATGTCAAAGTATTCCTTAATATTTGACGTAAGTTGCATTTCGATGCCTTGTCAGAGAAACCCCACACACGAGGTTACTTTGACACTAAAATAAAAAAATATAAAATTTTGGGGGGGCTTGACTTTCTTATACATTTGATAGCCAATGTACATGAAGTTTGCATCGTTGCTATCCAACGGTTTCATTTTTTTTTTGGATTTTGTTTGGTTGGTCCCGGTGGCCGTAAATATTTTTTATTCATTTTACCATATTTTTTTAGCAACTAGAGCCGAACTGACCAAGAAAAAATAGGAAATTACAAAATCGAAAAAAAAAATGAAACCGTTGGATAGCAACGATGCAAACTTCATGTACATTGATAGCCAAAGGACACACTGTTCTATTGGAGCGAAAAAGTTGGAATTTGGGATGTTAAAAAAAGTTACAAGTATCAATTAAATTAAAGTATCAAGCTTAATTGGCCATTTGCTTAGTCAGGAGGGGACAGGGGTGGGCACTGCCTCGACCGCCAAGAAACTCCAGTAATTTAATTGAAATAATCGATTCATTTTATTTGTTCCACCCAAACAAGAATAGAGAAATCTATACTTGTAATAAAGCAGTAAAGTTTGTCTGCTGTCTGTATGTATCGCATGTATGTATCGCTCGCATCACTTAAAAACTACTGAACAGAATGAAATATGGTTTTTTTTCTGTTGCACGGCTTAAAATGCCACGAAGGTAATGGTATATGTTTCATTTAAGGCGTTACCCCCACTTGTAGCGCAAAAAAAGGCCTTTTTCATGAATTTTTTAAAAGAAAACTACAAAACTTTTTCAATCGATCAATATACCATCTTAAAGAACACATCTCGAAGCACTTTCAGTAATTTTTTTATTGAAAAATATTACATTGTTTAGTGGCAAATGGCCGTCAATGAAATAATGTTTTTATATACACGGTTTGCGGTGACCAACATTGCGGCGAAGTGGATCATCTGAAAAAAAATGCGGATGGATTTAGTCAAACATAAGTATAAACTAGTCTTTAATCGAAGGATTTTAAAAAAATATTCATTTTTCACAAAATGGCGGACAGTCAAAGTTAATGGTTCGATTTTAACGAAAAAAAAACAGCCGTTTTTTTGCTATAAAACGGCCATTTTTTCGAAAAAAAAAAAATGGAACGATTAAAGACTACATTTTTATAAGCCTGCGAAATTTCAAGAAGATCGGTTCATTAGTGTTCGAGTAATCTTGGTCACCGACTTCAGAAATGCCATTTTGAGAAAAACGCGTTTAAAGTTTCAATTTCAGTTTACAGGAAGAAAATATTTTGTTTTGTAAACTTACATACAGTCATCTATCCCGGGCCCATACAGAAGTATGGGCCCGGATACTTATACTTCAAAAAAATGCAATAAAAAAAAATCGATTTTTTCAAAATCGCAAGTGGGGTACCCCTTAAATCGAACGAGCATAAGTTGAGCAATTGATTGCTTTACCAAAAAACGTTACCGAGGGAGAAATTCTGACAGGGTGAAACAGTGTTTATACGTCGGATACCGCTTATTCTCAATAACTTTGCGTATCAATTCAAGCGAGTGCAGTTCCCCGTAACCGTCTGCTTTGCGATGACGATTAACAAAGCGCAAGGACAAAGGCTACGAGCGGCTGGAGTTGACCTACGAACAGCCTGCTTCTCGCATGGCCAGCTCTATGTCGCCTGCTCTAGAGTCACCAACCGAGAAAATCTTGTCATTTCAACCGATGGGGAAGAAAGAAAAACGCGAAACGTAGTGTATAATGAAATTTTGTAAGGTCGATTAAATTTTAGCTTTCGATAACTCGTTTCAGAAAATAACATATTATCGAAAATTCAAAGGTTTCATTTGGCTACTTATTTATTTAGTAAAGTCTGTATTTATAATAAAGATGTGAGGGACAAAAAGTCAGTATATATGGAATATAATTTTTTTTAAATAACCAAAGTGAATTATCAAAAACTGTAGGCCAGGTAGTCAGAATAACTATTTCGTCGGGTACAGCGCGGGTGAAGCCACGGGCAAAAGCTAATAATTTAAGGGGTCTTTTCACTTTAGACGCTGCAAAAAGGCTATTCTCATGATTTTTTTGAAATGTTTACATTATCGATATTGATATAAAAGTTGTTACACTTAATAAATACACTTTCGAAATACATTTAAAAATTACTTAAATGTATTTATGTAACCCAAACAAACTTTATTTGTTGTTGATAAAATAATCGAAACTACTGAACCGATCCTTATGAAATTTTAACCACATATTCTTTACAACTATAGCTATAGCGCATATCATGGATTTTTTAAATTTTGATATTTACTTTTTTTTACCAAAAACGGTGAAAAATGTTTTTTTTTGTTTTTTCGGAAAATGTCCGCCATTTTGTTATTTTTGTATATATAAAAAATCGTATGATACGTGCTATAGCCATTAACATACTGAATCTAAAACCGTTTGATTTTTTTGTTTCGGATGATCCATCTCCGAGATTTCATTAACAGCGCAGACCCACCATTTTTTTAGGAAATTTTTTTAACTACCATTTTCGTCTATAAATATTGACTTAAATAAATAAATAACCTTTTTTCAATGTATTTCGAAAGTGTATTTATTAAGTGTAACCATTTTTTAAAATCAATATCTATAACATAAATCTATCAAAAAAAATCATGAAAATAGCCTTATTTAGCGTCTAAAGTGAGAAGACCGCTTAATAAAAAACGAACTTTTTTCTTTGTCGACATTTCGGAACTTGTTTGAGTCGCTATTTTATTAGGTAAATTTAATAGGTATTCAAATTTCACAATTAAGGTATTCCTTTCGCGTAGGGCAGTATTTTGTGGGGGCATAAGCAGGGCTCTTCTGAATCATTGGTAAATAACAGTGGCGCTTGATAAAATCAAGCCAATAATTTTCCCTGAAAAATCGCGGCTACGAAAAATCTTCCGCTAGTCACATTTTACCGGTCACTTGAAATTTTACCAGTATACTGGAATGTATTTTTATCCGATTGTAGACGAAAATCAGTTAATTGTTAAGTATTCGGGTTCGTGGAAGGAATACCTTAAGTTAAATGTGGGCAAAAGCAATGCATTAGATTTGCCGGCCGATACACAACCAGAATAACACTGGAAGATGAAAATTTACTACCAAGTAATATATAATGTCATGGTTAACTTGAAACGCCGATTTGAGAATCTATCGTTAGCACATGCAGTTGAAAAAATTCTTCAAGGTAATACGAACGCGCAATCTTGATTTCTATAGATTTTGTTCAAATTTTAACCAGACATTGTTCATAACATTATGCATGTTTAAGTGAAATTTCCGAACAGTCGACTATTTAGATTGGGAGATAATGGGTTTTTAAATTGCAACTTTGTACACTGCAGGGTCTGCATTGAAATTTAGACAAAATAATTTTCCGTAAAAAATATTTGTTCAATATATTTGTTCAATATATCGAGAAAAAAATAATTATCGTGTTCCTAAAGTTAAAAATGTTATCATAAAAAATGTTTTCATTATAAATATTAATATTTTAAATAGTTTATGTTATGTTCATTAACAAATAAAAGTGTTGGTTCATTCATAACTAATTAAAAACTTTGTTCGATTAAAAATTACTTCCAAATAAAAATTTGTGTTGCAGTATTATTTTAAATATGCCGCGCAAACTCACGTCATTGGATACGTGGAACGATGCGGTGTTGCCATATGTCTTCTTATTATAGGGGAAAAATATTTTTTACGTAAAATTACTCTGTCTAAATTTCAATGCAGACCCTGCAGTGTTGAAAGTTGCAATTAAAAAACCCATTAACTCTCAATCTAAATAGTCGACTGTTCTGAATTGTCACTCAACATACATAATTATATGAACAATGTCTGGTTAAAATTTGAACAAAATCTATAGAAATCAAGATAGCGCGCTCGTACTACCTTAAATAATTCGTCGATTTATCGAAAATTTTGAAATTTTTAAAACTTTGATGAATTATTTTGACGGTGTTAAGATTTATAGAGTTTTGATCTTTCGGGGTACTATTCTTTCAGAGTTTTGAGCGTTCTGACCATTCAAAGTTCGGAATTTCAACCCGGCACCGTTGGACCATCCTCTCCAATTTGAGGTGCCTCAAGCGACGAACGAGTGTTCGTCAATTTCACAGTAGCCTAATTCCTTAAGCATAGATTAATCTCTTTACCTCCTCTTTCCAAAACCCCAAAATAATTCGGTGTCCACGAGTTCCTTGAAAAAAATGGTCTTCATTTTTGTTCTGACTACATTACCGGATACTCTACGGTCACGGCGTACTGTCAGCCTTGCTGGCGACACGAGCGCCGCGCCACGGGCGCTCTTTGTACCAACCGCCACGAAATACGCCTCGATACTGAAAAGTTCTCATTCCGCAACCTACATCAAGCTGTAAAATCTAGAAAAAAAGACACCGAATATTCCTCGCCTCCCGAGGAGTACGATAAAAATGACTGCAAAGATTAAAAACTACGAGAGCGTACAGCTTGGCCGAGTCGGGGAGGAGTTCCTTGTGGCAAATTCACGACGCACATTCGTTAGCGCTCATCGAGTATTCGCGGAAGGAAAAAAAGTGCCATGACGCGAATTATCATTTTAATCTTAATTGGGCGAATACGTCGAGTCTGCGGGAAGAAAATGCGAGCGGAAGGGCGAAAGAGGGGGGGGGGGGGGAGACGAGCCGAAAAAACGCTTTATTCAATTTCCGGAAGAATTCGTGCGAAATCGTGCCGGAGCGAGGTTAAATTGACGCTGTACCCACGATGCGGGGAAAAAGAAATTCGCGTTTCAAGAGGAATCCTGCGGGTGGCGCGCGCGGACGTACGGGTGCATATGGACGTTTGTACCAACGACCAGCAGCAGGGCGTGAATCCACGAGCCTCGAAGCGAGTAACAACGTCCATTGCACCCTTCTGTCTTCGAGTCGTCCGTGCGCGCTTGCTCGATGCATAACTCTGGTAATTCGCTTTTGCCGCAAAACAGGACGGACTGCTGATAATAGTGACCGCGCGTGCCTCTCGTATACACACACACACCCACGAACACGCACATTCTTTCATCCTGTAACTCGACACACAGCGAGAGAATGTGCCAACGCATCCAATATCAATCCCGTTTATTCATCTCTACCGTTATTATTATCATCGTTATTACTATCGATATTAAGGCCTCAGGCCACTCTAGACTTCGAAAAATAGGGTTTTGGGTATTTTTTTTCAGAAAAACTACAAAATAAATCGAGATTACAAAAAATGGTGTTTATCATACATAACAGTGACTGTATACAATAATTTTTTTGAAGCGATTAGTTTCAAAATGGCGGCTGTGCAGCGTTAATCTCAAAACTGCATTTTTAAAGATGGCCGGAAACATAACTCAAAAAAATCCTACGTACTTTCGTAGACAATGTATTTTTCACGATATATTCAACATTTCAAGTGAATCGGTTGAAAATTGTCTGAGTTATGTTTCCGGCCAACTTAAAAAATGCAGTTTTGAGATAAACGCTGCACAGCCGCCATTTTGAATTTAATCGCTTAAAAAAAATTATTCTATACAGTCACTGACTTGTATGATAAACCCCCGTTTTTGTAATCTCGATTTATGTTGTAGTTTTTCTGAAAAAAAAGTCTCCAAAAAGCCTATTTTTTGCGGCCTCTAGTTGCACTAGTGGACGGGCATTGGAGGTACTTCGAGTAACGAGTTTCGAGACTACAATCGAAATGCTTGTGGACCGTTGACATTTATATCACCGAGAGATTAATTGGAGATACATTGAATTTCCAAAAATTAATCCGTTTCACAACATAGTTTCGGAGACTTTTAATTCTCAACGTTGAGCCTTTATCCATTTGGTAATGGTACACTGGTTATAAGGCTGTAGAGGCTAACATAATACTTCGATCAAAATTTTTTAATTAAGCAAACCGTGATTATGGTGATGGGAATGTCGTGTAAAAAAGTTAAGCGGTTTCTCTACTTCGTTCGTTAGTCATAGTCGAAAAGAAGTGAATTTTGCGTTTGAACGGTTTGTTTTCGGACATTAGCGAAACTTGTAGGTTAAACGTGGCAACACGGCGTTAACTGGCTCCGTCGAGTGAGCCACTCGCGGTCAAGCATTGACTGGCGGGTATTTCAAAATCGGCGGGTGTTTGAAACGTACATATAACAGCATTTGAACTTTATAATAGAATGTATTTATTCGCCGCCTCGACATTTTTAACGTTTTCTCGATTTCGTCCAATCACTGACTCTTTATAGAACGTTGAACGTTCTTCACCGTGTAAATAAACTTTACGCTTTAGCGATAGTCACATGCACATGGCAGAAACGGCCGCTATCATGATATTAAAGTTTGGATCGTTGGACTGCGACGAAAATATATTTTCTTCATATTGCCGATTTTTTTTGCACATTTAGACTGCGGAAATTACTGACACAGTGTTCAGGATTCTTATTAAAAATCTATAACCAAAACCTACAAAAAAAGATTTTAAATAACAATAAAAATAAAGAAATGACTATCATGAAGAATTTTCGTTGCCTTCCAACGATGCAAACTTCAGCATCATCCGCTATTTTCACATCCATCGGTTATTTATTCTTGAATAAAATCGCAACACATTTATGCTTGATTACAAAAATTATAAGTATTAATATCATTTCCCGGCTTAGAAATATCTTTCAACGATATTATGAGTTGGGAATTGCCCAATAATTGTTTATTTTTACATGAAATTTTATTCGCAAGAAGTTGGTAGCCTGCCGTAAACTTATTGTATTTTAATCTCCAGCCTTGCAGCACGGAACGGCATCGAAACTCCTTAAGACCGCTATGGACCGCTATGGTACCCATTAGAATGAATGTTTATGGTGATTTTGATAAATACTTGCAATCGACATTGGTTATTGAGCACTCGGTTGATCATTGTCGACTTTACTAGTGAGTTCATGTTTTAAGCAGTTCGCAACGCTACATAACCTCACTTTAGAATAATTCAAACATCACCTCTCAACGACTCGACAAATGTCAAAACATGGCACAATTACGCGTGAGTGGTCGTTTCGTTTTTTTACAGAAAATTGATCTGCTTTTGTTCACGCAGATAAATAATAAGAGATTGATTGGGCAGTTTTTAAAGTTTCATCTTCAGGTAAATATACAGAACAAAAACAGAAAGAAATTTAAAGTTTTCTAAATAAAAATGTTTACAGTCGTTCTTCATATGTATATTTGTATACGTAAAAATCAATTTAAAAAAATTAAGGTCTACAATCAACATATTTTTATTCATGTTTTTCCTCCGTTTTATTATTATTATTGTTCTATTCTTATTGTATTAATCATGATCTGCAGCGTAGGCATTCGGCGACATTCATATCGCATTCTGCGTGAATTGCCGTCTAGGAATTTCCCCTAGCAATCACAGCTGACGCTCCGATCACCGTTTAGAGAGAGACAGATGCCGCATAGCGAAATTTAATAAATTATTGTGAAAAAAATACACGGTGGATCAGCTACAATTTTTTCAAGTAAGTTCCGTATTAATCGAAGATTCGAATAAGAAGTTTTGTTCGTTGGGTCGAACAACTAAATTTTGCGTAAAATTATCATTTCCGGTACGTTTTTCGGAGGTTGCGTTTGAGAGCGTGTATTTTAGGCCAACTTTCAACGTTCGCATCGCGGAAATGGTACGGTGGAGTGGCTTCAATTTTTTTATTTCATCGTGGTTAATAACATACTATCTCTCTCAGACAAAAAAATAGGAGGTTAAACGTTGGTCAATTTTTAAATTGTTTCTTCCGAACCACCTTAAGAAAGTCAAACATTAATTTTCATTGCACTGCAACGATGCAAAACTTCAATCCCATGACATTCAATTATTTGCCGTCGATATTATGTTTTTGCAATTACAAACGGCACTGGGCGTTTTCTCGGCTTTTTTCCAAGGCGATTGAGAACCCCTGAGTCTGAGACAATCGTGATTAGTAGTCGGACCGTGGCGCTACTTCGATCTACTGCATATTACATATGTGTATTTTACTCGACAGATATATCACTCCAACAATTTTTTTCTCGTGGGATTCTCGTCGTATATTTTATTTCCTCTTATACTCCGTTATTCAATTTCCTCCAAGAATTGTACGCCGGGAATTTTGTTTCCAAAATAATCGGCAAGGTAAACGCGGCTGAAGAAAAAAAACAAACTACGAGGTAGTAGCGAAAATTAATAAAAGAGAGGTCGAAGGGTGCGGTTGCCGGACGTGGTGTATTTTAAACACGGGGACACACCCTTAAAACGTGTACGACCTACACGCTCCGCGTAGCCACCCACATTGCAGTGGTTACAAAAGTTGAGACCGACCTTTCCGTCTCTCTCTTCCTCTCCCTCTCTCTCTCTCTCACTCGTATAGTGTGTCGTCCTACAGTAAAAACGCAGCTACAGTCGAGACTCTTACGTCTCGTGCGTTCCCTATAAAAATACTCTACACACAAAAACACAAAACACAAAAAAGTCCGTTCGAGGAGGCGTATTGGCAATAAAGTATCTTCTCCATTGATTTCCCTCGTACTTCCGGTCTCCCGACGTATTCTTCAATTATTCCAGGCTAAGCGAGACGGAAATCTCTCAATCTCTGCATTATCGAGGCGGGATATACATTTACAAGGATCAAAAAATCGATTTCTTTTTTTTCTTTAAACGATAGAACTATATATGTAGAATATTTCCCAAAGTTTTAAAGCGAAATTCGAAAAACTTTAAAGGGTTAGGCCACAGTAACGAGTATAAAAGCATGTGCGAATTTAACAATTTTTTTTCGTATGAAAAAGTGATTCACTGATATAATTAATTACACACTGAAAAAAAATTCGTTTATCCATCCAAAATTCAGTTGGTTTAACAAAATGTATCTTTAAACACGTTCAACTTGATTTTTCATTGGCGTAACAAAACAGTATAGTTGGTGGTAAAATAGTATAGTGGAGTGAACTGTAGCTTATTTAGCATGTCTGAGGAAATCTAAAAAACCTGCGTTAAGTGTCGAAGTGCAGCGTACAACGAGAAACAAAGAGGCGATATTTATTTACGAAACTCGAAAAACTTGCACAAGGAATACAACCTCGAGTCGTTATTCGCGGATATACTCGAGCGGAGACTGAAATTGACGGAGGGGGCAATTATCACTGGGAGAACGCGGAGTACCTCCGGAGGACGAGGTGTACACAAGATGTTTGAGCGAAGATATCGATCTTCACATTATAACAGATATATATGCAGTTTGAAGCAATATGTACATTATTATTGTTATTATTATCATTCGATAATGATTATTATTATTGTTGTTATTCATTTTATTGTTATTGTTATTATTATCAATGAATTGCGTTATTATTATTATTTAGCATCATGAATTATTTTTAACTATAATTTTATTATCATTATAATGTTATGTATATTATTATTGTTGTTATTAATATTATAATTAATAAGTTGCATTATTATTAGCATTATTAATTATCATCATCGGCACTATCATAATCATCATTATTATTATTATTGTTGTTTACTAGTATCGGTTAAAAGGTGAATTATGATGAAGTTTCTATCGTTGGAATACAAGTATTTTCTTTTTGTTCATTTCTTTATTTTATCATTATCTTTGCAAATTGAGGTCACGAATAGCTAATAAGAAGACGTAAAAACGTTGGAGGGATTTTTAGTACGAAACGGCAAAAAATGTCACGAACAAAAAATAATCAATTTCCGTTGCATCGCAACGATGCAAACTTCAACATCATGAATAACGTTCGCGGAACAATGAAAGCTCGAGCACAGCTGCGCGCTGTCCAAGAATGTCAACATCACCATTCCACTGAGCACGTAGAGATATAAAGTAGCGCGTATTCAATGCCGATACCGCTGCCATTTTAGCACGCGAGCAGATACCGCGGGAAGATGGTGTTTTTTTCAATACGATTTCCCGTGTTCTCTCGTGACGCGATATAGATTGAAGATGTATGGAAATCATAATAATTCGTAGGGACTTTAGTACAAACGATTGGGCGTGTACATAGAGGGGCGTAAGTCATACAGAATGTGCGGAACTTGCGTGCATAGGTTAGAACAGGCTAGAACAGTTGCATCGTGAGCGAGGATGGGAATAAACGTGTGTCGAATCGTACAGATGATCGTCTCACGGATAGCCGTGAAGAGGCTCGTTGTTTTCGTCTCTTGGCTTATCGAAGAGAGATCGCGAAAGGAAGAATTCGAAAGTCCACGTATGAATGCGATCGGCATGAATGCGCGGTGAAGTCGACTGTCGAGCAGCACCGGCTCGGGTCAGCACTCGGATGGGTGACCGCTTTGTGACGCACTTTGACGCAGTCAACGACCGACAGCACCCTCTATCGTCGGTAGAATGAACTGAAAGCGACACTGAAGCACGGTCTTACATACAGGTCTTGCAACGAAGCTCAATTTTCGTGATGGGGGTAGGCACGCTTATCGGCTTCACTTTTCGATTCACTAGGCGCCGCTATGCGTCGCTACTAGCAAGGGGAAGTAGTTTCCCCCTTACCTCTTACCGGCGAATGGGCCCAAGGTGTTTACGTATGTTTTTGTGACGCGATTGTCGAAATAACCTTTATTTGCGACCATATACCAGAAGCTTCTACGCGATTTACCGTGATACATTTTTTATCGTGTTTTTACGCACAAGTGTGAATCTTTTTTCCTAGTGTTTGCGAAAAAATGCGAAATGGCTAAGGGTTGCGCGGTTCGCAATTGTAAAACGGGGTACAAAAATTGTAAGCAGACATGCTCCGTGTTTCGCGTGCCCAGAAACGTCGAACGATACAAAAAATGGCTCGATGCTATTCCGGGACTGAAAGAGTCTCAGTACGTGTGCGAAAAACATTTCGAAGAACGATGTATTGTGAGACATTGGAGAAAAAAGGATGTAAATGATCGTAATATGTGCTGGTATGAATTAATGTATTCAAAAAGTTTTCAGTTTTTTTTTTTTTAGATGAAAGTCATTTTTTTTTAATCAACACATTTTTTTATTTGTTTCGTATATTATGCAGTTTACACGACAGTACGGTAAATTAAGTTAGGGCAAACGGCGCATGCGTTGCGTTCAGGAGGGAAAAGGACAGAAGAGCTATTTCTCTCTTCGTCGCACCACTACTTCCCCTTGCCGTCACGCACCAAGCGGCAGAAATCGGAATAAAAAACAGAACCGCTAAGGGTGCCTACCCCCACTATCGCCGTTGTCAGACCTGTATGTAAGACCGTGGACTAAACTCCAATGCAAAGACACTGAAAAAAGTGTACCCGAAAACGTGATGAACAATGATGGCGCTGCGGTGCCGTAAAGCTCTACGTATATATTGGTCGACGAGGTGAAAGTGATGGGATGAGTTTCTAACCTGACGACAGACCGAACGTGACGGCAAACGTCCAATTCTTTGCCGATCTAGGCTCCATAATTTTTACTTGACCATTTGAAGAAAAAAAAACTCGTTCAAAGGCGAGAAAAGGAGAGTCTTTCGTTTAAGCATACTTAATATTCTGGCTGAAAACTTTATCGGCTGTAGAGTAGCTTATTCTATAATTGGCGACAAAAGAAACTTTCTTCTTCACTGAGAGTCTGGATAGGAATAAGTTTTTTTTTAAATAGATGTTAAGGATATTATACCGTATCGCTTTATCTGCACCGTATGTGTATCAATCAACGTATCACTTCGTCATAATGAGGCAAAGTGGTCCTTCCCGCTTTTGCCGCCTGAAGCGCTGCTACCTAGGGGTGAGCCAATCAAACCCAAGTCCGAACAGCTGTGCAATGGAGCAGACTTTTCGGAATAAACAATATTTTTAAGAGCGATTTAAATGGAAAATGATTCAGTTTTTTAGTAGAGTGCATTTCTCATATGTTCGAACTTCTGTTATTTTTCCATTCGGTCTTTGGCCATTGGAGTACATGAAATATGGGTCGGATGGGGTATGAACAAATTTACACAGTCTAAATTTCCTTCCGTTGTTTCTTTATAATTAATCCGTTTTTTCTCAGTGTATTGCATTTCTTGTTTCTTTGTACAACTTTGATTTGTGCTTTCTTTATAATGTTAATGAGAACCTGTAAATAAATACACTAGGCAAAAGAATTAAAGGATATTGAAAAAGTCCGCCAATTTTAGGGTCATTTTCAAATAGCTGTAACTCCTCAAAAAATGGTCGTACAGGAAAATAAAAGAAAGCGAATTGAAGGTGTGAATCTCTAGTTTTGAGATCTTGAGCTCAAACATTTTTCGCATCAGCCAATTTTTAGTAGCCATAAAAAACCAACGTAAAAAAAATTTCAAAATTTTTGCTCATCTTTCAAAGTCTGCACGGACTTTAATAAATTTTTTCGAATGATCGGATTCACAGGATCGTCTAGCTGGATTCTTCCCCTTTAATTTGAGTGGTGGGAGAGCTCTGTACGATTTTTTCTCGCTGAGTTATCGATGTTAAAAAAAAATGACATTTTTGACTTTGATGACTGATTACTCGGAGACTAATGGTCGCACAGAAAAAAACCAGAGGGTTTTGGAAACCTCGAAGTATTCTCTATAAGATGCTTTTATCATTTTTTTATCAAGATTTTTTGTTTATGTTGCCCCTTCATGCGCCTCACGGAGCAACACATCACCATTTTGAAAGAATATGCTTTCAATTGATCGAAAACGTACTGTGTCCAAAACGCAGAAAAAACAACGAGTTATCAGCGACTCAGCGGCACACGTTTTCAATCGCTCACTCCGTTGCTTGCCGTATTGAGGTTATGTATGTCCGGGGTTCCGAACCGCAGCGACAACTAGTGGCGGCGCTGGGACCGAAATTTGCCACGCTAAGTGATCGCGGCTGCCAGCATTAGAGTTTCCAGACCTGTATTTAAGTCCGTGCACTGCGCTATCGCCTCGGCATAATGATGTCATCGCGATATAACCCCCCCCCCCCCCCCACGGTATGGTCGCAGCTCTGCTGCGGATTACCGTGCGCACACGAGATTCTCAAGTTACACGATCGGAAATAGCAAAAGAAAGAAAAGACACCACGAGATGACGAACCGGCGAGACGTTTTCTCGCACGAAGCTAGAGATAGTCTTGCCGATCAAATATGGTGGCACTTTTTCGTTAGAATTCTTGTGAAAAATCGCCAAAAGATGTAAAAATTGACGACTTCGTGGAGGACCATTTCTCACTGGGTGTACTTGACCCACAGGGTGATGTGTTTGTCCGGGAGGGGGGACATTTGAGGACGGGGCTTT
Organism: Ophion slaviceki; assembly: GCA_944452715.1. NCBI lineage: Eukaryota > Metazoa > Arthropoda > Insecta > Hymenoptera > Ichneumonidae > Ophion > Ophion slaviceki. The sequence continues at coordinate 22,511,201 of OX101791.1, forward strand.
TTCCAGTGTTAACGACCCTCGAGGTACCGAAGCGAGTATGGGTGTGTGGGTGGTTGGATGAACGACGCCGGTTTTACTCTCGCTCATCACACAAATTAGGAAACTCATAACCCTCGCTTTTGCCATATTAGCTCCCACTTTTTAGCTCTCGCTCTCTCTCCTCCCCACCCTGAGCCTGTGTCGTTCTCTCGCTCTCCCTGTCTCGCGTACTCGTGTTTTAATTAAACAATTGGCCGACCCGGCAATGACACGAGAAATGCCACGATTCGCGGCGTAGGTGTACGAGCATACGTAAGTCACTGCTGCATATGCAGGGCCATCCACAAGAAGTTATACTCACTCGAAAACACCTATAAGTTTTGATTTCAGACGAAAAAGTCCGAGACAAAATTTGAATGCATTGTCAATGTCTACATTTTGGTAGCCTTGGATTTTTCTCAAATGGAGGTACCAACCTCTTTTCAAGGTCACCTCCACTTTTTCAAATTGGAAACCCCCCTTTTCCCTACCCGCCAATGCAGAGCACGAAAAAACAAAACCAGTGACTGGTAATAGCATGTCCTCGGGATGACCTTGAAATACAAAAGAAATGGCACAACGGTAATTAAGTGGTTGAAAGAAAAATCGATATTTTCTTCTAGAATTGTGCTTTTGTTTTAATAAAACAGAATGACAAAGGGATTAAAAAGATTAAGTACTTTTATATAACGAAAATTTAAATCGTAGACGCTTACCCGAAATGCCGCGCGATTGGCGCTGGCGGTTGTGACGTCACGACGTTATAAGCTACAGAATTGTTGGTTATACGGCTTACGCGTCGGTGTAAATAAATGTGACGTTCGGTGAGATTTTGCATAAGAAACAGTCTCAAAAAAGTTGAAGAAGTAGAAAACTATTGTAATTCTCGTACAACGATGCGTGAAAGTGGCCTTGTGAAGGCAAATTCGAGTGATTTGCCGACCACAGACATTTTTTATGGTGGCAGAGTTTCTGAGCGACGATCCTCGATTTAAGGGGTCAGGCCACTCTACAGGCCGAAAAAATAGGCTTTTTGGCGATTTTTTTTTCAGAAAAATTACAAAATAAGTCGAGATTACAAAACAGGGTGTTTATCATACATATCAGTGACGGTATACAATAATTTTTTTGAAGCGATTACTTTCAAAATGGCGGCTGTGCAGCTTTTATCTCAAAACTGCATTTTTTAAGTTGGCTGGAAACATAACTCAGCCAATTTTCAACCGATTCACTTGAAATGTTGAATATATCTTGAAAAATACATTGTCTACGGAAGTACGTAGGATTTTTTTAAATATTGCATAATTAATTTGTTATTAACAATTATCTGACGATTTTTTAGACAAATTTTACACATTCCAAAAATTTGCCTAAAAAAACGTTAATAACAAATGAACTATGCAATATAAAAAAAATCCTACGTACTTCCATAGACAATGTATTTTTCTAGATATATTCAACATTTCAAGTGAATCGGTTGAAAATTGTCTGAATTATGTTTCCGGCCAAATTAAAAAATGTCGTTTTGAGATGAACGCTGCACAGCCGCTATTTTGAAATTAATCGCTTAAAAAACAATTGTTGTATACAGTCACTGATATGTATGATAAACACCCTTTTTTGTAATCTCGATTTGTTTTGTAGTTTTTTTGAAAAAATCCCTAAAAAGCCTATTTTTTCGACTTCTAGAGTGGCCTGAGGGCTTAACGCTGCAGAAATTCGCGGGGCCAAAGTTTCATTGTAAGTTTAACTTTTGACGAACTACTTTTCGGAAACTTAACTTAATTTCGGAAACGCTCGTCGTGTTTTTACCGAGTCGAATAGAATACAAATTTTACAGTACTATAATTTTGTTAATTGTTGTTTGAAAAAAAAAACTCTTCTCGTGAAATCCGTATATGATCTACGCAATAAAATAAAAAATTAATTAAATAACCTAATTTAAGCGAGGTAAGCAAAAACTTTGCTATTGCGTGACACGTTCCAAAACGCAAACAAATTTTTGAACACGTATTCATATGCATCATTTGCGTCTGAAACCACCGCATCTTTTGCCTGCCTTGCTTTAATTACCGTTTCGCAATTTTTTTCATATTTCAAGGTCATGCCAAGGTCATGATATTGTAGGTCATTGGCTATGTTTTTTAGTTCTTTACACCTGAGGCTAGTAACAAAAAGTGGTTTTCCTTTTAAAAAAAGTGGAGGTGACCTTGAAATTGGGTTGAAACCTTGACCTGAAAAAGAATCTGAGTCTACCAAAATGTCGACATTGACAAACCATTGAAATGTTATCCCCGACTTTTTCGTCTAAAATCAATCTTTATAGGTGTTTTCGCGGACTTGCTTCTTGTGAATCGCCCTGTATCTATGAAGATGCCGTAAAGGGCGCGTGTCCCATGAGCGTTTTCCCGTCGTTCCAACTCGATGAGAGCGATTGTGCGTGCAATGAGAACGGCCCTCCTATTTTATCAGGGTACCAGAATCTTCTCCTAAATAATAATTTTAATCGTAGAAAAATCGAACGCCATATGCAGACGTATACATATGCAGTCTCATGACGTATCCATCACCGCGACGGCTGACCCTTATGCCTCGTAACTCTTAAATTCGTGTACCCGATGGGATCGTTACGTTCCTCTATCGCTGCATGCAACAGCGACAGTCCTACTAATTAGCTTCACCCTCTTCGTGACCCTTTGCGAGGCTAGTTTTTTCTCACACATGTTAAAATGTAGATAATGTGCATGGAGATCTCCCGTTGTAGCGGGAATGCTACTGTATATTATTTCCATAAGAACATCGCTCGGAATTGGCCCAAAAATTGTCATTCAATTGTTGTTACTTCGGAAATATTCGGAGCGTCAATTTTTCGCATGAGGAAGCAATCAGGAAATTTCTTTTGCTATTATTATTGTTCATTGTTCCTACAATGATAGAATAATAATAATAATAATAATAGTGACATTAAATCAGTAAAAAATAGAATATCTAAAAATAATTAGAGAAATATTCGGAAGTGTCACTTCTGTAGGAATCGGGCTGATATTTTTTGTGTGTTTTCTTACAGTTAAAAACATCATATTTAATATTATTATGACAGCGCATCAACAAAAACAATGACAGTAAATCTTTTTTTAAAGATTTTTTAAAGATCACGTCGTCCGAATTTTGGGATATTACCACGAGCATCGCGCCATATTCGTTCAATATTTTGTGTATATGCTCCCGAACCGGGATCGACGCAAACAAACAAACCCAGACAAATCCAAAAACATTATGCGCCATCAAAATATAACTTAATATAAGGTTTTATAATCATAAAGAATTGATAAAAAAATGTACAGCCTCTTTTTAGCGGGAGTGACACTTCCGAATATTTACCATGATTAATAAAAAAAACATACATAATATTAGGTTGGCAAGAAAGTATTTGCGTTTTATCACTAAAAATGAAATTAAAAAGCAGTCTTGAAACGAATGATGAATTTTATTCCACGTATCCACCATCGGATTCTATTTATGGATGTGGATACATAGAATAAAATCGGATTCTAAATGGAATCCGATGATGGATACGTAGAATAAAATTAATCATTCGTATCAAGAGTACTTTTTTATTTTATTTTCAGTGATAAACCAGAGTTTCTTGCCAGCCTAATAATAAAAAATATAACAAAAAATAATAATAAATAACGCTATTTCCATTAGCAATAAGAAAGAAACTATTATTATTCTTTTTTCTTATTAATAACTACTTCTACTGGTATTATTATAATTGATATCGAAGTAATATAAATAATAAAAATAATAATAATAGCTATAATAACTATTGTTACACTACCAATAAATATCGGCGGAAGAGTAGGAAACAGGTAGAAAAATGTCAAGCAAGGTATGTTAAAATGGCCATGGGAATTAGTAGAAGTACCCCAAGGTATTTTGGGCGAATGGAAGCGGAGTGCAGGGGAATGGAAGTTGAACTATGGAAAAGGGCTGAAAGGTGTCAACTTGGAATAATGACGATGGGGGGTGGTACTTGGCTAAAAAATGCCCAAGGGAAGAAGTAGGGCCAATTATCAATGGTAACCCATAAAAATGGGGAAAATAAATAAAAGAAGCAATGGAAAGCGTAGTTGAGGAGACAATCTGGCAAGCCGTATGGACTGGAAATGTAAGGAATGTTGGAACATAGCAGGGGGGTTAGAAATTGAACGGAAAATAGAAGCCCAACTGGAAATGCAAGAGGTAAAGCAACTATGCAATTACATCTGACAATTTGAGAAACTAGCAACTAGGATCGATTAAAAAAAAAACAATGTAAAATAATTGATGTAAATGAGAAGGAAGGGGCATTTATGTACACACTCTTAACCCTTCTGCCACGAACCTCTGACTGCATATGGGGTCGATCCGACCCCAGATGTTCTTCACATCGTTGTATTTCGGTAAATATGCTTTCTTTTTGTAGAGATGTTTTTTGTAGTCAATGATCCTTATTTCATGGCCCAAAAATTATTTTTTAAGAAAAACAAAAATCAAGTGCCCAAACATTCGTTCAAAGTGGGAGATGCGTTGAAAAATACGTACTTGCACGAAAAAGATCATAATATTTTTTCTCGAAATATGAAGAAAAAAATTCATTGAGGTTTTTTAAGAGGAAGGTTTGTAGCTACGAAAAAAAAAACAGTGTCGACCGTCTTTTCAACAAGTATTCGGAGGTTTGAATTTGAGCATTTTCGGGATAGTGAAAAATGGAAAGAATCGACTCCTTCGGCAGATTAATTGTTGAAAACGTAGATTTCCCGCATTTTTTTACCCCAATGACTTATTGTTATTCACATTTGCCGCAAATTTATGATCGGCATTCTAAATACATAATTTACTATAGTAGCGCAAAATAAAAAATATCTATGAGCATTTTCTACACTGAGAAAAAAACCAGTTGAATCAAAAAGAAATATTGGTTGATCCAAATAAATGTCTGAACGCGGAGTGCCACCGATATATGAGATTGTTACAATCCTATAAAATATTGGAAAACGTGATTGATTTAAATAACATATTATTTTATTTGAAAATCTCTTCTGTTCTCCGAATATCTACATTATCCTTCAAATAAAATCCGTAGATATATGGATGAAATAATAAAGCGTTTGCTGCAACATTTTTTATTCCGCACAAAAATATAATCAATAGAATGAATTATTTCTTTACTACATCGAAACGAATATGCCATGAGACGTAACATTTTCGTACTCCGTACAATATCAACAGTAGTTGCATGAGATAGTGACAAGTGTATATCATGATTGAAAAATTAACAATATCGATTATAAATAATGGTATTTTTTGCCACAAAGTACAGGTGTCATCTGTAACAACGCAATTAGTCTCTAGTAGAAAAAAAATATAATATTCGATTAAGTAAATGTTCATTGCAATGAAAATATTATATTTGTGAATTCAAAGAGTCATGTTTTTAGTATGATTCTATGTACACTCGCAAACATTTGATTATCAGTTCAAATAAATGTACACTCACGAGAATTGCTGAAAATATTTGAAAAAAGTTCTTCAAAATAGGGTAGGGTTGTCACAATAAAATGTTTGAGCGAGTTTGTTTTATTAAGAATTGAAAGTTTTTCAATTTTTTTTTAATCACAAATACATAGTGAGCATTAGAACGATCATCAGATATTCAACTGATAAGAACAGATACCACACTTTAATCTTAGCCACAGGCCGAGAAGCGATATTATGTAGAGTTTCTCCGGCGCTTAAGTAGATTTTCGGTTCGTGCTACGCTTACGAGAAACGAGCGCGTGTGCGGCTTCTAGCGGTTACTCCGAGAACTACGGGTTTCCTCGCACCTATAATTTTGGTGGCGCTCGGCCATTATATGTATATGATTTGGTTGATTTTTTTCAACCAAAGAAGAAAGTATTGAATCTATTACTGTAATGTATTCAGTTCAATTATACACGTGTCATATTAATAGCGTATTCCTTTAAATCAAATATATAATTTTAATGAACATAGATGTATTTTAGTCAAATATTCAATCGAAACAAGTATGACTACGATTTAATCGCTTCGTGTATGCGCAAGAATCAAATTTCATTTTCGCATAATTTTTTAACCAATTCAAACATACGCTCACTATTTTTGGATCAAAATAAAATACTAATATTTTAACGAATAATGCACTTGGAAATCAATAACGTATATGGTGAAGACAATAAAATAATATCACAACTCAATAGAAATTTTACCTGAGTCAAACCAGGAAAATGCACTTTTCTTGTGTACTCGAATCAACAATATTCATGTTATGAATTGAAACGCTTTTTTTGTTCGTTGCAGAAAATGCATTCAAAACTATATAATTCGTTCGCGATAATTTTTTAGTTAGATTCAATAATATATTGTTCTCGGCTAACAATATATCTCGTAAATGAAAGAAACTTTTGATTTTATCACGTTATTAAAGTCAATAGCGTTTTGTTTGGACTAATAAATCCGATTATTTACACCAACAATTTTACAATTGAATCAACGAAATTTCATTCAACGACACCAATGATATTGGATCAAACATTTTTTGTTTTCAGTGTATCGTAACTTACATGTAATGATAAAAAACCAAATTACACAACAACAAAAAATGTTTTTACTTTCACCGCACTACTGCATAAACGGGGTCGACTCGACCCCAGATCCTTTTTCGACAGCTGTCCTCAGTGCACGGGCAGGATGTAGGATGGGGGCCGAGCGTCCACCTATAAGCAGGAGTGGGGGAACATTCGAGCGCCGCACTGCGGCCGAAAAGATTACCCAGTTTTGCGATACAGTCAGTTGAAGAAAAAAAATAGGGCCAAAACGACCCAGTGTTCAGTCGAAGGGTTAAAAAGGGCATGGAAATAAAATAATACTACCACTAACAGAAATGCTAATAGTTATAATGATAATAATGTTGTTGACATTATTATTATTACTATAATGAGCTGCGTTTCGAACAGCGCACGAGCGAACGACCCCTTAATCAACAAGGAAGAACTGTTTCGCCTACGCACTGCGCGTAAATGTCATATCAAATTGGATAAAGCTCGGAGAACGATAATGCGTTATCGTCCGTTATCGATGGCCGACGCTCTCTTTCTCTATAATTCGGTACTTCACGGATACGCGCATCACGCGAACAATTTTCATTTAATTTTCGACGCGTTTCTTTCGACTTTTTCCAGGCCGTGGAACGATGTAGCTTGCCACAGGAAAAGCAGAAGAGCCACTCAACGAGAAGACGAGGGAAAAAAAGGAATAATAATCAAGTAAGATCGACGTAATCGAACGAGGCGTCGAGCGACGGACTATTGTTTTTCAAACAACAACAAATACTGTCAACGTGGGAAGAGCTACGAAAGCTCTCAATCAAGTCCCATGTGCGTGGGAAACGGAAACAAAGGTGAGCACGAAACGCTCTTTTCTTGATTTTTTTCAGCGATTGCAGACATTTTTTTCATCGCGAAGACTTTTTTTCCCGTTTTTTTTTCGGGGCCGGGTTGAAATTCTGAACTTTGAATGGTCAGAACGCTCAAAACTTCGCAAGGAATTTTACACGAAAGACCAAAACTCCGAAAATCTTAACACCGTCAAAGTAATTCGGCTATGGAAGTTTTTAAAGTTTCAACATTTTTAATAAATCGACGAATTATTGAAAAAAAAAATTTTTTTACTAAGAAGTGATTTTGCGTCAATTTTTAAATTTGTCTAGACAATGTTATACGTTCTACATCATTTACAGTCAACTGTGTAGACTTTCGCTGGCATGATCTTGTCATGAGGGCCGGGTTGAAATTCCGAACTTTGAATGCGCCGACGGTTTAAAATTCCTAATTTTAATGTTTCGAAATTACAAGGTTCGTCAAGATTATGCCAGCGATAGTCTACACAGTTGACTGTAAATGATGTAGAACGTATAATATTATCTAGACAAATTTCAAAATTCTTGAAATAATTCATCGATTTATTGAAAATTTTGAAACTTTTAAAACTTCCATAGCCGAATTATTTTGACGGTGTTCAGATTTTTGGAGTTTTGGTCTTTCGTGTAAAATTCTTTCGGAGTTTTGAGCGTTCTGATCATTCAAAGTTCGGAATTTCAAACCGGTCCCGTTTTTTTTTTGTTTCCAAGGAACCTTCCGGCAAAAAAATTAAGTATTGAAAAATAATAATTATTGCAAAATAATTGTGCATGGTGACTATTAACATTAATAATTATTAAGTATGGCAATTATCATGTATGGTAATTTTTAAACTTAATAATTATTATGTACGATAATTGTGAAACTTAATTATTGAACAATGAATCAAAATAAAGGATAAAACTATTTATTGGAGATTTTATTTGCGTACTGTATTAAACGTATATCGAGCAGTGTGCGGTATGGACGAAGCGTATGCGTTAACCGTGCACGATCGTGAAAATGCAGCTATCCAAGACGAGACTTCATTGTTATGCGATACGGCGAGATGGGCCTCGACACAGCGCCATGGATAGACCTTGGTCCGTCGTTATGTCGATGATCGTCGTCCTCTTATATAGCAGTCGCCGGATGCGATAAATGCCGCCTTTTTAAGACCAAACAGAACGACAAGAAACGACCAACATTCACCACAATTTTCACTCCGGCACAAACACGCCCATGTTACGGATTTTTATTTACTTGCGTAAATGTTTGTCGAGAAATCAGCATCGAGCCGTATAGTTAGCGATTAATTTCAGTCATAGCTCATCAATATTTCGCTTTTTCATACGAACAAACAGAACTGACAACGGGACTTTTTTAAACTTTATTTTAAGGTAGTTCCTCTACGAAAATCTCAACCAAAAGTTTACATACCATGTTCATGTTTAAAAGATTGATAATTGGTTTAAATAGTAATAAATAAAATTAAAAACTACGCCATATTGACTCGGTACTAGTAGATAATACGATGGATATCATTTATTGCCGTAAAATATATTTTATATTGTGTTTTTGATCTACCATTGCCAGTAAACTTTTTGCCGGGACTGTCCAGGCTTTGCCCCAATTGTTTTTTTTCCAGGCTTTGCCAGGCTTTGCCAGGCTTTGCACCAAAATTGTGAGGGCTTTTCATGGTTATATCTTGGAAACTAGATGGTGAATCATTCTCATTTTTTTTTCACATTATTCGTGATATCTTACTCTAGCTTATCCTCGTTTTTTATCAATTTCTTAATTTTAGTTTTGATGGTAAAATTAATGATGCTCTGTTTGCCAATCATAACGCATTTGTTGCGTGTAAACCAAGCCAACTTTAAGTGTTAATATCTCAGGTTTAGGGTGGTCAAACTTATTCAAATTGCACAGATGTTTGGATAATGTATTGAATAACATATATGTCAAATTTCAACCATTTCTTAATTCAACTCTTCTGTGGAGGTACTACCTTAAAGGTATCGTAATTATTGTTGAGTACTTTGGTCATGAACATTCCAATTTTTGTTTTGAATTCATTCGTTTCGGTAGTTGATAATTTGTATTATTAGGACGTTGAATAAGTTCTCGCTGTTTTCCAACAGATGGTGTTACCAGAACTGCGTGCGTGTAGTTTAATAACACCACTGTAAACGTCTAAAATTAAATGAATTTTTTTTTGGTTTGACGCACAAGTAAGAGGATAATAATATTCACCGATGTTATTAGTCATATCCAAGTGAACAAAAAAATATTATATTAAAAAATTATATAAATTGACGCTGGAGCTATTCTTGCGAGGCATGTTGAATTTGAGACGCTCTACGGCACGCAGTATAACTGACGCACATTTGAATGTGGAAAAAATTAGAACTTGGTTTTAATTAAAACTTATTTGAAACTAATTAAAGAATTAAAAATGGAAAAATAAAAACTTAAATGATTAATTTACATGAATATAGCTAGGGAAATACGTAGGGGTTTTTGAAAATATTATATTTTGTGTAGTTGGCAAGCATTTAAAAAACTCAATTTTCGACAGAAAAAGGACAATCATTTTTTAATAAATAATGTTAAAATTAACTCATGGAATATCCCGTACATATTTCTCTTCGGAATGTTATTTTAAGGATATGCTCAAAATTTGGAGTGAGTAGAATGAAAGTTGTTGGCATTTTGCTGCGTGTCGTTTTGAAAAATTGTGTTCCGAGACAATCGGTCGACGTCTCGCACACGGACCAACCACTACCACGGCAGACCCACACAGGCCTGCGGGCCTTTTTTACATGTACCAAACTTTTTCCCCCTTATTCTAGATGGTTTAAAGCATCTCTTAAGGCGGGAGCCTTAATTGGAAGGTCCAAAAAAGCGTTTTTTCGGATTTTTTTAGAAGGAAATAAAACAAGCGAGCTCAGTACCATTGAGGTATCTGTTCGTGTATATTTGAAATGTATAAAAAAAAATTTCAACGTGAAATAATAAATGACTGCAGATTTATCAGCCTATGTGCGTCTTGCCACTGCGTCCTCAATCGGCGGGTAAGATGCAGCTCGTCATTATTTTCTGAACCAAATAAACCAATATAATGTTCAATTGTCATGTATTTTTCTTCTGAGTGAATGAAGAAAAAGCTGAAAAAATTTAGAAACTATAACTTTTCTCAGCCTTGAAAAAAAAGTTTAAACAAAAACACTTGAACGTGCTATAAGAATTATTTAAAAAGACTTTTTGAACGATCTTTTAATTCACTTTGAAGAGATTTTCATACTGAAGAAAATAAACTTTGGTTTGATTCAATAGGTTGTTTAGTTTTTTTTTCTATCACGCCCGCCAATTTGGAAAAATCGTGAAAATAAAAACTGGAGAAAACGCGCTTCAAAGTTTTCAATAGGAGGAAATATCAATCGCTTTTCTGCTTTTGGCCTTGTATCTTCGAAAATATTTACAATTGGCCTCTGTAACTTTGTAAATATATTCTTGGATAGTTTATCTAGCGATTTAAGCAATAAAAAAAACGACTTTTCGGACCTTCTAATTCAGGCTCCCGCCTTAAGCCAATAGGAAAAATTAATTTTTTGAAAATTCTACAGGTGTTACCCCTTAAGATGGCAACGCATCTATAAAGATGTACGATAAGCGAGCTTGAAATTCAGTGTATGTCGTTTCGCCAAAATGTTTTTCTTTGCTTTTTATTATTGTTATTAAAACTGTAATCTGTCATACAAATATAACAATGAATAGTTTTGATATTGGTTGGAAACACAAAAGAAACAAGATAGCAGAACAATGGCAGGTAGCAATATAGAGTAGTTTAGATGGTGCATCCAGTGATGCACTCTAATCTATTTACGTGTGTTTATTCGGTGTGGAAGCGTTCTCGTAGATCCAGAGGCTTGTATTTTTTTAGTCTTCTCGTGATTGCTCGTCTGTCAAGTAGGTTGGTGGCGAGTGGGTTTGGATGCTGGTCAAGTCTCGTTTCGTACGTCGTGCATAGTTTTTGTGCAACGGTTTTGATTTTTTTCTATCCCGAGATCTTGGTGTAGTCTGGCGTTGGTGACGAACCAAGGAGCGTTTGCCATGATGCGAAGCGTCTTGGTTTGGAAACTTTGGAGGATTTCTATATTCGAGTTGCAAGCAGTTCCCCAGAGTTGGATACCGTACGTCCGGATGGGTCGAAGTATAGTTTTGTAGATTAGCAGTTTGTTGTAGAGCGATAGCTTCGACTTCCTACCGATGAGCACCGAAATGTCAACTATTTTTTTGTAGTGTTAAATTTCATGTCAAATATTGCGTAAAAAAAGAGTATTTGCGGGGTATTTTACTGCACTACTTTATACAAAAAATCTGTTCAGACGCTTAAAAAATGATGATTTTAATGTGTTGAATTACTTCAAAGAGACTCACGTCAGACGCTAACCGAACTTGCAGAATCATTAGGAGTCGATCTCACAACAGTTTCGAAACGTTTGAAAGCATTAGGAATGATTTTTTCAACTAAAACATTAATTTTCACGAAAAAAAAACAGCGAGAACGTATTCAACATCCCAATAATCGTCGGCGTTTTTTTTTCTTCAAGTTGCAGGGCAGGAAAAAATGACGTTGGAAAACGTCAATAGACCGTTGAAGATCACAGCCGTAGGCGATGGAATGGTCGGGAAAACTTGCATGCTCATCACGTACACGACCAAGAAATTTCCCGTTGAATACGTACCTACAGTGTGAGTTTCATCGACGAACGCGAAACAATTGACCCACATTACGCTCAAACGGGCATTTCGCGAGAAACGCGATTTCACAAACTTGGCTCGGTGTTTCTTTGCTTATTTTTTTTATCGACACGTACGGAGAAACAGTGGTTCTCAAATTTGGAAATTTTAACCGATGACCCCCCGTTGATACGGAGCATGTTTTTTCACTACTAGTCAAACGATGACGAAATATTGAACAATAACATTGTAACGAATAAAGTTTTGTTTTTAATTGTCCTCTCCTAGTCTGACGATCCATTTCTTACCCTCCAGCTCAAGCACGTTTTTTTTTACGTCCAGGTTCGACAATTATGCGGGCATAATATGGGTCGATGGTCAACAATTCAATTTGGTCCTGTGGGACACAGCCGGACAGGAGGATTACGAGAGACTTCGACCGCTCTCGTATTCGAACGTGAGTTTCCGACTCGTCCCGCGATTCGTATTTAATCGTTTATTATGCCAGGCTCACGAATTAATTCGTATATTCGTTGCAGACCGATTGCTTCCTACTGTGTTTCTCAGTGAATTCCCGAAGCTCGTACGAGAACATCGCCAGTAAGTGGCATCCGGAAATCAAATTCCACTGTCCAAACGTGCCGATAGTCCTTGTTGGTAAGCTTGATGCGCTACGATCACACAAAAGAATTTCTTCAGGCATGACAAAAAAAATCACAAAGATAAATCGCATACTCGAAATTGAATTATCCGCAATACGGAATATTTGTGAGCGTTGGGAAAAATTCCCCTAGCTTTTTTACACATAGTTCACAAAGTTATATTTCCGCTTTTCTTTCGTTCCTCTCCCTTGAGGAGGATCGAGCGATTTACCGTTAAAGGTATATTTCGAAGATTCCGTGAGATTCGATACATCGTTATGGAGGGGAAAAAACTCGACTAGTTATGAGCACAGCTTCGTATAGAAAATCGCGGTTCCGGCTGGAACTTCATTGTCATTCCAACCGGAAACTGCAGCAAAGTCGACGAATTTCCTTAAGGCCTTAGGCCACAGTAACGGGTATAGAATCATGTGCGAATTTAACAATATTTTTCGCATGAAAAAGTGTTTTACTCATACAATTAATGACACATCTATTTAGTATGAATATCAAGCTGTTAGAAAATATATATATTTTTTTTTTTTGATGTACAAAATGGCCGACTACTAATATTTTCTTTTTTTAGGCGCTCCGCGGCGTGACATTTAGCATTCACAATTTTTTACCTAGAACAAAAAACAAAAATTCTCGTCACTCTACATTAAAATACATAGAGAAGTACGTACGGAATTAAAAAATATTGTTTTATTTAAAAATTGTAGGTATTTGAACTTAAGAAAGGAATTTTCAGTGGAAAATTTCGTTACAACTGCTCATAAACTGCTCATAAAATGAAAAGTTTTCGATTAATCAGAAATTCCGTACGTACTTCTCTGCGAAATGCAATTATGAACATAACTTTTAAATTTGAAGCAAATCGAGTGAAAATTGTTAAAGTTATTTGTCACGCCAATTGGAAAAAAGCTGTTTCGAGAAGTTTCGAGCAGTCGGCCATTTTGTACATCGAAAAAAAAATATCCATTTTCTAACAGCTTGATATTCATACTAAATAGGTGTAATTAATTTTTGAGTGAATCACTTTTTCATACGAAAAAGAATTGTTAAATTCGCACATGATTTTATACCCGTTACTGTGGCCTAAGGCCTTAATTGCTAAGATTTTCATTTTTTTTCTCTTCTAAATAATATAACGCAACTTGTTAAGGAGGTTGGAGCGACAGCCACAATGCAAGATTGAAAATATATATATATGTTATTGTCTAGACTATACCAAGTCTTTACGAATTTTTTTACATTTTTTCACCACGAAACACCAGAAATAAAAATAGTTTTATGAGTGTAATTTTACGTGCGATTAGATGGGCAAGACGTTCACGCTACGGGTGATGTAATTTTTTTGGCCAAACAGCACAAAGATAAAACATTCCTAACAAAAGATATTAACGTAAACTAAAATTTGTGAACATTTAGAAAAAAACCCATCTTGCCCATCGTGAACCATATATATTCAATATTGAACCATCAAGGTTTGATACAAGATTACGAATCTTGGCTGGAGAATATAGAGCATTGCTGCCAACCTTGATGCCCGCGAAGTTGCCGTATTTTGGCAACACTTAATATTAATCAGCCCCCTGTAAACATTAGTTATACATGACTCTCGTAATGTCCGTCGCTTTTATTTTCAATCGCTGCCACGTGTGGCGCTAGTAGTCGTCTGCTCGATAACTATATATATGCCGTATGATCTGTGAACCGGCCGAACCCACCGAACGCGTACAATATTGTTGCATTCGACTTGTGAGAAAAATTTGACACCACAAGTCACAACCGCAACCATGAAACGCGTAAAACTCCAAATACGCCGAAAATGTTATTATATCGAGTATGGAACGCGCATGCGTAGAAGAAGCCGAGCAGAGGACTACTAGCGCCGCGAAGTGGACTGTAGCGCAATTAAACATCCCGGACAACACGCGAATAATTTATTGCCATAGGCATAGTACCCAGTGTCATGGGGCCGATATTAATTAATGGTAATAATCAATAATCTCGTGGCATAAATATAAATGAGTATAATTATAAATGACTCAAAATTTTATTCTGAGTTGCATAAAACATTTGCCGACGCAGTTTTTTTTTTCGTAATAATCATCGATAATGTTATACTTTTTCAAATTGCTAGTAGCACAAAAGTTTTTCTTATTTACATTATAAAAATATGTAAATGCATATAACTTTGCCTTTTAATTATGTATTTTACGAAAAATTAGCATTCGCAGAATAAATCTATACCTCGTATGCGTTTTTTCAGGTCAATTGAAGAAAAAAAACTTTATAAACCGTCATTTGACTCAACTGGACGGCTCCAACCTCCTTAAAACTAAAAAAATATACATTTATTAACCGTATGTGCGTTCAAAACGATCAGTGTCCTTTACCATTCGTCGGTAAACCGCTCGACTCGCCTCAAGCCGAGTTTGTTTGGGTTTGTTTGGAAACGAAACAAACCAAAGCACCAATTCCTTTGCGAGAATTACTTCAGTAAGAGACGGAAACCCAGCACTTTTAGCGTAGAATTAGAATTTTGGACTGAAGCTAGATGGTCGCATACGGAAAGCAACCCCAATGAAATGTTGCCCCTCAACTCGCCCCAACCCTAAGAAATAGGGGTTGAAAACTTAAAAATCGCCGTATCCCGATAATTAACAGCCCGGTCAAAAAATGTTCCGAACAAAAGTTGTTTCGAATAATAAAATACGTATAAACTTATGTAACGTCCAACCCCCTATCTTTGAAAATAGCGGCACAAAAACGAGTAGAAATTTCTAACATTGGTGCTTTCGCGTTTTTGTGCCGCTATTTTCAAAGATAGGGGATTGGACGTCATATAACTTTATACGTATTTTATTATTCCAAACAACTTTCGTTTGAAACATTTGGTCATCGGTCTAGTAATTATCGAGATACGGCGATTTTAAAGCTTTCAACCCCTATTTCTTAGGGTTGGGGCGAGTTGAGGGGCAACATTTCATTGGGGTTACTTTCAGTATGCAACCGTCTAGCTTCAGTAAAAAATTCTGATTCTCCGGTAAAAGTGCTGGGTATTCGTCTCTCTTACGGGATTCAATGCCGTGACTCACAGAACTGTTCATTTTACGATTAAAGGTACGAAAGGAGATTTGCGGAGCGACGATAAAACGGACGTAGTGACGTTAGCCGATTGTAAGAAGATGCGCGACAAAATTCGCGCCTCGAAATACGTGGAGTGCTCGGCGGTGGAGCAGGAAGGCCTCGAGGAAGTTTTCGTCGAAGCGATAAGAGCAGTTCTCAAGAAGCCTTCCTCTAGAAAACTGTGCTGCATACTATGATAAGAGAACAATCGCGAGAAGTTTTTTTTCCCTCTTCCTCTAGCCCGTACACGAGTGAACATTCCTCGAGCACGTTCGGGAGCATTTTTGTAACCAAAGACTCGCGCATAATTCTTTCCCGTGCGCGAATTTATCTACTGCTGTATATATTTTATGTTCTTTCTAAATCGTATATATGTACATATGCATACGTGAACACACCCGTAGATTATACACACACGCGTATATACGAATGCAGGAAGATAATTTTTATGATAGCGACTCGAGAATTTGTAGTTTAGCTTCGAGTATTTTTCGCCAATCAGCGAGTGTCTCGTGCGACAAAAAAAAATACTTTGCTACGAAATAAGGATTTTTCACGAAAAAAAAAACATAAATAAATGAGTATAAATGTGTTTGGATTTGGTAACAAGTTTATTTAATATTTCGTGTATATACTTAGTCGTCCAACACATATTTTGATATACGTGAGCTTAGCGCAATATTGAAAACCGTGCACGCCGAAAATTCGGTCGTACAAATTCGCGTGTCTTACATCTAATTATGTTTTCGGAATATTTTATCTAACCCACTCGAGGAAATCGTAACAGCGCGCAACGTCTCGTGGAACAAGAGTTCGTCAATTTTTTTGAACTGCTCGACGATATATATATATATATATGTATATATGCGTATATATCTATATATGTGTGCATAACGACAGTCCTTGATTGAACGAAGATGCACGTCTGATACCAGTAATAAACGTACTTACGTAAGTCTTATAATAGCCTTAATTGATAGGAAGAGTTTAACGCACAACTCCTGTACAACGTATTTCAAACCTGATATAAAAATTCATCGAGTCAAGGTCGGAGCATAATTTCTGAGATCGCGGCTGCTCGGAGAAATGAACGGAGACTCCTGGTTATTAATATCAACGGAGAACGTGATTCACATGGCGAACGCGCTCGCCTCCAGCGGTGCCACTTTCTGCTGTATTATCTTACCGTAACCGCCTCTGCCGCTGTCAAAGTCGGATCTGTATTCGTCTCTTACCTGAAAAAAAAAACATCCAAATTAATAAAATATTTATATATATATGTATAAAATGTGTTTTTGTACGACTTTATGCATTATCTGTGTTCAATTGATTCAATTATTTCGAATTCTTTAGAGATCTTATTATTTAGAATTGTGAACTAAACTTGAACTATTTTTCTTGTAGATATTTTAATTCAAACTGTACACAAAACTGTATGACATATATCGAAGTAAAATCAAATTTTTTAGACCCTAATTGGGGGTGAATCTTTTTTTTCAAGTGACTAAAAGAAATTTCTATTGCCGTTCTATAGCGAACAATGACACGTGAGCTTGAGATTGGGAAATAGGCAAACGAAAACAACCATGTTCAAAGTGAGCGCTAAAGGACTAATGAGCGAATTTTCGAAAACTGCCCTGCACAAAAAGCTGGACGACATCTCGAAAGTGAAATCGAATTTGTTAGACGCAAATTGGAAGTAAATATTTTCTTTCGAGTGACTCTGAGGAGAAATTTCTATTGCCATGTAGCAAAAAATAACACGCGAGTTTATGGGACTAGAAAAATGGAAACCACAAATGACTATGTTCAAGGTAAGTGTCAAAGTGAGAATCTAGTAAAGCTAATAAAATAGTGGAGAATGAGAGAAGAAGCATCAATGGGGCTTGTTTTATGTGGTGTTGGAGTTTGCAATGTTGGACTACAACGAAAATATATTTTCTTTGTATTGATGATTTTTTTGCGCATTAAGACTACGAAAATGACTGAAACATCTTCAAGGCTTTTTTTCATTGAAAATCTATAACTAAAACCTGCTAAGATTTTTGATAATAAAAATAAAACGTCCTTAAATGAAAAATCAAACGCATTTAGTTTTTGCATGGAATTAGCTAGTACTTGGGGGAGGAATTCAGTGAAATATAGATTTTTAAACAAATAGCCACAGTCCAAAGTAAAAATATCGATTTTTGGTGAAAAAAACGCCTTATTTTCGCTGATAAAAAAACTAAGCACCGAACAAAAAAAATTCTCCATTCAAGCACTGCTTTTTGGTATGTAAAAGAGGCTTGTAAAATGCAAAGTGGATTGGTGCACTAATTTTTGAGATATCGTGGTCACGGATCTTGAAAATGTTATTTTGAGAAAAACACGTTTAAAGTTTATCCGCTGTTTTTACGCATTATTGACTCAGAAATTCCCTAACTTTTCTAGGTTTTCCACATAGGTTTTGCAATTATTCCAAGGAGATTAGGGTCAAATAAATAATATAATTATTTTGTAGACCAAATATACGAAAATATTAAATATTTAAAAAAATTGGAAAAAAACAAACGAATTCGAAAAATGTCAACACTGTAAATGAAAAAAATATATATTAAAAGCAAATACAGAGCCTCTTCTTTATTATGAACAGAAATATTGTCTGAGCCAATAAATAAAAAATAAATATAAACAGCTATCTACAATAATAATTATGTGGTCGTGTATCGACGAATCGAATGCAAATGTACAGAGCTTTAGAGTAAATTAGTTTTGAGTTTTCGTAATTTTCAACGTTTGGCACTGACATAACTTTTTTTTTCAGTTAATGAAGAATCGAAAAATTGAAAATATTTATTTTTACACTTATCAGTTTTTTTTCCAGATTGGTTTCTTTTTTCGTAATTCTCGCAAAAAGTAAACTCTGGAAAAATTCCAGAGAATATTAAAAATTCCTTAACCTTTCCCCGATTATTCCAGGAGAAAAGGAATTCGCGGAGTTTTCCATTTTTCACATGCGTAACAGCAATGTTACCGGTTTGCGATTCGCAGATCCATGACGTTGAAGTTTGCATCGTTGGAGCGCACAGAAACTTATTTTTTATTAATTTGCCAAATTTCTTTTGGCCGACTTGAGTGACAAAAAATCACGCAAAGATTTTTTAGGATTCATATTTCTCTATCTGCAACCTAAATCTACAAAATATGATCTTGGATAATAATGGAAGTAGTAAATTAAGAAGAATTTTCGTTGCATTGCAACGATGCAAACTTCAAGCCCATGCGGATCTAACTTGTAAACGCCCATAACTTCCTCGATTTTGAATTGTGTTCCGTTCGAAATATTCTCTGGAAATTTCGAGTTGTTTCTTGAAATTTTAAGAGAATATTTTTGAAATGTTATATTTTCCGAATCGGTCGAAAATCAAAAATCGATATTTTCCTAAATGTCAACTAGGTGTAAGCCCCTCAGTGTATTCATATTTTTGGTGGTGAACCCAAACGCACGCAATCGTTTTATCAAATTGAATTTTCAAACGATTCGAGAAGTTACCCCGGATGGGACAAAGGACGCTAAAGGTTCCTCGAATGTAAAATTACAAGATTTTTTCGAAGAAAGCGCTACTCACTTGACCTCCGGTTTTCCCGCGTCCGTATTGTCTACCCTCGATGAAGCCGGCGTCCCAGTCCGTCCTAATGATTCTATCGTCGAGACGAGTGCCGTTGACGTACCTCATACAATTTTCGCCGTCGGCTCTCTGATAATACTCGACGAAGCAAAAGCCGCAAGGAGTCTTCTTGTACTTGTCCAAGCCCATGATAATTCGCTTGATGTCACCGCATTTTGAGAACAATTCGTATATTTGTTCCTCGGTCGTGTAAAACGAGAGATTGCCGATGTAGAGCGTCGTGGAATTTCTCAATAGTCTGTCTTGCTCGGCGCGCGATCCCTGCATTCGTACATAACAATTGAAGGCGAAAAAAACATTGCTTTTGTTTATCGCCGGGGAAGAAATACGGGGATAGTCTTTTTGAGGTTAGCTCGGACTCACCTTGAAATGTTGATCGCGGTATGAGCTCAAATCTACCGAGGGTGATACAACTGTCGCGGCACACATTTTTTTTGCTGCTCTTTATTCTCCTCTACCGAATATCGCTCAGTACATAACAATGCGAAATGATAAAACTAAGGTTGAACGAGTCTGAGGATCGCGATGTCGATGGTTCGCTTGATTTATTGCATTCGAGGGTTACTAACGTAACGGAGCGCGCATGCGAGGCAACTGCGTGGAATTTCATAGAAGGTACTAGAAACTGGAAGAACAGAGGCCGTGGTCCGAACTGTGCTCTAAGCGCTCGCAGCGCAATGCCCACTGCAATCTGACCAATCAGATCAACTGTGAAGACGCTATGACACGGTTTTACATCTCTCTGGAAACTTCGGCGTTGTGGAGTGGTGGGAAGTGCCGCCGTCGGTGAGGCGAAAACGTAGTTCCTCATCTATCCACTGAAAGCGCTGTCACGTAGGGGGTCGTGTATATATATATATATATATATATATATATATATATATATATATATATATATATATATATATATATATATATATATATATATATATATATATATATATATATATATATATATATATATGGGTCTCTGTGTGTGTGTGTGTGTGTGTGTGTGTATACACACACTTATAAATGTCTGTATGTATATACAGTAATGGATAAGCTGCTCAAAGTCGTGTTCCGTTGTAGGTCGAATCGAAAGAAAGCAAACGGTCTATTGAATTCGGAAAATGCCTCTTGGAAAAATTATAAGAACGATACTGGAAAGTGTCCAGTGTTTAAAGTTCCACAGGACGAAGAATTGCGTCGAAAATGGAAAAACGGCGAAAACAATTCGTTGTAAAAAAAAGAAACTCGCTAAACTCACAAAACAATGAAAAAGATGCCTTTTAAACATACAAAATGCGTTTATTTCTTTTTTTTGTATTACTCTTGCATTATGATTATTTTTTTATTTCTCATTAACATTAAAAAGAAAATAAAAATAAAAATAGAAGTTGTACCAATAAGCACACTGCGCGCGATTTGCGATGATAGGTATGTTCAGGTATTCCAGAAACCTCCTGGGAAAGTGATGCTCCCATTGGATATTGCCCATCGCTTGTCGCAAATCGCGCGCAGTGTGTAGAGGCCATAAGACTCACTATAGTAAGGTCTCTCGTATCTATCTTCATGGCAAACGCGTTGGCTCGGGAAATGTGCTTTCGCCGCAAGCAGCGCTGCCGTCGACGGCCGAACGATCCGACGTAAGTCGCGCACCCAAGCGCCGATACAATGAACACTGTCATCATCGAAATGGAAAACCAATGGTGAAATAATTGGCGAATAATAATGAGGCTGTCTGATGACGGATAAGCCTCCATCTTGTCAATCTATTCGCGCCCATTGCCGTGTGTCCTCTGACGAAAAGCAGCAATGTTTGGTGCCGTGGACGCGACTCTGAGACCCCTCAAAATACCATCGAAATTTGTGCCTTACATGGAAAAGCACAGAATTTACGAGCTATTTCATGTTCGTTTACAACCGCTTGAAAAAAACCTCAATTCGTCAATTCTCCGAACACTAAAGCCACGTATTTTTTTTTTGTTCCGCGGCCTCGAATATTCGTTTAGCCGAAATTTATCTCAGGATTGGAGCAAATGGCTCGTCGAGTCGAAGTAAAATTTCGTGACTGATAAATTCCTTAAACGGCTGCAGGAGCTGGCGACAGGATTAATCATCCAGCAACCCTCGGATCACATCCTCTACTTGAAACAGAGCCTGAAGCTCGCGGCTAGAAAGCGCGATTTACCGAGACTGATCCTTCTCGGTGAGCCCTACGTGAAGATGCATATTTTGGCTGAAAGCTTGCGAAAAAAAATGGCCCTGCGGCCAATCACGCTCGCAGATATACGTAACGTTTCACCTGAGACTTTCAAAGAGACCATCGGCGAACAAGAAATCGTTAGGAACTTGATCGAAATTTTGAAGAAAATGGCGACCGATTATACCGGCTGGGTTCTCGTTGGTGAGAATGGCAGTCTTACATACAGCTCTGAGAACTTGAATATAGGGTAAGAAGTGAGAAATAATGAGGGAAAGTTCTCGGTTCTGCCACCTGAAGCGCTGCTACCTAGGGGCGAGCCAATTAAACGCAAATCCAAACCGCTGTGCAATGGAGCTGATTGCTCGGATTAAACAATACTTTTACGAGCGATATGAATGGAAAATTATTCAGTTTCTGTTACTACCGATCCTATGGTTATAACGACAATTATTATTTCAGTATATTGCATTTCTCGTATATTCGAACTTCTTTATTTTTTCAATTTCGTCTTTGGCCATTGGAGTAGATGGGGTATGAACAAATTAATACGGCCTAATTTTTATTTGCTTTTTTCTGTATGATTAATCTGTTTTTTTACTCGGTAGATTGCATTCCTCGTTTGTTTGTACAGCTTTTATTTTTATTTTTGCTTTGTTTATAATGACTGCACACTAGGTCGTTGTGACTCCATTTTTTTCAACTGACTATCATTTCAACGCATCTCCCACTCTGAACAGATGTTTGGGCACGTAATTTTTGTTTTGATTAAAAAATAAATTTTGGGCCATAAAATAAGGATAATTGACTACAAAAAACGGCATGTTTACCGAAATAAGAATAATTGACTACGAAAAAATGCATGTTTACCGAAATACAACGACCTGACAATCGTCTGAGGTCCGATCGACCCCACATGCAGTCAGAGGTTCGTGGCGAAAGTGTGCAGAAGAGGAATAAAAAAAGAAATAACGCATTATGTATGTTGAAAAGGCACTATTTTTATTGTTCTGTGAGTTAGCGAGTTATTTTTTTTTTACAACGAATTGTTTTTGCCGTTTCTCCATTTATGACGCAATTCTTCGTTCTGCGGAACTTGAAACACTGAACTAGAGAGTGTCTCAAAATGACCTGATATTTTAAATTGCGCGCCATTTTTTTGTGGCGAACATAGAGTACTAATCTTTGACAACTGACATAAGGAAGTATTGAGGTTTAGTCATAGAGAGTTACACGAGCGAGCAACGCAGAGAAATTGTTATTTGCTGCATTGTTACTGCATAGTTATTGCAGACGAAGTTTCACAGTCGTGTTATCTCACGCCGCGGCGATGTGAATTGGCCACCAAAATCCTGCGATTTGACACCATTCGACTTCTTTCTTCGGAGTTTTCTGAAAAGAAAAGTGTATGCCAATGATCCACAGACCATTCCAGAGCACAAGGAAGCAATTGGACGCACATTTAATGAAATTAGTCCGCAATTATGTCAAAATGTTATTGAAAATTTCGTCAAAAGAGTAAACGTTTGCAATAGGGACGAGGCGGCCATTTATCGGACATTGTGTTCCACACATAACCTCCATGTTTGTACCTTGTATTAAAATAAAAATATTCATAATTTTCAAATAAATAATACGTTTTATTAATAAACTAAAATTTCAGGTTATTTTGAGACACCCTATAGTATCGTTCTTAAAACTTTTCCAATAGTTCGGTACAATGCACGCTTTAGACCTTTTCAGGATTCAATAAACCAATTGATTTCTTTCGACACTTCAAGGTAGTCCTATCGCCAGGCTTCATCCATAGGATTTTCATAATTTTTTTTGAGCTTCACTAAATATATTAATAATCGTCTCTGTCGAATTTAGGGTCGTTTATCGACCCAATTACACAGAAAAGAAATATTAATATTGCGTATTTTTGTGAAGGAATTCCGAGACGACATACAAAAACCCAATTTCCGGTCGCTACAAAAGTGTATATAATCGTGGGAATCCGTCAGATTCTTAAAAACAATCAGATTTACATACTTAACACTTATAGTAATCCAGTGCTCTCAGAAAAAATAACGCTTATTGACCTAATTTTTATGTAATATCAAGTTTGATTTGATTTCCGGTATTGGATTTATTACCACTTGCTACGATAAAGAGACGTGACAGCAAGGCAACAGCTGACTGTAGTCCTAACCTCATCTCACTCATTCGAATTTCCACACATATTTCATTTTTAAGCGACACATTTAGCCGACACAAATTTTCCACGCTTTTTACCAGTCGTGGCCCGAATACAATGCTTTATATTTCCCGCACCTGACATTGTTTCGACAGCTCGACGTTGAATAACACGGAGGTTAAACTCGCCTGGTTGAGTAAAAAGAGACGGAGATAGAACCAAATTGCCAAATATCAAACCTAGAAATACTGCGCGAATCGTTGGAATAACTATTTTTCATTTTTCTAATTAATTGTGAACATTAATTAAACATTTTGCCCATGGAAAATTTAGTCGTTACAAATTTTTTCTTTTGCATATGTTACAAATATAAATTGTACAAGTCTCACGTATGATCAGTGGTGTGACTAGTGTGAAGCGATAGGACTACCTTAACGGAACACGGTAACACGATTCAGAGACTTCGAGGTAGGGATCTATTGCTGCATATCTATATCTAGAAGACCCCTCCGTGACAGCGCTTCTAGTGTCTAGACGAGGAACTAAGTTTCTGCCTTACTAACCTCGACACTGCCCACCAATAAAAAACCCCGAAGTTTCCAGACCTGTATGTAAGACCGTGGTGAGAATCGACTTTGTACTAGAGTCGTGTTCGATTGAATATAAAAATCGCCGTTGCTTCCCTCAAAATAAGATTTACCGCGGACGAAGAAGGAAGCTCGAGCGATTCAACGCGCCGGTATAATACCGACCCACGTACTGGAAATCACAAACTCTCCTCAGAACCGATGCGAGAAGCGACCAAACTCCGAACGCGAGAATGATCTTCGCGATTTGCGCGAACTTTACGAAGATGTGTTGATCGTAATACTGATCGTATTTACAGAAAAAAAAGTTCCCCGCGTAATGTCACTTTCAAAGTTTCGCTGCATGATAATATCGCTTCGACTTTAGAAAATCGAGACTGGCGATCGAGACGTCGAGGCTCTCGCCGAAGCGTGCGCGACTATGGCAAAGAGAAGAAAACACTGCGGCGCACCGTCTATATTTCGCGTTGCGCTGATCGGCCCGCGAGGCTCGCGATGTTACGATGCGGCGAAGTATCTCGCTCGCCGGTTCAATTTGGTTCACGGTATACCAATTTATTTACAAACATAATAATAGCAATAAAAAGTGATAATAGTAGTATAGTACAGTTCTTTATTTCCAAGTATATCATTGCGTGTTTTTACACAGGGTTCCTTTCAGGGTTGCAAATAATGCATTACTTTTTGTAATGCATTAGCGTTTTCATTACACATTACTTTACATTTTTTAATTGAAAAAAAATCGTTACCCATTACATTACATTCAGTAATGTAGAAAATTTCCATTACGTATTACATTACATTTTGTAATGCAAACATTTGCCATTACTCATTACATTGAATTTTGTAATGTAAAAATTTTTCATTACTCATTGAATTAAATCTTGTAATGTAAACAAATTTAATTACCCATTACATTGTAATGGGTAATGGAAATTTTTTACATTACAAAGTCCAATGTAATGAGTAATGGAAATATTTTACATTACAAAATTTAATGTAATGAGCAATGGAATTTTTTTACATTACAAAATATAAGGAAATGGATAATGGCATTTTTTCACATTACTAATGCAATGCAATGTTAAAAATCTCCATTACTCATTACAATGTAATGAGGATTATTGTTCGTTTCGCATTCGGGGCAGCGGTTTTTGCACTGGGTCGATCTGACCCGATGGGGAACGAATAATTATCCATATTACCTTGTAATGAGTAATGGAGATTTTTTTACATTACATTAGTAATGTGAACAAATTTCATGACTAATTACATTAAATTTAGTAATGTCAAAAATTTCAATTAATCATTACATGACACTTTGTAATGGAAAAAAATTCCATTACCCATGACATTGGCATTTGTAATGTAAAAATTGTCCATTGCCCATTACAATGTAATGTGTAATGAATATTTTTGTCATTACACATTACATTGCATTTTGTGATGGAAATGTTTTACATTACCAAATGTAATGTAATGAGTAAAAGAAATTTTTTACATTACAAATTCCAATGTAATGAATAATGGACATTTTTTACATTAAAAAATCCAATGTAAAGAGTAACAGAAATTGTTTACATTACAAAATATAATGTAATGAGTAATGGAATTTTTTTCATTACCGAATGTAATGTAATGGGTAATGAAATATTCTTTCACTACCCATTAAAAAAGTAATGAATAATTTATTACATTTTCACTACAAATTTCGCAACCCTGCCGCCTCTACATTGATACCCTTTCACACGTTTTCTTGGGTTTTTTTGGTTAACATTTGTCTTCCGTCCTTTTCGTCCTTTATGCTTCCATTCTTACCATGCCTTTAACCCTCTCACACACTCGCACGATTCTTGGATCGGTTTCCCTTTCATTTCTTTATTCTTTTTTCCTTTTAGCGCCTCCCCCGTGTAGCCTCCTCGCCAATTTTTCAAACCATCTATCACTTCGTTATTCATTTTTTCTTTCATTTTCCCGCATTCAAGTATGTGTTCCAAACTTTCTTCTTTCTTTCCACAACACCGGCATAGAGTATCTGCGTATCCATGTTTACCCCCTTTTCCTATATTTTCGCATCTTAACCTGGCCCATGTTTCTTTAGATCTTCCCTTTATGCCCTTCCTTTCCCAGTACTCCTCCATTTCTATACGTTGTTTTCGATTTTTGTACTCCCTACAATACGTCGAATTCTCAATTTTGTTCCAGTCTTGTATATCCTGGTCGGTTTTTGTTTGTATAGCTCTTTCGATTGTTTTTCTTACTCCCTCCAGAGCTTCGTCTTTATCCTTTTCCATGTTGCCCCCATTTGGATGGGTTATCATTTAATATCGCTCTGGCTTTTTCTTTCGAACACTTGTCTTCCGGCATTTTCATTATCTCACATGGGCAGTCTGCTGCTCATTTCCATGCTTCTATTCCTATGCCCCTTATCCCTGCCTCGATCTCCATATGCAGCTAGGCACATTGTCATTTGTACTCACTGCCATTTCAACATATTTACTCTTCAGTTTTTCTATCTGCTGCCTCCTCTTGCATATACCCCATACTGCGTGAATCTCTTTTCCTATTTTGCCAGCTATTATTTTTGTGTGGTCCTCAAAAGTGTTCCCCGTTGAGAATTACACTCCCAGGTACTTGTATGCCTTCACTATATCCAATCCTACCCCTTTGTATTTCCACGTTTGCGGGCTCTTCGGTTTCTTCCCTTTTTAAAGATCAATGATGATAATAAAACAGTAATTGAAAAAATAATAAACACGCTGAGAATAATATGACCAACCGATCAAAAATATTATTTGAATAAACAAGAAAGTCATTTATATTCTTAATGATAAATTCAGCTTAACAGAATAGTGAACTCGTTTCCAGTCGATTTCAATGCAATTCTGGAACAAGCTCGCCTGCAGGAAAATCCTCTGGGAAAGACTCTAAAAATGATCGAATTTCGTTGGGGGAAACGACCGGAGGCTGATACAAGAATTCGTGTTATTGAGGTCAGCAGAACGTAATAAAAATGAAAATGAATATATTTGTTATATTTTTTGCGTTTGGCTTTTGCCCCACGCTTGATCATTGCACCATTTTTGGTTCCTGGACGACCTCTGAGGTTACACTGACGGAAAAATCTATTGATATTGACTACGTGCGTCTGATTGGTTTAAAACAATTTGAATTAACGAGAATTTTCGTCAAATCAAATTTTTCCTATTGCATTCCATTATAGAAATTATTTATTTTGAATCCTTAATTATTTCAATCACGACCTATTTAATATCGACTGATAACTAAATATTTAATTTAATCCTTATACATCTGTCATTTAATTTCATCTGTTCAAAAAACAATTTAGTTAAATCCAGTAAATGTATCGATACAATTTTTGTCAATTTAAATTAAGTAGCATTCTTGCGGAGTCTAACATTTTTCTATTTGATTGAATCAATGGTCTGTCTATATTGGAACACACACATCAAGGGAGAGAGGGTAAAGGGGGAGATAGAGGGATTATATATATACAGGTTATGTTTGAAAAATCTATAGCACGATATTCGAAAAAACTCTCTAATTATCACAATGATATCGAATAATGGATATAGTGGATGTGATGCTAGTATTTATAGGAATGCATTTAGTCTCTTATGTCATATATGTGGCTACGATGCTACAAACGTTCGATAGCATAGGGGCAGCGTGCGTAGCTGTGGGTACGTAGGTTGTAGGTTCGATTTCATATAGGTAGGAGAAATATTTTCTTCGATTAAAATCGTTTCAGAAGACCGGGGAATGACGAATTATGATTAAAAAAATGATTGTTGTAGAATTCTAAATAGAGTATTTCATTTTATTTTGCATTTATTATATATTCTATGCATATAGTAATAGTATGCACTTCTATTTGCAGTCGACAATGTAGGCAAATAAAGATTTATTCGAATCGAATCTTCATTTATTCAATTTGAATATATTTAATATTTAAAAAGAATAGCTGAAACAAATAAAAAAATATATTTGAAACAAATTGGATCGTAGTAGGCCTGAGACAAGTAAAAAAGTTAGTGATAGTTGTAGCAGTACTACGACTATCACTAGTGAAAAAAAAATCCGACTGCTGCGTTGTCGCGTGTGGCAGTCAATTTATAAAGTAGTAAAATATTTATTTTAACGATGAATTAATCAGCAATCATTGGAACACTCGATATATATTGATTTTTTGAGTAATTAGTGATAATAATAATATGACCCGACCGTTAGATAAATTTAAATATTGAGAATTTTTTCGGTAGACAGTTGAAGCAGATGTACAGTCACTGACAAAATTTCCATCAAGCACACGCCAATATTGTCGAATTTGGCTTCAATTATTATTAAAAGTGGAAGATGAACATTTTCAAGTGTTAATTTATTATCAAATTGGCTATATGGAAGGCTAAACATGCACGACATTTTCTAAATTTGTAAATTTACGATTCGCCCATTTTGGACTAACTTTTTGCCCGACGTTTCATCCAGTAATACCTTAACTTCGATGATCACTTTGTCTTATTTCTTGACAATTCTACGAGTTATACAAAAAAATTGTTCCTACTAAATTCTGGTAGCAACGTGGAAAAACATTTTACCGAAGGTGTATGCCAAATCTGAGCTCAATCGGCCAATTGATTATCGAGATTTCGTAGTTGCTGATTTGTAAAGCATAGTTTCGCGAAATACGCGTTTAAAGTTGCTGCCCCTCAACGGCGCGCCCTGAGCGTGGGGTTCTGGGTACGGTTGTAACAGTTTTCCGTTAATCTCCCACAACGTTGCAATTATGGTATAAGTCGAGCAAATAAAATGCTTTATATTAAAGACTGGACATCAGCCTTCAAATCGAAATCACAATTAGGTGCCCATCTCTTTGAGAACATGAGATGAAGCTCGTTCTGTAAAACATGTCCCGCTGTTACAACCGCGTACTCATACCAGGGGTGGTTTTAACAGGGCTGGGGCTCAGTTATAACGCATCCAAATAACACACAGTGCATGGATTGTAATCAGTGTTTTAATTAAAAACACGTATTAAGGTACTTTTAAATTACTTCCCTCTAGAATGCCACTTATTACTATTATTTAGGTGACATGTTTAAAGTCCTGTATAATCAGTCTGCAACATTAATGAGATCAACATTGACATATTCATTATTTTTATCTTAAACTAGCATTAAATAGGAACAAACCTTTAAATTAATGAAGATAATTATTTATCGTATGAACAAAACGCTTCTTCAATAATTTCGTTTACAATTCAATTCGTTAAACAATTTCCTCTCGTCGTAGGCAACTTTGTGATGGGAAATATCATTGTCGCCTCGCGAAGTCTTTCCAACGCGTTTTTTTGGCATCTAAAATGTAAAGAATAAGGACATTAATAATGTTACACCAGTACCCACGAAAATCGTTACAATCGTACCCCTCGCCCCTTTCGGCAATAAAACTATCACAGGGACCAAGAAACGTAACCTACAAATACACAGTTGCTTGTTTACTGAGCTCGAAAGTTCAATGATTCAGAAAATCAACCCAATACGCAAACTGATATATCAACGACATAATGTAAAAAAGAAATTGATTAAAAATACTTACTTTTCAACAAAAAACTCAATGGGCCCCTCTGCGAGGGTCAGTTTTGCGGGAAGTGGCTCGTAGCACGGCCAAACATGTCGAGAAATATATACGACCTGCGTCTTTCCCCTTGTATTCCTCTCAGCACCACTTATACTTTCGTGAATATTCGCAGTGTTTCAACCGTACCCAGTCTACCCTACTCCTTATAATTTCTATAACTCATTGTCAGCTAATATCACGAGTATCATTAAACGGTTTTCAAAGGCGTATTCAGAAAGGTCTGTAGAAAAATAAAATAAAATTGAAAAAATACGATTTTCTTAAATTTCTAGACAGCAATGCTGCCTTAAACAAATATGAGAGCGCACAAAGTTAACGAATTGCCTGTGGTTGATGATTTTGATGTTAGGTATATTCATTTAGCTTATTTTAATATATTCTTCTTCTCATTGCAAATATTCATGTAGATAATGTATTAGTTACTGACAACGGGTCTTCTCGAATGTTGAGTAAATTTTTATAGAGGCATTACGAGCCAAGTAACTTTTTTCAGTAAGTTCATTCGCAATTGTAATAAAAATGGACGAGGGCGAGCCAAGATTAATGCCATCGGTGAGAAAAAAACGCATTGGTGGTCATGCATTGCATATTTTCTATACAGTTAAAAAAGAAGACCATCTTTGCTTGAAGAGAATTGCCAAGAATTTGGGTTGAACTTTCTACACCATATTTCATTTACCGCGAACCGAAGTTCTTCGCATTGGAATCTATACGTTTGCCTTTTATGATCAGTCTAAGAGAAACCTTTATCACAGTTCTCCACGTTCAAAGAATGGCAAATCATTTTGGTTGGACCTTGTTTCTAATGTTTAATTTAGTTCATTTCACCACCAACCCAAGTTGTTCACAGTTCTTCGCGTGCAAGGAAGTGTAATTTTGTTTAACTATATAGGAAAATAAAATTTCTGTGTAGTATCGAAGAGTACTGTGAAGAACTTTAGTCGGAAGTGAAAGAAAATGTAGACCAAGGAGGAAGTATGGAAAATTTTAATAATTGCCAACAAGCTTCTGTCACTAATTGGACGGAAGTTATTACACGTGTTTATAACAATTCGCGTATATCGACGGTTTCGAGTGTGTGTGTGTATGTGTTTGTCCTTATACATACTGGACGTATTTGTTACTTTAAGGGGTTAGGCCACGGTAACGGATATAAAATCATGTGCAAATTTAACAATTTTTTTGTACGAAAAAGTGACTCACTCATAAAATTAATTACACATCGATTTAGTATGAATATCACGCTGTTAGATTTTTTTTTCGATGGACAAAATGGCCGACTACGCGAAACTTCTCGAAACAGCTTTTTTCCAATTGATTTACTTCTCGATTTACTCGATTTACTTCAAATTTAAAAGTCATGTTTCTGATTGCATTTCGCAGAGAAGTACGTACGAAAACTTTTCAGTTTATGAGCAGTTTATGAGCAGTTGTAACGAAATTTTTCACTGAAAATTCATTTATTAAGTTCAAATACCTACAACTTTTGAATAAAACAATCTTTTATAAATTCCGTACGTACTTCTCTAGGTATTCTAATGTAGATTGACGAGAATTGAAAGTGATTGTTATTTGTTACAAATAAGTTTGAAGATTTTTTTTTGTACATCGAAGAGACATTTGCGCGAGAGCTACCATAAAGTTTTCCCGATCAATCAAGTTACGTCACTCCGTGACATTCATGACAATTCGTAGAATAGCAATCTCGGGCTGACAATCGTTAATTTACAGCTCCTACTCCCTACTCTTCCTAAGCGCACTCTCTCCTCCGTGATAATTTGCTCGTTTGTTCTCATAGGCATAATTCTCCGCTGTCACGTTCGCAGCTTTTTTAACGTCCCTTTGTTTAGCTTGCCATATTTTATCGACCCAATTCTGGAGCACCCTCTGCTTTCCTGTCTGGTGGCTTAGCCTCTTCAAAACCTTCTCGCCTTCCTTGATGTGCCAATTGAAATCCTCGTCCGTCGTGGGGGTTGTCGAAGGATTTGGCATCTTGCGTACCCCCATTTTCTTCACAAATTCAGCAATCGCATCTTCGGCGGACGAATAATCCTCAGTCGCCGCATTCAGGGCTAATGCGCTTTCGCCCAACTGCAAATTGTGTCATTATTGATATAGCTGAGAAACGATTTCGCCGATTGATGGGTTAGGCTACCGTGAAAATGACGAACACTCGTTCGTCGCTTGAGGCAACTCAAATTGAAGAGGAATGTCCAACATGTGGTGCAGGAATCGCAGATTAACGGTAAAATTATGATTACAACGATTGAAGTACTAGTAAAACTTTGAACGCGTACGTTTTTCTCGATACTATGTTTTTCAAAAGGGTGTACACGATTTCCCGATATCTAATGAACGAATTGACCTGAAATTTGGTACACTTATTGAGTGTAATAGTAGTTTAGTTTTGACCACCGCTTTCGTTAACGTTGTTTTCTTAATTAGTTATCAACAATAATGATGTCATTTTTCCTCGAACAATCGAAAAAATGCATGTTTTTTTGATGACTGAAACACGATAGTAAAACAAGGTCGGTCAAGTCTTAGGGCTATCATCCAATGAAGCAGAGACCCATATAGGGCCGCTTGTCGTAACAAAAATGGCAGCATTCAGCCATTAAACGGTTTGCTGATAATCGGCCAATAATTCGTCGACCAGCATTGGGGTAGGTTGGCCATTGGGGGCCAGCCACGAATGGCTGGCCCACCTATGCCAGCCATTGGAGGCCAATACTATCGCACCAATAATATGGCGATCAGCATTGGGGTATCGTAGGCGGATGAACGACTTGCCAGATCTATTCCAGCCATTGATGGTTTGTTTTTGGGCATTTTGCAAATGCAGGTCGTTGAACTGTAATAATAATACGTAAAAACGAGCTATAAGGTTTCGAAAAGCACATCCCACTGATGAAGCTGAAACTTTGCACAGACCTTTTTAATATTCTAAGAGAACCTTTAAAAGGATATTGGCGACTAGCAATAGTTTTCGATATATCGTATATTGAAAGTTGTTTATTGTACTGCGCTCCTACTATACTAAATAAACCCAAACAAACCCATCCCACATGGCAAGTGATATGCACGTGCGGGCGAGCACTGTTTGCCAGGAAGCAGCGCGGCCGGAGGAATGGGGGGTATCTATCGGATATATAGACATACTGGTATGGCGTGAAATAATAAACTCGACAATGTGATATATCGAAAACTATTGCTAGTCGTCAAAAATCCGTTAAGGGTTTCTCTTAGGATATCAAAAGGAAGTTCGGTGCAAAATTTCAGCTCGATCAGAGGAGCATGCTTTTCGGAACTTCACCCAAAACGAGCGAGTTATTTTCACAGCCTAAATCGGCGAAAAAAATTGTCGGTAAACTTTAATGTCACGAATAAAATTATGGGCATAAAAGAAAGTAACGAACAAACGAAGGATTCTGTAAGTGTTAGGATGGCTGAGTGGGTAGGGCGCATCGACACTAGAACGAAAGACGTAGGTTCGATCCCGATGATAGGTAAAAACTTGAACAATGCATAAAGCGTTTTTAATGCAATTATTCTACGTTCATGGACATAAGTAAAGCATAAGAAAACTAAAAGATACCACTAGGATTTTTTTATTCATAATTTGAAAATTTTTTGTTCTTCATTTCCGGCAGAAGATGCGGCAGCTGTCGCTGAGCCAATATGGGCGTATGATATTTGGCCAAGTCTTAGCAGCCATTCATGGTTTACCATCAACAACCATGCATGGTTCGGATCTGGCCCGCTTACATAGCCATTACCGCGCCACCGTTTTTTCTCTGGCAACCAGCCGTGGACCGTTACTGTGCCGATTGTAAAACCCTATTTGGGGATGCGCGAAGCTAGGAAAAAAACAACCAACAGAACCGCCCCGCTCAGCATCGATGGACATGAACGAAGTGTTTGATTGGTTGCTTTTTTCCGGCTCCGCTCATCTCCGCTTTGGTTGATAATGGCCCTTAGCCAATATTATCTATTTTAAGAAAATCAAGCTCGTTTTTTTGTTCCAGTTCGAGCGGGTGGCCAAAATCAAGTACACCGTTGAGCCCTTTACGTTCAAAGGTGCTTCACGAGATTTTTCATAATTGTGTAAATTATCAACGAGTTTGAATCGAATTTGGTATACAACGTTGTTAATGTACATACAAAGAAATGTCCAAATGATTATTCAATCATCCCACTTATTCCTTCGAAATTGATTGTTTTTAATAACTCTCATTTCCGGATCATCACAGTAGCCTAATGCTTGACGAATTAACTTGTTTGTTATGCGTGAATGTTATTTTATCGTTGTTAAGAATATTATGTGTTCGTCAATCGCGTCTCTTCGCCCGTATAGCAGTTTATGGTTTATATGATAGGGCTCCTAACCAAGGGCGTCGCACAGTAGGAGAAAAGCCCAAAAACCTGGCCAAAACCCCAAAAAATAAATTTTCGAAATAGGGTCAGTTGAGTAGTCATTCAGGTAGAGGACTAGTAACTGCATTCTATTGTGGAAGGGAAAGCCCTTTAAGTGTATACCTGCGCCGCAGCGTCAGTTGGCAGTTAGTGTTCGTGAAGAGTGTACGTGTCACGCGCTGTACAGACGAAAATAACGCTGACTTCAAAAACCCATAACTTTAAAGTGACGGGTTTAATTTCAATTCTGCAACATGGATACGACTTCTGGAGGTATGTAGAACATGTTTTTACATCGGTTGAATCTAAAGTTTATGTATAAATGATTGAAATGTAGTATAGCCTTCGGCATAAATAAAATTGAATAATTTTGAAAACTTATATTTTCAACGGTCCGAAAAGTTATATATTTTGTCACATTTTGCAAAGCTCCTAGTCTCGGCCTTTAGTTTAATGTATAAGCTTTCGAAATTTACAAGAGTTACCTGCGGAAAACGTGCGTCTTGTCCGTTATGATTTTTTTCGCATCGTGCGGTAGCCGAGCGTGCACGCGGCACTATTGAGCAGCCTCTGCGCCTCTACCTGAGAATGGGTGAAGTAGCATCATAACGGACAAGACGGCTGTTATACGCTTGAAATAAATTATTTTAATATATATGTATGTGTATATATATATATATATAAATTTTCTGTGATTTAATTATGATATATACGTATGCATATATATATATACATATTAAAATCAACCACATAAAAATTTCTTAAATATGAATGAAATGTTATAACATTCAAATAAAATATTTGAATATATATATATATATAGAGACGAATTTTGCGCCGAGATTGAAGCCGTGCCGGGAGTTGTAATAGATACAAACTCGGATAATGATTCTGACTCCGACTCCGACTCCGATTACGATTTTGATTAAGAATAAAATTTTCTATTTTTGAAACGTTCCGTATGTATTTTGGAAATAAAAATAATAATTGCGTAGAATACACTGTTCACGTTTATTTTATTATGATGTTTTTTTTAAATATATTAATTTATCTATTTAGCAGGATAATCGGCCATTTTGTTTATAACAATTTGCTGTAAGCTCTTTGTTGCAAGTTATAAACAATAGATATCGGATTGGTAATCAGCGACCTTGAAAACCCGTATATACCAATTTTTGTCAACATCTGGTAACTTTTTAACGTTCATGTCGGCCATATTGGATCGGCCATTTTTTTTACGATAATTTGGCTTGCGGATTCGTAATCAGCGACCTTGAAAACCCGTAAATACCAATTTTTGTCGACATCTGGCAACTTTTTAACATTCATGTCAGCCATATTGGATCGGCCATTTTGTTTACGATAATTTGGCTTTCAGATTCGTAATCAGCGACCTTGAAAACCCCTGTAAGCCAATTTTCATTCCCGTCAAAGGTCATTTGAGGTTTTGGCCAGGTTTTTGGGCTTTTCTCCTACTGTGGCGTCGCCAGCTAATGGGTCAGAGAGGGGGCAAGATGGGAGAGAGATGATAGGGGAAATTCGAAATGTAAACATTTTATGCCCTTATATACATTTTTTCGAGTCTCTAGGGAGGGGGGGCAGCTGCCACTTCCTGCCCCCGCCCCTGGCATCGCGCTTGGCTTTAAGGGACAACACCACTGTGACGGCTTCAAAAAATCGATTTTTCGAAAACCATCTAGAAAAATCTAAAATACATTTAAGATTAAGATGTCGTTGGACCCAGGTCGAAAAAATAATTATTTTCGGAGATATTGAATATTTTGTGGAGCGGTGCAGCGCTCCGTAACGCTCGGGGTCCCGCGCAGCTGCGCGCCTCAGGGTCGGCAGGTATACCGGGATATATAAATTTGAGCAGAGACGATTTGCTGCAACGTTGTTTGGGCGGCTTCACGCAAAACAACAACGAAAACTACAACACATCAGTTTGGGCAATAGCCCCCAAGTGTCAGTCCGGGAGCAAAAAAATCGTTGATATTGCAGCTGATATCGCGGTATTATTATTCAATGATGGCCTGAGAAGCCTCATGAAAGTTTTGGAGACGTTGGGAATAACTATCGGCCCAAATTGTTTCAATTTTTGCGTTGAAACCGACGCAGCGCGGTTCGAGCTGACGGAGCGCTCGCTCACAGACGCTGCAAAAGAGGCAAGAAGAGCCTCTACAAGTTCGAGAAAAGATGCTAGGGACAATGATTTGCTTCTTGAAGGCCAGCTACATGGTGCCGGCATCGCTGATTAAAGGTAAAAATTTTTTTTCCAATTTATCGCATAAATTAACAAACCTAAGACTTTGAACGCGTTTTTCTCAAAACCACTTTTTTGAGTGCGGCACGCAGCAGAACTCGAGCAATTTTTATCCGATCGACTTCAAATTTGGACTGCATCAATAAAACTAGATTATCTAAAGAAGTACATAGGATTTTTTCGATATCTCAATAATAAAAAAAGCTATAGCCTATTTTCGACGAGAAATTTTGCTCGAAAATCGTCCTTTAATTTCAAAAGCGTGCCTATTTTAAAAAAATCAATATTTTTTCAAATCCCTATGTACTTCTTTTTAAAATATCATATTATTAAAGAAAACGCTCGGTATTTTTTTCCAGATCGACTTTGAAGAGAGTTCTGCTGCGTGCCGCGAACCACTGCAGAGGCAACAGTACCTGACGCGGGAGCTTCCCCAGCGTCACCATGGGGCGTGAAAAATTTGAATTTTTTTTTTATGTATCTTCAATAAACAACGAACAAAACAAAAAAAAATTTCGAATATCACTTTTTTTCCCACAAAAAAAAAATTCTTGAAAAATGGCAAAAAAACAGGGGGTCACAGTTGGTGTTCTGCCTTAATGCATTAGTTACTGACGACAGCTCTTCTCAATTGTTGAGTACATTTTTATAGAGACATTATGAGAAAAGTAAATTTTCAGATCAAGTTCATTCGCAATTGTAACAAAAACAAGAGCTTTAACCGAGACATATCAACCAAGATGAATGTCATGGGTGAGAAAAAGAACGCACTGCTGGTCATGCATTGTATATTTTCTATGCACTCAAGAAAAGAAGACTATCTTTGCCTACGAAGAACGGCCAAAAAGGCGGATTGAACTATCTAAAAAATGATTTTGCGAGTAAGGCTAAACGAAGAAAACCAGTATTATGAGTTTATCATGGGGCAAATTGAATATCAGGTTTGACCGAGTACAAGAATAACGTACCCGGCGATATTTGGAGCGCAAGGCGATCCTGTCAGCGAATTCTTCCGATGAGTCTTCGTCATCACTCTGGGCATGGACTCCGATGAGACCAACGACGAGGAGCAAGCCGACGAAAAATCGATTTATAACCATGATTGAAACGTCGAAAATGATAGTAGTCTGAAGAGACGAGTACGTCTGCAACTTGGGCGAATAACTCAGTAATTGCTGTTCTGCACTGCTGTATGTACTGACGTTCGCACGTCTACTGTTGGAAGCTGCTGGACCTGATATATCGTTTCCGTTTTAGTACTCTGCTACCTTATGAATAACACCAACTTACTGCTTATCTAAAACATTCCTGGGCTAAAGACGCAGTAGCGTGAAATACACTCTCGAATTATTTCGCCCCTAGGCCACGTGTCGCGCGATTTGACCGGTACAATAGAACACGATTACAGGTAATCAGTATTCTCGAACACGGCTGTACATATCACTACTTTTGCACAGCCGATGGCAAACGACTAGACGAACATCGTCCTTCTATACTGCAAAAAAAAACATTTAATTTAAGTAGTATCTATATAAATCGAATAGGTTTTTCCTTCTCTCACAACCTACTACCATCTTATTTGTTTCAAAGATATTTTTTAAAATTTGTCTCAGCTTTTTTGAAAATATTCAGTATATTTAAATTAAATAAATCAAGATTCGATTCGAAAAAATCTTTATTTGCTTACAATATACACTGTAAATCGAAGTGAACTGAATGCATAAAATGTTTCATAAATTCAAATGTTTTTCGAAGATAATATCTCGCCTTTATAGAATCGAATTTAGAACCTACCTACCTATAGCTACGCACGCTGGCCCTATAGTACCGAACGCGTGTAACATCTTAGTCGTAGATATGGCGTGAGAGGCCAAATTATTTCCTATAATTATTTGTTGTATCACATAAACTATATCAATTAGTTAATATCATTGTGATAATTAGAGGGTTTTATCGAATAACACGCTATAGATTTTTCAAGCGTAACGTATACACACACACACATATATATATATATAATTCCTCTCTCTCCATCCCCTCTACACCCCTCTTCCCCTTTGATGTGGGTGCTGCAATAAAGACAGACCATTGGTTCAATCACACAAAAAATGGTTGACTCTCAGAAAATTTTATTTTCATTAAAAAAAATAAATAGATATATTTAGTTGATTCAATTAAATTGGTTTCGAAGGATGAAACCGAATCACAGATTTATTAGGAATACATACAATATTTAGATATTAGACAATATTAAATAGATTTTGATTTGAATAAAAAATATATTTAAAATAAACAATTCCAATAATGGAATGCAATAGGAAAAATTGGATTTCACGAAATATCTAGTTAATTCAAATTAAAAAAAATCAAATAGACGCAGTTAGTTAATATCAATAGAATTTTTCTGTCGGTGTAGACATTTTTATCCATTTTGAAGCAATAATGCACATTTTCTTATACCACACCGACAGAAAAATTCTATCGATTTTGTTTACATGCGTCTATTTGACTTTTTATGGGAGTTAACTAGATTTTCCGTGAAAGCAAATTTTTCCTATTGCATTCCATTATTGGAATTATTGATTTCAAATATATTTATTTATTCAAATCAAGTTCTACCTAATATCGTCAAATAACTAAATATTTTATTTATTCCTAATAAATCTGTGATGTGGTTTCATCTCTTCAAAAACAATTTAGTTGATTCCACTAAATGTATCGATTTAATTATTTTCAAATTGAAATTAAATAAAATTTTCGTGGAGTCAAAGATTTTTCTATTTGGGCGAATTAATGATCTGTCAATATAGGAACATACGCATCGAGGGGGGCAGTAGAGTTGGAGATAGAAGAATTTAATATATATTAAGCCGGAGGGATCCATCTCATGCGCGCGCGTCCCCCAAATCCGCCAAGGTCCAAAATCTTGACAAGCGCGGTCACAGGTAGTGGCATCTCTCGGTGAAATAGCGAGATCGTTCGAAAATGATAAAAAATATTTTATTCTATTATTATTTCATTTAAAAAATCACATCCGCGACTTCTTGTTGACTTTGAGCATCATCTTCATCCAATAAGGCTTGCAATTCGTTGTCTACGAACTTTTCCGGTGGTTTCCCACGTTCTTCGTTTCTCACGTCAAAATCACCACTTTCGAATTTTTTGAACCACTCGAAACACTGTATTTTACCAAGAGCATGATCACCGTAAGCTTCGACAAGCATTCGATGCGATTCTGCAGCAGTTTTCTTCAAATGATAACAGAAAACCAATGCTGTCCGCAAATCGTAGTTCGTAGGCACAAAACTCGACATATTTAAGGTTATAGAAAAATATACCGGTGTAGGTAACTTGGGATGTTGTGTGTTGAAAATCTTCGTCAGCTGTTAGAGGGAGATGATGGCGCTGCAGGAGCGGTTTACGGTCCCTAAACTGATCTATAAGGAAATTCCGGTATCATACTTCTACACCTGGTATATCGTACATCGATACACACCAACACGCATCAGGGTACTGCGGCGAAGACGACACCACACACATACACAAACACTCATCCAATCATCAACACACACATAAAACCAAATCATTTTAAAGCCACACAAACAAATACACAAACATATAGGTATACACACATACAAGGATAAGGCAAGAGCGGCCATCGTGAATTAGGCCGGGCAAATTTCGAAGAAATCGCTTAGCAGCGTAAGAGGCTCCTCCGCGACAAGTCGTAAAGGCTCGCCTAACGAAGGCATCTCGGGCAAGCGAAACGAACAGTGGCGAGATTTAAATGTACAGACGCATTAAGCAGACACTGTACACGAACCAAGGAGAGAAATTACAATAAAGCCACGACTTATTGTATGCGACAAAACCCTCTCTACTAATTTACTCTCTAATAGAGTCCCGAATCTCACAAAGATCATGTAAATGAGGGGTGACCTGTTGTACTACATGCAGGTTATGTTTGGAAAATCTATAGCACGATATTCGATAAAACTCACTAATTACCACAATGATATTAACTAATCGATATAGTTTATGTGATTCAACAAATATGTATAGGAATGCATATGGTCTCTTATCCCATATCGGTGGCTAACAATAAGATGCTCCAAACGTTCGAGAGCGTAGGGGCAGCGTGGGTAGCTGTGGGTAGGTCGGTTGTAGGTTCGATTTCATATAGGTAGTCGAAATATTTTCTTCGATTAAAATCGTTTCAGAAGGCCAGGGAATAACGAATTATGATGAAAAATGGTTGTGGTCGAATTCTAAATGGAGTATTTCATTTTATTGTCCATTTCTTAAATATTCTATGCATATAGCACACTTGAATTTGCAGTGAACATTGTGGGCAAATAAAGATTTATTCGAATTGAATCTTTATTTATTCAATTTGAACATATTTAAGGGAGACTTTGTCCTTGAAAGCAGCGGGAGATGTTAGCGGCTCAACATGAGCAGCTAGAAGAAGAGGAGGGATGCCTCCATGGACCAGGCATTGCCGATTAGCGGTAATTATAAACACATTTGTGTGAACACATTACAAAACTTTAAACGCGTTTTTCTCGAAAACACGTTTTTAAAAATGGCTGACATTCTCCTGACCGCTGTAATTAACATATCGACCTGAAATTTGGAGAGCATACTCAAAAAATATGTCTTCACGGAATGACTTTATTTATTATTTATCTTTTCATGCGAAAAAAAACGCGAAAATTCGATTTTTTTTAATTGCCGCCATTTTCCGAAATTTGTACTAAACGAAAAACCCATCCGTCATTCCATGACCAAAGGGTCACAGATTGACAATATGCTTTGAATTTGTGTTTCAGATCAACAAAGAGGGGGCAGTGATGTCAGCCGTTTACCTCCCGCGATTTGAGGACCTGTTTTCGCGGAGCTGTAACGGCCGCCATTTTGGTTTTTTTAACGTTCTGTATATCATGAATAAAAGCAAGAAAAACCGCACTCAAAAAGCTTTACTCGTTTCGTTTAAAAAAAATAAAATGTAAACACCTGAAATATGGCACTCCAAGA
The DNA here is from genome assembly GCA_944452715.1 of Ophion slaviceki. NCBI lineage: Eukaryota > Metazoa > Arthropoda > Insecta > Hymenoptera > Ichneumonidae > Ophion > Ophion slaviceki. Next base: position 22,553,200 of record OX101791.1, read on the forward strand.
ACAAAGTTTCCGTTAATATTTAAAAAGAATAGCGGAAACCAATTTAAAAAAATATTTGAACCAAATATATGGATCGTAAACTAATAACTCGTTAAACGAAAGTTTAACGAATTAAACGAATTCGTTAAACAATTTCCCCTCGCCGTAAGCAACTTTGTGATGAGAAATATCATTTTCGTCTCGCGAAGTCTTTCTAACGCGTTTTTTTGACATCTAAAATGTAAAACATAAGAACATGAATGATGTTACAACCGTACCCACGAAAATCGTTACAATCGTACCTCTCCGCCCTTTCGGCAACAAAACTATCCTAGGGACAAAGAAACGTAACCTACAAATACGTAGTTGCTTGTTAATTAAGCTCTAAAGTTCAATAACTATTCGGAAAATCACCCAATTCGCAAGCTGATATATCAACGAAATAATATAAAAAAAGGAATTGATTAAAAATACTTACTTTTGAACGAAAAAACTCAATGGGCCCCTCTGCGAGCGTCAGTTTTGCGGGAAGTGGCGCGTATCGCTGCTCCCTAGATGTAGGCTAGAGCACTGCCAAGCGTGGCGAGGCTTGCAAGACGTGCGCCTTTCCCCTTACATTCCTCTTCATTCTACTTATACATTCGTGAATATTCGCAGTGTTTCAACTGTACCCAGTTACAACCGTACCCAGCCTACCCTACTCCTTATAATTTCTATAACTCTTTGTCAGCTAATATCCTGAGTATCATTAAACGGTTTTCACAAACGTATTCAGATAGGTCTGTAGAATAATAAAAGAAAATTGAAAAAATACTATTTTCTTAATTTTCTGGAAAACAATGCTGCGTTCAACAAATGTGAGAGTGCACAAAGTTAACGAATTGCGTGTGGTTGTGTGTACCGGAAGCATCGGCTCCCCGGATGATTTTGACGTTAGGTATATTCATTTTGCTTATTCTAATATATTCCTTTTCTCATTGCAAATATTCGTGTAGATAATGTATTAGTTACTGACAACAGGCCTTTTCAATTGTTGAGCAAATTTTGACAGAGGCATTATGAGACAAGGATCTTTGTTCATTAAGTTCATTCACAATGGTAATAAAACATGGCGATACATGGATACGTACGAGCCAAGCTTAATGTCATCGGTGAGAAAAAAGCGCATTGCTGGTCATGTGTTGCATATTGTCTATCCAGTTAAAAAAGACCATCTTTGCCCGAAAAGAATTGCCAAGAACTTGGGTTGAACTTTTTACACCATATTTCACTTACCGCCAACCGAAGTTCTTCGAATTAGAATTTCTACTTTTGCCTTTTCTGAACAGCCTAAGAGAAACCTTAATCACAGTTCTTCACATGCAAAGAATGGCAAATAACTTTGGTTGAACTTTGTTCCTGATATGTATTTCATTCAATTTCTTTCTCCGCCAACCAAAGTTGTTCTTCGCATGCGAGCAAGTGTAACTTTGTTTAACTGTATAGTAAATAATATTTCTTTCTAGTATTAAAGAGTTCTGTGAAGAACTATAGTCGGAAGTAAAAGAAAATGTAGACCAAGGAAGAAGTATTGAAAACTTTAATAGTTGCCTTCAAGCTTCTGTCACTAATTGTCCGTTAGTTGTTACACGTGTTTATAACAATTCCCCGAGTAGAAATCTTGCTCCAGCTACAATAAGCACCTGATCAGGCATCCTGACTTCTTTTTCCAGCCTTGATCAGAATTTTTTATCAAGCCCTGATCATTTTTGAAACACAATCCCTGACTTCCGTCTGATCAGGGTAAAAAATCAAGGCCTGATCAGGGTAAACTATCAAGGCCTGATCAGGGTAAAAAATCAAGGCCTGGTCAGTGTAAAAGATCAAGGCCTGATCAGCGTAAAAAATTAAGGCCTGATAAGGGCTTAATTTTTCACGGCTTGATCAAAATGAAAAATCATATGATTTTTCACGGCTCAGGATGACCGATTTTTTCCTGAAATAAAAAATACAACGCATACACAAAAGAGAAAAAGGTACCACTTTATAAATAACGCTGATCGTTTATTTTTTAATCTTAATATAAAATTTATCACATATATTTTTCACATATATCTATATGGAAAACAAACATCATTTTTCTTGTATTTGTAATAGAACAAAAACTCGAAATAAACTAAGATATATCACTGTATTATATTCCACTTATCATCCCGAAATAAACTAATATATTTTTCAAACAAAAACTTTAGAAACTTCGTGAATAAAGTAAACAGAGCTCAACGTTTTTATGACCAGACATTTCTAGGAAACATTATATTGGGCATTCTGTTCGTTTTTTTACGCGACGCTCGAAACTTGTCCCAGTCTTTTGCTGAATTAATCAGGCCTTGATACCGCTCCAACAGCTTGTCCAATTTGCTTCGAAAGAACTTCTATTCCGTGTTCCCTATATTTCGAAATGACAGCCACTGAAAAATACGAAAATGTTCATCCCACTTAGAATTCAATGTCTACATATATATCTATATAAGGTATGCACATTATTTTATTAGGGTGGCACAAAATTGAGCTCTATTTTTTTTCCTTTTTCTCACCATCCAATTATCTACTTTAAAGAAGAAAAAAAATTGTTGCAAAAGCTGCGAGCGGTCATTTTTTAACGAAAATTAGAATCGAAGCAGGAGAGCCCGTACAGCGAAGACCAACCAAATAATGGTGAGTTGACAGCGTAGTGCAGTTCAGTGAATGTAATGTCCATCCGAAGAGCATTTCTTATGGGCTAACTTGCACCGATGGAAATACTTTCACTTAACTGAACTATGCAGTCAACTTATCATTATTCGGTTAGCCTACACTGTCCGGGCCCGTAGCGAAGACTAACCAAATAATGGTAAGTTGACAGCATAGTGCAGTTCAGTGAATGTAATGTCCATCCGAAGTGCATTTCTAATGGGCTAACTTGCACCGATGGACTTACTTTCACTTAACTGAACTACGCAGTCAACTTGTCATTGTTCGGTTAGCCTACGCTGTCCGAGGCTGTACAGCGAAGGCCAACCAACTAATGGTAAGTTGACAGCGTAGTCAGTTCAGTGAATGTAATGTCCATCCGAAGTGCATTTCTTATGGGCTAAATTGCACCGATGGAATTACTTTCACTTGACTGAACTGCGCAGTTAACTTATTATTATTCGGTTAGCCTGCACTGTCCGGGCTAATCAGCACCGATGGCAAAACATTTACCAGATTGAACTACGCTGTCAGCTTACCATTATTTGGTTGGCCTACGCTGTCTCTTCTTCTGCTCTGACAAAGGAGACGGACCAAGTAAAGAAACATAAAAGCGATACACAAAACAAATATAAATCTACTTACATAGTGGTAGCGCCAACACATGCCAATCCTCAGGAATTTCGAGTTGTTCCTCGCTGAGAGGATCTGTTCCGGATCTGTCAAATGTATCATAATAAATATTTCAACCAACGCATATATAATTTGGCGTATGGTTAATTTACAGTCAGATTTAATTCAATTTATATTTATAGATTTAAGAATTGTAAGTCTTTGAAAAAATTAATTGTTATACTAACCTGCTGCTGTATTATTTCTTCGTTTTTTCCCTTATTTAGAGCCAGCTATTCACGCAGACACAGTCGTTGCGCAATCTTCTTCCGATTGTGTTTGTCCATCTTATTCACAACGTACACGTTATATGTAAAAATGTATAAAGTGATTAATAATATGTCTCGTGCTTCTCTCGTGTCTGTGTATCATTTGACAAGATGAGGTTAGGCACATTTTTAGCGCCAAACTGTAGAAGTCCAGTTACATGATGATTGCTTGAAATTAGCTGGATCAGGCGAATTGAAGTAAGCCGTAAGTCCAGTTGCTTGACATTGCCTGAAGCTAGCCGGGTCAGGCGAATTGAAGTAAGCCGTAAGTCCGGTTGCTCGACCACCGCCTGACCCCAGCTTGATCAGGCAAATTAAGGCAAACTTAAGTAAGGCCTTCTTACTACAAGCTGATCAGGCGCAGATCAAATATCAGGCCAGCCTGACAATATTTCTACTCGGGTCGTTTATATCGAACGTTTTGAATTTCGTGCGTGCGTGTGTGTGTGTATTTATACATACTTTACGGATTTGTTACTTTAATATGATGAAAATTTATGCTAAGAAGGAAGACAATGCTTCTCGTACACTTGAGTGATCGTTATTTTTTACAAATAAGATTGTACTGTATTTGTATTAGTACTTGTCTTTTTTTGTACATCGAAGAGGCATTTGCGCGAGAGCTACCACGAAGTTTTCTAGATCAATCGAGTTACGTCACTTCGTGACATTCATGAATGAACGTGTTTTCTATAAAACTTTGAAAAATGCTAAAAGTTCGATTTAAAAGTTACGCGATTCAATGATAACTCCGTTACATCTTAATATCACTTCCGTGGCGAGGAGAGCTTTGAATGAACGACTTTGACTTACACTGTCATGACAGTGTGTATAATAGCAATCTCGGGCTGAGAGTCGTTCATTCAAAGCTCTCCTTGCCACGGAAGTGATGTTAACCCCTTCGTTGGCATTTACACAATCGTGCGTCAAATAATTCCGTGCCCTGTGTGGCATTGACGCAATAGTGCCTCAACCTTTATTTCCCTATTTAACTTGCTCTGATTTGAAATCGGAGCCTCACTCGGGGATTCGCCTCACTTTGGGCTCGCTGAATCCGAATTTAAAGTCAAAATTTAGAAAATCCAAAATGGGGGCGCTAATATGGCGGACATAAATAAAAAACTACTCGATTTAGATGAAAATTAGTACTCCGGAATTTTTGAGGTCGCTTATTACGAATCTGAACTTTAAATTTGAAAATTCAAAATGGCGGCGCTAAAATGGCGGACGGTAATTAAAAATATTACTTGAATCAATCTGTATTATTTGTATTTTCATTCGCCATATTTGTTCGTCATTGTGAATCCCTGAATTTTGAGTTCATACTCACAATCAGCACCCTCAAAAACCCCAGAGTACAAGTTTTCAGGATAAAAAATGTTTCCTGCCATATTGGGCACTTTTTGTCGAATTCTCTCTGCCAACGAAGGGGTTAAGATGTAATGGAGTTATCATTGAATCGCGTAACTTTTAAAACGAACTTTCAGCATTTTACACATTTTTTATAGAAACCACGTATGCAAGAGGGAAAAGAAACGACGATAGACATACGTAGTCATTGATGCGGCTTTCGGTAATGTATTTTTTTAATTAAAATTCATTCGCGAAGATCTTCTGGTCTAGTCGCGGCTAGGTCTAGGTCCATTTTCATTCCTCAAGCGCACTCTCTCCTGCAGGATAATTGACACGTTCTTCCTGTGGGCATCATTCCGCGCTTTCACGATCGCAGCTATTCTCGCGTTCCTTTGTCGAGCTTGCAATTGTTGTTGGAGCCAATTCCGGTTCGCCCTCTGCTTTCCTGTCTGCTGGCTTAGCCTCTTCAAAACCTTCTTGCCTTCCTCGACGTGCCAATTGTAATCCTCGTCCGGCATGGGGGTTGTCGAAGGATGTGGCATCTTGCGTACCCCCATTTTCTTCATAAATTCAGCAATCGCATCTTCGGCGGACGAATAATCCTCAGTCGCCGGATTCAGGGCTAATGCGCTTTCGTCCAACTGCAAATTGTGTCATTATTGATATAGCTGAGAAACGATTTCGCCGATTGATGGGTTAGGCTACCGTGAAAATGACGAACACTCGTTCGTCGCTTGGGGCAACTCAAATTGAAGAGGAATGTCCAATATGTGGTGCAGGAATCGCAGATTAAAGGTAAAATTATGATTACAACGACTGAAGTACTAGTAAAACTTTGAACGCGTACGTTTTTCTCGATACTATGTTTTTCAAAAGGGTGTACACGATTTCCCGACATCTAATGAACGAATTGACCTGAAATTTGGTACACGTATTGAGTGTAATAGTAGTTTAGTTTTGACCACCGCTTTTGTTAACATTGTTTTCTTAAGGGGGTCGTCTAGTGTGTGAGATCAAAAGGAGAGAAAATGGCGTTGCATGACTTCTTTGAAGAAGAGGAAGGTGCAGTCTAAGGTCCAGGCATAGCAGATTGATGGTGAGACCATTTTTTTATTATGAATTATATACAACAACTTTCAAACGCGTTTTTCTCAAAACACGATTTTTCAAACTGCTAACATGATATCTCAAAAACTATTTAATTGATTCTGCTCAAATTTATACAGCATCTTTAGTACATATATAACTATAAGTTGAACTAAAATAATTAAGATTGCTTCGTTAGTTTTCTTTTTATCAGCTATATAGACCAAAAAAAAGAAAAATATTTTTTGGAATTGTAACTTTATTTTAGTTCCATGTAGAGCCTCAAGTCTCACGATGAAAATAGCGTTTGGTTTTTTTATTTCAGATAAGCCGAACGGCCGGAATCATGGCAGCAGTGGAGCACCTCTATATATGTGTTCCTGTCGGGCGGTGTATCGCCGACTATGTTCTATATAGTGACTTCAAAAATTCACAAAGTTTGTTTAAATGTTAATAAAAATGATATACAATTTATAAATTATTTTATGTTAATGGTTTGTCAAAAAAAAAAAAAATTCCCCAAAAAAGCTTTCAAAAACGGCGTTCACACTAGACGACCGCCTAAATTAGTTTTCAAGAATAATTATGTCGTTCTTCCTAGAACAATCGAAAAAAAATTCAAAATGTTTTTTTGATTATTAAAACACGATAGTAGAAAAAGTTCGGTCAAGTACCATCATCCGCCAAAACGGAGATGCGCGAAGCTGGTAAAAAACAACCAACAGAATCGCCCCGCTCAGCTTCGATGGACATAAATGAACCGGTTGATTGGTTGCTTTTTCCCAACTCCGCTTTGGTTGGTGATGGCTTTTAGCAAATATTATCTATTTTAAGATAATAAAACTCGTTTTTTTTTTCGTTCCAGTTCAAGCAAGTGGCCATAATCGAGTACACCGTTCAGCCCTTTACGTTCAAAGCTGCTTCATGAGATTGTTCATAACTTTGCAAATTATTATGTTGAAATGAAATTTGGTACACAACGTTGTTAATGTACATACAAAGAAATTTCCAAACGATTATTCAATGATCTCACTTATTCCTTTGAAATTGATTGTTTTAAATGACTCTCATTTTCGGATCATCACAGTAGCCTAATTCCTTAATGGATTAACTTGTTTGTTATGCATCAATGTTATTTTATCATTGCTAAGAATATTATTTGTTCGTCAATCGCGTCTCTTCGCCCGTATAGCAGTTTATGATATATATGAGGGCAAGATGAGAGAGAAAGGATCGGGGAAATATAAATTGTAAACATTTTAGACCCTTATATACATTTTTTTAAACCTCTCGGAAGGGGCGGGGGGGTCAGCTGCCGTTGCAATATATTCTAACTGCAAATATTTAGGTAATTAATGCATGAGTTACTAACGACAGCGCTTCTCAATTGTTAAGTAAATTTTTATAGAGACATTATGAGAAAAGTAACTTTTCAGAGCAAGTTCATTCGCAATTGTAATAAAAACAAGACCTTTAACCGAGACATTAACCAAGATTAATGTCATGGGTGAGAGAAATAAGCACTGCTGATCATGCATTGTATATTTTCTATGTGCTCATGAAAAGAAGACCATCTTTGCCTCCGAAGGACGGCGAAGATCAGGATAGGGAGTTTATCATGGGGCAAATTGAATATCAGGTTTGACCGAGTACATGAATAACGTACCCGGCGATATTTGGAGCGCAAGGCGATCCTGTCAGCGAATTCTTCCGATGAGTCTTCGTCATCACTCTGGGCATGGACTTCGATGAGACCAGAGACGAGGAACAAGCCGACGAAAAATCGATTTATATCCATAATTGAAAGGTTGAAAATGAAAGTAATCTGAAGATACGGGTACGTCAATAACTTGGACGAATAACTCAGTGATTGCTATTCTGCACTGCTGTGTGTACTGACTTTCGCACGTCTACTGTTGGAAGCTGCTGGACATGTGATATCGTTTTCGTTTTAGTGCTCCGCTGCCTTATGAATAACAAAAACTTACTGCCTATCTAAGACATTCCTCTGCTAAAGACGCAGTGGCGTGAAATACACTCTCGAATTATTTCGTCTTGTGGGGTCTTATTTCGCTCCTAGGCCACATGTCACGCGATTTGGCCGGTACAATAGAACACGATTACAGGCGATCAGTATTCTCGAACACGGCTGTACATATCTCGACTTTTGCACAGCCGATGGCAAACGACTAAAACAACGTCTTTCTACACTGCAAAAAAAAAACATTTAATTTAAATAGTATCTATTTAAATCAAATACGTTTTTCCTTCTCTCACGACCTACTTCCATCTTATTTGTTTCGAAGATATTTTTTTAACTTTGGTTCAGCTTTTTTTTTTAAATATTAAGTATATTTTGATTAAATAAATAAAGATTCGCTTCGAAAAAATCTTTATTTGCTTACAATATACAATGTAAATCGAAGTGAACTATATGCATAAAATATTTCATATATTGAAAATGAAATGAAACGCTTTATTTAGAGTTCTACCACAGTGATTTTGTATGATAATTCGTCATTCCCCGGCCATCTGAAGTAATGTTTGTCGAAGATAATATCTCGCCTTTATGGAATCGAACTTAGAACCTACCTATAAGTACGCACGCTGCCCCTATGCTACCAAGTGCTTGTAACATCTTAGTCGCAGATATGGCGTAAGAGGCCAAATTAATTCCTATAATTATTTGTTGTATCACATAAACTATATCAATTAGTTAAAATCATTGTGATAATTGGAGGGTTTTATCGAATAACATGCTATAGATTTTTCAAGCGTAACCTATACACACACATATATATATAATTCCTCTCTCTCCATCCTCTCTACACCCCCCTTCCCCTTTGATGTGGCTGCTGCAATTAAGACAGACCATTGGTTCAATCGCACAAAAAATGGTTGACTCGCAAAAAATTTTATTTTCATTAAAAAAAAATAAATAGATATATTTAGTTGATTCAATTAAATTGGTTTCGAAGGATGAAACCGAATCACAGATTTATTAGGAATACATACAATATTTAGATATCAGACGATATTAAATAGATTTTGATTTGAATAAATAAATATATTTAAAATAAACAATTCCAATAATGGAATGCAATAGGAAAAATTGGATTTCACGAAAAATCTAGTTAATTCAAATTTAAAAAAATCAAATACACGCAGTTAGTTAATATCAATCGAATTTTTCTGTCAGTGTAGACATTTTTTTCCATTTTGAAGCTATAATGCACATTTTCTTATACCACACTGACAGAAATATTCTATCGATTTTGTCTACGTGCGTCTATTTGACTTTTTTATGGGAGTTAACTAGATTTTCCGTGAAAGCAAATTTTTCCTATTGCATTCCATTATTGGAATTATTTATTTCAAATATATTTATTTACTCAAATCAAGATCTATCTAATATCATCTAATAACTAAATATTTTATTTATTCCTAATAAATCTGTGATTTGGTTTCATCTATTCAGAAAACAATTTAGTTGATTCCACTAAATGTATCGATGTAATTTTTTTATAATTGAAATTAAATAAAATTTTCGTGAAGTCAAAGATTTTTCAATTTGAGCGAATTAATGATCTGACAATATAGCAACACACGCATCAAGGGGGGCGGTAGAGGGGGAGATAGAAGAATTTTATATATATTGAGCCCGAGGGATCCGTCTAATGCGTGCGCGCGTCTCCCAAATCCGCCAAGGTCCGAAATGTTGACAAGCGCGGTCACAGGTAGTGCCATCTCTCGGTGGAATTGCGAGATCGGATGAGGAATTCAATAAAAGGAAGATGGGGACAAATAGTTAGTGGAAATTTGTTGAACAAAAGGACGCTTGGAAGGGGAAGAAAAACGCGGCAAAAGAGGAGTATCAAAGGGCTATCCTCGGGCAGAAACCTGGTCTTCATCTTCTGATCTGACCCTGGCGCAAGTAGTGAAAGATGATAAGAGTACGAGCTGCAAAGCGGGGGAACGTATCGGAGTAAGGAAAACGCCGGATGAAAGGAAGAGAAAAAGGAGCGAAACTTGGGGAACCCTTTTGATTATTGAAGGCATTGGTAGTGAATGATGAAAACACCCACCAAAAAAACTGCCCAAAAATAGCAAGAGGTACAAGAGACAGGGCCAGGATTACTTTATTTTATTATCTGAGCATTAGTAGTGAAAAGGACGCACTCGGTTATTCCCGATTAACTCGTTAGGCCACATTAACGGGTATAAAATCATGTGCGAATTTAACAATTTTTTTCGTATGAAAAAGTGATTCACTCATAAAATTAATTGCACATCTATTTAGTATGAATATCAAGCTGTTAGCAAATATATATATATATTTCGATGTACAAAATGGCCGACTACTCGAAACTTCTCGAAACAGCTTTTTTCCAATTGGCGTGACAAATAATTTTAACAATTTTCACTCGATTTACTTCAAAACTGAAAGTTATGATCCTAATTGTATTTCGCAGAGAAATCCGTACGGAATTTTTGATTGATCGAAAACTTTTCATTTTATGAGCAGTTTATGAGCAGTTATAACGAAATTTTTCACTGAAAGTTCATTTCTTAAGTTCAAATACCTACAACTTTTGAATAAAACAATTTTTTTTTAATTCCGTCCGTACTTCTCTACGTATTCTAATGTAGATTGACGAGAATTCTTGTTTTTTGTTCTAGGTAAAAAATTGTGGATGCTAAATATCACGCCGCGGAGCGCCGAAAAAAAAAAGATAACAAAAGAAAATATTAGTAGTCGGCCATTTTACATCGAAAAAAAAAATATATTTTTTAACCACATGATATTCATACTAAATAGATGTGTAATTAATTTTATGATTGAATCACTTTTTCATACGAAAAAAATTGTTAAATTTGCACATGATTTTATACCCTTTACTGTGGCCTAACGCCTTAAGGGAAGTGGGGGCATGAGTAGCGAAAGGGAACCGAAGAGGATTCCCGATTAACGGGAGGGTAGGGGTTTCAGCGTGAAAAAAAAACATTTTGTTGCGAATTCTTTTCATTTATATGGATAGAGTAAATTTATCGAAACCTTTTGTACATTGTTAAGTGTCATTTCAAGAACATTCCGTGAAATTTGTACGCGAAAATATCCACAAGCAAGCCGATGACAAAGCTTTTCCAAGAACGCCTTTGGAAAAACACGATTTGCGGTGTTCACTGTATCTCAGCTAGAAATTATCTGAAATCAAGTACCATTAAAATTTAGTCAAAGTATCATCAAATCCTCCCCCCAACGGTCTTTGATAATTTTTTTTTTCATTTCTAAATTTTTGGTGGTCATGTAAAGTGAAAAGTGCTATTTTTCACGAAAAATTCCGCCATTTTGGGGGTGGAAAATCCGCTCAATGTAAAAAAAATCTCAAACTAACCGTCGGGGGAAGATATTTTATATGTAGAAAGTGTGTACCAAGTTTGAAATAAATCGGTCATGTAGTTTTCAAATGGCAGTGAACACGGACTTTGAAAAAGTGGTTTCGAGAAAAACGCGTTTGAAGTTTTAGAAATCGGAGTTACAGTGATAGAGGAGCGGGACTAAATAGTCGATAACTTCGAGAGTTTTGCTCTGATTGACTTGAAATTTCAGAATTATATTCTCAAAATGTTTAATTATAAGAAAAGACAAAAAAATCGGTGTTTCATAAGTGCAAACCCCTATCCTCCCCTTAAGGAAAGTGCCACAGAAACACAAGTAGAGAAAAGCAACAGCCCAGGTAGGAAATAAAAAGGCTGACGATGGAAACAAGCTTGTGCGAGCCTTGTTTCACCGAGCCTGAGTGAGACAGACCTGGCCCAGGTTTCATTGCATCGTTTGGAGCAGCCTGAAACCAAGACTGGCTGCTTAGCCTAAAGTCAGGGTTATTTCAAGCTTTATTCAGCCGGTGAATTTTGTGGCTGAAAAATCAAGGCTGGATGCAGGCTTGTTTCAGGTTGTGATAAAATAAAATAAGTTTAAAATAATATTTTTTCTGTACTTTTATGAAAAAAAAATTTAGCAATAAATTTGGCGGGTGCGAAGGCACGAAAAACGAAAGCGAAGGAGGCAGCTCAGAACATTTAAACATATGCTCTTATCGATATTTATGAGGTACACAAAAAAGTATATACGAAAATAAAAGTACGCAATAAAATAACGTATTGTTTTTTAAAATATTTTTTATATATATTTTGTAACAAATAATATAACAAATAATAAATATATATAATAAATCAAATGAATTCTTTACAAATTTATTAAATTTACCCCAATGTAGAATATAGAAAACTAAAAACAGGCCTCGTATAGCCTCGGGAAGAGTTTGGGTAAAGCCTGGTCATAAATGCTCGTGAAGGCTTTATTAAGGCTCGTTTTGAACCTTGTTGTTTCGTCGTTTCAGGCTTAGTACAGGCTTTTCTACCAGCCTTTGGTCAAGCCTGTGTGCAAGAGCCTGAAACCGCGTTATCATTCAGAGGTTCAGCTAGGCCTGAAATCAGGCTGGTGCTCAGCCTGAATTAAAAAATGTGAGCCTTGTTTCAGAGCTTGGCGAGCCCTTTTTTCATCGTCAATTCCTACCTGGGAGTTGGGTGCTTCCGAATAAGGAAAATGCTGGGGCAAAAAAAGGAACGAAAAAGGGGGTCTCGTAGAAAATAAAAGAAACGAGAAATAAAATGAGAAATCAATGCAAAAATCGTTATCAAATTAATTGAGAATAAAATATAACGTTGCGAGAATAGTCCAGCCGATCAAGAAGAGAATGCTTCATCCGTCGTCTTAAAAAATGTGTCGAGGTTAATGGCCACCACTTCGAACATTTGTTACAATAAAGCGTCTGCACAAAAAATTCAATTACATTGTTCGGATATTCTTATTGTCAATACCACCACGATTTCCCGTTTTTACACGTTTATTTTGGTGAATAATCATTTCAAGGTCATGACATCATAGGTCGTTGGATTTGTCTGAATATCAGCCACAACGTCTTAATAAAAAAAAACCATGTTCCCATTTGAAAAACTATTGACGACCTTGAGAACGCAAAAACTATGACCTTGACAAAATTAATTTTTCCCCACTGCATCAGCCCTTCGAAATCAATCAAATTACCTCCTGACATTTTTCGCCACTCTAAAGGCATCTTTGGGGTAGTCACGTTAAATGGTCCACCTTGTATATCGTTTAGCAATTTGGTGTAGTAATTATATGGAACAAGTCTTAGTGTTATAAATAAACAAAGCATTATAATCTCGGAATTTATGTTGACATTCATAAGCAGCTCCGCCTTACTGTGGGTAGGTAGGATGTAGGTTCGATTCCATATAGGTAGGCGGAATATTTTCTTCGATTCAAATCGTTTCAGAAGGCGAGAGAATGACGAATAATAATATAAAATCATTGCGGTAGACCTCTAAATTGAGTATTTCATTTTATTTTGGATTTATTGAATATTCTAGGAATATAGTACACTTGGATTTGCAGTTCATATTGTAGGCAGATCAAGATGTATTCGAGTCGAATCTTCATTTATTTAATTTGAGTATATTTCATATTTAAAAAGAATAGCTGAAACGAATGAATAAATATATTTGAAACAAATTGGATCGTAGTAGGCCGTGAGACAAGTGAAAAACCTATTTAATTTAAATAGATCATATTCAAATTAATTTTTGTTTGTTTGGCAGTGTACCTACTGTCACTTGTTGCCTGATCCGGAACCGATTTGCATTCGCATAAGGTCACAGGAAAATTGGAAAAACCCTCTGCAGAAACGGGCGGCAATATTTAAGGCGTTACCCCCCACTTGTAGCGCAAAAAAGGCCTTTTCATGAATTTTTTTAAAGAAAACTACAAAACTTTTTTAATCGATCAATATACCATCTTAAAGAACACATCTTGAAGAACTTTCAGTAATTTTTTTATTGAAAAATATTACATTGTCTAGTGGCAAATGGCCGTCATTGAAATAATGTTTTTACATACACGGTTTGCGGTGACCGACATTGCGGCGAAGTGGATCATCTGAAAAAAAAATGCGGATGGATTTAGTCAAATATAAGTATAAACTAGTCTTTAATCGAAGGATTTTAAAATATATTCATTTTTCACAAAATGGCGGACAGTCAAAGTTAATGGTTCGATTTTAACGAAAAAAAACGGCCGTTTTTGGCTATAAAATGGCCATTTTTTTCAAAAAAAAAATCGAACCATTAAAGACTACATTTTTATGTATTAAATAAGCCTGCAAAATTTCAAGAAGATCGGTTCATTAGTGTTCGAGTAATCTTGGTCACCGACTTCGGAAATGCCATTTTGAGAAAAACGCGCCAGACGGCAGACTAGCCGGTCGTTTACACAACGGTTTCTTCTCTTTCAACGCTCATATCTCAGTCAATTTTGTTCGGATTGACTTGAAATTTTCAGGACACATCCTCAGATACTTATACTTCAAAAAAATGCAATAAAAAAAATCGATTTTTTCAAAATCGCAAGTGGGGGTAACCCCTTAATTGAGTTTCAGTCGAGTTACCGAACGGTCACCCATCCAAGTATTGGCCCTGACCAACGCTGCCATGGGAGACTGCCGTGAACCGCCCTCGTGTCGAACTACTGGCGGTCTTATCCTGTTGTATCTCATTCGTTCTGCCCGCCGGTTAATTGAGGATTAATTGTATCGAATATTCACGATTTTTCAGAAATATCTCCTCGGGCGAGAGTGCACGAGACGTGGCTGGGTTCTCACAGGCTATCCTATAACGCTCGAAGATTTCGAGCTTCTGGACACTTCGTTGCCGACACCTCCCAACAGGTCTAATAAACATACTCGTATACGAACAATGCAAATTAAAGTTAAGCCTCTGGGATTTTCTTGAACTTCACATAGTTGGGACGCAACGAAAAATTTTTGGATAAAGTTCCGAAAAGCGGAAACCGAATTTCGATTTGAAATTTTGCACAGACTTTCCTTTTAATTTGTTAAGAGATTCTCCCCGAGTTTTTTTTTAAACCGATTTTGAGACCGATTTTTGAAACTTATTTTTTTTACCGCGGTCCTTCTATATCTGTAGCTGACGGCCTCATATACCGGCTCTGGCGATACACATACATATACATGCAATCGCGCTCTCCGTTTTGTGCGAATGGTGGGGTGCGTAGAACACTGGTGTGGGCGCGGGGCATTTCGGATGTGCGTGTGGAACGGTGGGGTGCGTGAAACACTAGCGGGGGCGCGGGTCACCGTAGATGTGCATGGAATATTGAGATAGACACAGAGCATCGTGGATTAATTTCTTGTTTCACAGTTCTTTTTTTGGAGGTGTACTAGATTTCTAGGGTTCATTTATTAGTTTGAAATATTTTTGGGATTTTTTATATTTTTTTGTTTCTTTAGGTTGTGATTCTTTGTTTTGTTTTTTTCGCCAGTTTTTAATTTTTGGATTTTGCATGGTACCTCTTTATAATACTTGGTAACCGTCCGCTTCGGACGTTTTCGATATCTCGAAAACTATGGCGCGTCGCCAAAAATCCTTTTTAAGACGTCTGGCCACCTTGGCCGATCGGAAAATGGGTATATTAAAAAAAAAATAATAAACTCGAAAGTATGGGCCGGAATATTTTTATTATTTTACACAACGTCAGAAAGGGCTTTAAGAATAACGTTAATAAATTTCCGTTCAAAATATTAAAAAATGGCGCCGTTGTGCACATTGCCGTGGAGGCTCTCCGCACGATGCGCGCGGTCGTTGTCCCGGCTGCTACCCGGTCATGTCACATCAGAAAAAAATCAGCTCATTCCCGAGTAGTGTCGCTACAATGTAGCGTGACGGTTTTTTTTCGACGATTAAAAAAATTATGGTGAGCCGAAGAAAAAAATGTGTACTTTTCATCGAAAATTTTCGAGCAAAAACAATAATAAAACAAAAACTAATCAAGTTGTCGCAAAAATCCTCCGTGACATTTTAGATAATGTATCTAAAAGTATTGTGTAAAAATTTGAAAGCAATCGGACCGATAGTTTACGATATTACGATAGTACCAGTTCAAAAAACGTAGTTTCGAGATAACGCAGAACAGGTGCGTGAGCTAAACCGTGCGCGTTATAAACACGGATCGAACCGCACGGTCGACTGCCCGCAGCGGCTCAACCTTCCTGCCGAAAAATAACTGTAACTTGGTCAATTTTGCGTTTTTCAATGCGTACTATGGCTTAAATTGTTCTTAACAGTTCAGGGATTATTTTTAAAAAATGAAAAAAAAAAATTACATGGTGGCCAGATGCCTTAAGAAAGTCTTATAGCATTAAAATGAAGGCGTTGGACCTTCGTCTTCAATTTACGTTGCCTAAGAGCGCCAAACGATTTTTTGAAATTTTCACATTAGCCTAACCCCCTAAATTCCCATATTTCTCTTTTGGCAAACTGTCTTTAAAAGAGATGCCCTCGAAGCGTCGAAAGTTACTGAAACATTAATTCGGATCCTTATTTTTTAAAACCTACAATTCTTTCGGCTAAATATAATTTTTAATAATAATAAAAACAGGGCAACGAAAATATAAGGTAGAATTTTCAAAATTCAACCCCATGAAACTTCCTTATTCGACAGAGTGGTTTTCGTGAGTGTCAAGAAAGAAACGTTGCTTGCGAGACTGGTGGATGATCGTCGCACCGCGACGTCACACAGCGTGATGAATCTCGATTCCATCACTTCGGCAAATTGTTTCGAGGCAAATGAATTTGTCCCTCGTCCTCCAGAGCACGATAAAAGGATGATCGAGCGTGACGTAAGAATCGCGAAAATTTCCTCGAGCCCCCGATAATCCTGTTACCCTTTTTGGCTCTCTTTCGTCTTTTGTAATTCAATTTATGCCCTTCGTGCAGCTCGAGGAATACGAGAAAAATGTAAATTCTCTGCTGACTTATGCGGGCGAGTCCGGCACCGTAGTAGACGGAAACGTCGACGAGAGAATCCTCATCGAGCGAATAGAAGCTTGTCTCATGAGAGCAGCTCCTTGCGCTCCACCACGTCGTCCGAGAGTCGAAAAAAAGATCGAACCGCTTGAATTCGAGCCCGACGATCGGCCGGATCATCGGATCTTCGATGAGCTTCGACAAACCGAGTCTATTTTGTCTTTCATGTGATTGATTCTGTTTCAATCCGATTCGGCCGACTCCTATTTGTCTGCGACCCAATTGATTCCATTAAGAAAAGCAAATCCATTGAAAAATTGAATGATTTCATAACGCAATGAAGTTTTATTTTTTAAATTGATTGCTTCCATTAAAAATGCATTCCCATGTAAAAATCGATTGATTCCATTTGAAAATGCCATTCGATTTAAAAATTGTCGAATTCCATTTAAAAAAAAAATAAATTTCATCATAAAATTGTCTGATTCCATTTAAAAAATGCAATCTCAGATAAAAATTTATTTGTTCCATGAAAAACAGCAATTCCAGAAAAACGCAATTCCACGAATGAATGGATTGATTACATTTTAAAAATGCAATTGCGTAGAAAATTAATTACTTGCGGTGAAGAAATGTAATTCACTTAAAAAATAGTGTGATTCTATTGACAAAAATGCAATTGTATACAAAAATTGTCTGCTTCCATTTGAAAAATGAAATACCATTAAAAATTGATTGATTCCAGTTAGAAAAACGCAATCCTATTTGAAAATCGATTGATCCCATTAAAAAAAGCAATTCCACTAAAAAATAGATTAATTCCATTTTTTTTAATCCAATTTCATCAACAAAATTATTGATTCCGTTTAAAAAATGCAATTCCATTTTAAAATCGATTGATTCCGTTTGAAAAATGCAGTTTCATGAAAAAAAATTATTGATTCCATTTGAAAAATGCAATTCCATAAAAAAACGATGAACCCCATAAGAAAAAATGCGATTCCATTTTAAAATCGATTGATTCCATTTAAAAAAGCAATTCCACTAAAAAAGATATCAATTCCATTCTTTATTAAATGCAATTTCATAAAAAAAATTATTGATTCCACTTGAAGAATGCAATTTCATAAACAAATCCATGAACTCCATAAGAAAAAAAGCAATTCCGTTTCAAAATCGATTGATTCCATTTGAAAAAGCAATTTCCAATATTTTTCTCTGTTTCGATCGCTTCTTTTTCCTCTTTATTGATTCGTTCCTCATTCTGTTTCATTGACGCCATTTCGTATATTATCGATCGAATTATCGAGGCTCGATCACTCGTCTTCCCCCAAGTGACAGTGCGTCGATTATCTCTGCAAAAATAAAAACAAACAATCATCATCACGTCGTCCTACAATCCCAGAGGTGCACGAGAGTGCAAACGTTTTTTGTGGGGTTGCGAGTCGCAACACCGGAAGTGATTCCAGCTGAGCGAACTATAGGGGGAAGAATGGAGGGTAGAACAACATGGGTTAATCGGGCGGGAAAGCACGCGAGGGGGGATTGGAAGGACCGGAGCGTGTCGCGACCTTCTCGCAACTCCTGCGACCCTGGAAAGCGAAGCATCTCGTCGTCGCAACGTCACGTTACGTGTCTTTCGCAGGAAAGATGACGCGCCCGTGCCGATATCGTGAAGCGTACTCACCCTCAGGAGTGCTTTCTTAGTGAAGCATTCGCGACTGAGCTTTTCTCCCGCTCAAATATATATATATATATATATATATATATATATATGTATGTGTATATATATATATATATATATATATATATATATATATATATATATATATATATATATATATATATATATATATATATATATATATATATATATATATAAGGAGTACAACTTTGCAGTGACCGTTTTTTTTCAAAAGTTTAAGGCTTTATTATAAAAAAGTGGCTACATATTTTTTAATCAAAGTACTGCCCGTCGCTAGCTACGTCCTCGGCCCATCTTTCAGGTAGCATTCGAATCCCGCGTCGATAAAAGTCTTGGTCCTTGGAGGCAATCCAGGAATCGACCCAATTTTTGACTTCTTCGTAAGTACCGAAGTGCTGGTCAGCCAAATCGTGTGCCATTGACCGGAACAAGTGATAGTCGGAAGGGGCAATGTCTGGAGAGTACGGCGGGTGGGATAAAACCTCCCATTTCAGCGTTTCCAAGTACTTTTTCACAACATTTGCAACATGGGGTCGGGCATTGTCATGCTGCAGTATCACCTTGTCATGTCTTTCGTTGAATTGTGGCCGTTTCTCTTTGAGTGCCTTACTCAAGCGCATCAACTGACGTCGCTAGAGTTCCCCTGTGATGGTTTCGGATGGTTTGAGCAGCTCATAGTACACAACGCCCAGCTGTCAGCCCGTCTTCAAAAACTTTCTGCCTTCCGCCACCATGCTTGTTCTCGACCTCAAAATCTCCACTTTTGAAGCGTTGAAACCACCGCCGACACGTTTTCTCACTAATAGAATCCTCCCCGTAAGCATCTACAAGCAAACGGTGGGCCTCAGCCGCAGATTTCTTGATGTTGAAGAAGTAAATCATAACCTCCCGCAAATGCTGAGAATTCGGTTCGTAGGTTGCCATGTTTGAGTGCCTATAACTTTATAATGCATACACGTATCCGTTAGCTTTTTTAAATTGTTTACATTGGCAGAGCCTCTAGTTTAAAATGCCACTTTTTTATTGAGCTAGGGCCACTACTTCGGCCGCAGTTGCTCTCTAAGTAAAACGGTCACGGCAAAGTTGTACTCCTAATATATAATACCGGAAGGATTCGCGGAGAACGCGAAAACCACGCGGTGTTGTGATCCACCCTCGCACAATCGGGGGTTGGTTTTTGGTCGCAGCGTGCGAGGCACACGTGTCAACGATACGTCGAGCTTTCTCGGGGGTTGTCACACCACGGGAAACATCCGAGCTGTGGAAGTCGGCGGCGATCGACCACGCTTTATCCACCCCCACGTGTATTCAACCCCTTGGTCTCTACTGCTATCCCCATTTCTCCAATTTATTTGATATTTATATATATTAGATTATATATGTCGGATGGTCTACGATGTAGAAGGTACATGTTTGATCCAGCTTAGCATGTGCATGTACATATATATATATATATATATATATATATATATATATATATATATATATATATATATATGCGTGTGTGTATATGATTAATTATAATAGTACACCAGGAATAATGACAACGGGATTAAAAATTTTCTTAAATATACAGAAAGTCAAGAATTCTTTAATCAGAATCGTCAATAATGACACAGTGAATTATATTTTTCAAATTCTAGGTACCTACGAATTATGATACATCCATAGAAAAAAAACGAAATTGATATTCATAGATACACGTAAATACCGATTCGACAGTGACTACCTCTCGATCGCACATACGAGATGGAAGAATAATATTAATCTGGTTATCGCATTTCGCGTTAGCGAATTTATCCGAGCATGTGTGTCTTTCTTTTCTTTTATTTTCGCGACCTTTTTTGTTCTCTGGGAATATTTACATGAAACGGACAGACACCCAGAACGAGAGCTGGTAAAACGTGCACGCGACCAAAAGATGTATATATTTTTGTTTTATGCCTTTTATTTTATTCCGTATGTAGGTATTTTTTGTTTTTCGCTTTCGTGACGTGAAGAGCTTTGGGATGGAGCTTGCGAGTGCCGTGAGTGCGACGGAGAGAGAATGACTTTTCGAGGGAGAGATAGAGTGGAGGGGGGAGAAGAGGTTTATCACGAGAGGACCGTTACGTCGAGTATTCTCGCCCACGCTAATGCCCTTAATTGCCTCAAACGCGAAGCATATTTCCGGATCAAGGACACATGCAACGGAGAAGCTTTTTCCCCGGGCTTGGAAAACGGGGGTGGCGGGCGATTTAACTCGATCCTGCGCGCGAAGGACTCGAGCTTCGACTGTGCACAGGGGTGGTTCCCGTTAACGGGATATCTAGTTTACACGCTGGGACTCCTCCGCCCTCATGCAAGCCCCGAAGATTCACCCTCCGCTTAACAGGAACGCAGCCGCTTCGTCTTCACTCCGCGGAACACCTCAAAACGCGGAAAGCGTCTTGGCTATCAGCGTAACAGGAGACAAATTGGAAAGTCATTTTACGATTTTTCTTCCATTCGGCAATTCCAGAGTATAGAATAATTTGAGGGGGTTTTGCCGAAATGCATAGGATATTCCGATCTTCTTTCAGCAATGGGAACTCCTGGTCGTGGGACATCGCATACGTGTAGATATTGCGTTTCCGGTACGACCGCGGCGAGACTCGCGTTGAAGATACCGAACGAAAACAGGAAGTGGAGGCTTAGGGTAGTAGGGAGGAACGGAGGTTGGTCTTGAGGACCGAGATTGTCTTGCCTATATATATATATATATATATATATATATATATATATATATATATATATATATATATATATATATATATATTAGGTATTCCACGTGAATCCGGTGGACCTTTTTCCTGACCCCCAACAATTCGATTTATTTTTTTAGCTGATTCCATTGACTCTAAAAGACACCCTGATTTTTCTAAACATTTTTAGAAACAACCGTAAGTCAAACAAAATTTTTGTTTCTCTGAAAAAAAAACGCCTCGCTTTAAAAATCTGAAAAAAATGCCAAAAATGTGTGATTATATGTGAAAAATTTCAAGCTATCACCCGCGGTGGAAGTATGATTTTTTCTGTGCTTTCTGAGCGATTGACGTTTTAAAAAATCCGAAAAATTGACTACTAACTGTTTAAGATCCATGATTGTGATTTGGTTACTTAAAAATGGTCAAAAAATGCATTGTGGGTATGAAAACATTTGAGCATCCGCTCGAAGCAAGCGGTTCTTGAATTTTTCGGATTTTTTTCAACGTTAATCGCTCAGAAAGCACAGAAAAAATCATACTTCCACTGCGGGTGATAACTTGAAATGTATTACATGTAATCACGCATTTTTTGGCATTTTTAAAGATTTTTTAATCGGGACGTTTTTTTCGAAGAGTTTTTTTCACTAAGGGTTGTTTCGAAAAATGTAAAAAAAATTCAGGGTGTCTTTTAGAGTCGATGGAATCAGATTTAAAAAAATAAATCGAATTGGCGGGGGTCAGGCAAAAATTCCACCGGATTCACGTGGAATACCTCATATATGTGTATGTGTGTGTGTGCGCGTGCGGGCGCGTGTGCGTGTGTGTGTGTATGTATTTATACATAGATTGGATTTCGCTCGAAATTGAAATAAAATGGACAAACACGTAATAGGAGGGGATGACAATGAGAAAGAATTTGGGTAGCCGGACTCGTGATGGACAAGAAGGGGGCCGAAATTGTGACCAACTACAAAGTAAAGATTTCCATTGATTACAAAGGTATTCCTTTCGCGGAGGGTCGTGTTTTGTGGGGGCAGAAGGGAGGCCTTTCTGAATCATTCGTAAATTACAGTGGAGCTTAATAAAAATAACTTACAATCAATTATTATACCCAACGATAAATTGGAATAAAAAAATTCGCGCAAATTTAGATTTAGACATTTTTACATTTTCTATGAAAAGTCCGTTCTATGAAAAAACCCTTGGAATAAATACCCTTTTTTAATTCCCGAAGCCTTCTATATTTTTTTCCTGAAAGTACATCATCTCAAGTAAAAATACCTTAAAGGATTTTTTCGAAGAAGTTACTTGACAAAAATTATGAATTTTTCAACATTACGGTGCACTTACTGCATTTTTTTCACCGATTTACTTAACAATCCAAAATAAATGTTATGATATTATTATTGACTCAACTTATAGTAGAAACCACAACGAACAACTTTGATTTTTTTCAGAATTTTTTGTAATACTTAAGATTGTTAAATATGGCGCGGACGCCAATGATCCATGTATTCCGTTAGAAGGTGCCGAAAAATAGTGTTCGGTTCGAGGGTTAAAAGGGTATACAAGGAATAAATACTACTACTACTACTGAAGGCGCAATATTAATAAAATGTGTATTAGATAATTTATTACCGGTCCAATTAATTGATAAAAGATTATACTTTGTTATTCTACCTTTACTGTTGATTTGTGAGCAATTGTCGACTTTTACGACCTCATCCCTTTTTACAAGCTTTTATTTAACTTGCTTCGTTCGTGTGTCTTTCCGCTTCAAAATTTGTAATTCATTTTTCAAGCACTTCGGCGACAATGCAATAATATGGTCCATGGAGCCATAAAATAAATAATATGTAACATATGAATAGCCAAAGTGAATAAAATTGTATATCAAACAGATGAATATACACAAGTGAAGGTATTAGGACAGATAATCAAACGAATTCTAAAACTAAAAAGTACAAAATAAAAAAATAAACATAAAAAATCTTTTTGAAAACAAGCTTTTATTCATAGACTATTTAACTAAAAAGTAAAAAAAGAATATTTAGTGCATGAAGTTGAATGGTAAAGCTGCAGAAGAACCCCATTCTTGGTCACTGATGAAAGGCACAGCCAGTAAATACTTAATAAAACTTACATAAGCATAGAATTTTCAAAAATTAAAATATTTTCTCAAAAGCTCGAAGCGTGAAACGTCATTGCACTTGAAATAAAACCTCAAGCATTTAAGGGGTCTTTTCACTATACAATTTTCAAAAAATCGTGTTTTTAATTATATTTTTCGAAAGTATACATATCCAAAAGTATCATACTAAAATTTGACGAAGATCTAAGGAGTCTGACTGTATTTTTGTGTGACCTTTACTTTACTACCTGAGCGGGTTCATCTGCTCGTTAAAAACTTTAAACGCCTTTTTCTCGAAAAACCATTTTTCGTCGGCTTGTTGATTAAATCTCCGAACCTACTGGACCGATCCTTACGAAATTTTAACCACATATTCTTTACAACTATAGCTATAGCGCGTATCAAGGATTTTAAAAGTTTCGAGGCTTACTATTTTTTTGCCAAAAATGGTGAAAAAACGTTATTTTTCGAAAAATATCCACCATTTTGTTATTTCTGCATATATCAAAAATCGTATGATATGCGCTATAGCCATTAACATACTGAATCTAAAACCGTTTGATTTTTTTGTTTCGGATCCATCTCCGAGATTTCGTCAACAGTGCCGACCTACAATTTTTTCAGACATTTTTTTAACTACCATTTTCGTCTATAAATAGTGACTTAAATAAAAATAAGAATATTTTTTATGTATTTGATGACGGATATAAATATCGATATCTATAATATAAACCTACCAAAAAAATTCATAAAAATACCCTTTTTAGTGTCTAAAGTGAGAAGATGCATTAAGAAAATATTTAAATTTCTAAAACTTTTACGTTTATGTAAGTTTTATTAAGTACGTACTGCCTGCGCCTCTGATTAGTGACCAAGGATAAGGTTCTTCTGCAGTTTTATTATTTAACTTCATACACTAAATATTATTTTTGACTTTTTAGTATATACTTTATAAATAGAAGCTTGTTTCAAAAAAGATTTTACTTTCAGCGCACACTTTTCGTTTCAATATTGCCAGCTCCTCGGAGACCCCCTTTGCCATTTTTTCCTAATGAAGTGATCGCTGAACTTGCACGCCGACGTCAATTGGTGTAAAAAATATCATATTCATCATTATTTATTAAGCAACGTAGCTATCAGATAACGGGAGGATTAAAATACATTCCAATTTATAGAATAATTAGACGATAAAAAAAACGAGGCACGTTATCGAATCGAAAATGGAAAATTATTCTCCATCATATCCTTGGGTACACGCATACCGTATTTATCTAACACGAGTATTTCTCGCGTATATGGTATATTTACCTATGTCTTATTAGCATTGGACGTCCGTAAATGACGAAAAAAGTTTCTCTTATTCGTAATTTGCACAGTTTCCACGTATCATAAGACCCACAGAATTCTAATATATGCTAATGCTATTCAGTATTCATCAAATGCCCGTAGTAGGTACCTACACTTGTGTTTACATTTCTTGTCGCTCATTTGACAGTTTGTAAAGAACAGGCTCGTCAAACAAAAATTATCAAAATGTGATCGAATCATATGACACTCACCGAGTGAAGTTTCACTGGTCGAGTATAAAAACCTGCCGACTGAAGCTAAACTTCGCATTATTACGGTCCATTGACTTGGGAAGCAAGCAGCACGTGAGAACCACCAACCCCGCAAGGTAACTCCAATTGCTTCCAGGTAAGTTACTTCAAGTTCTATGCTCAATTTCTTACCCGTGTCTCAACGCGGATAGAACACTGCGAAGTGCCAGTAATTGGTACCTCTGGCTAACTCATTGATAACCAGATAATGTCCTTTTTATAAGGCAATCCTCACATATCGAGTTTTAAGGGCTACATCCACCTGGAGGTCCGAAAAAATAGTCAAGCTTCGAATTTTTTTTCTGGGAAACGATTGGTGAAAAAGAAACGCATTTTTGTTTAACACAAACGTAAATATATTCAGTGCCTTGAAAAAAAAAAATTACAAAAAATACTGAAAAACAACAAAAACATGGCCACGGCCAGATGATGGAATTTACATCGCGACGTTTCGCGGTGGACACTCTCCAGCTCGAACGGTCCATTCGAAATCTAAAAACCAAACGGGTTATTCAAGTTAACAATAAATGCGAGTTGTTGACGATCGTCGATTTTTTAAATATTTTTTTTTAACAATGTGGCGACGAATTGAATCTCGAGCATACGAAATCCAGAGTTGGGCGTAATTTTATTTATAAATACGAATACGAATTTATTCACATCGTGATTTTCATGTGAATATGAATACAAATTTATTCAGACTTCACTTATTGTAAATACGAATGCAAATACAATTGTATTCACAGGTATTGTGAACATACAAATAAATTCACAGAAAAGATTGTGGATATTCACAAAAATATGAATATTTACCAAAAATCCTGTGGATTAAAAAAAATTCACATCAAAATCTGTGAATGCAAATGTATTCACAAAAAATTGTAGATACAAAAAAAATTCACCAAATAAGTTGTGAATTTTTTCGTATTTAAGACAAATTGAAATCAAATTCACAATGATTAGATAAAAATTTACACCAAAAGTGACCCTTTACGTATTTTGAGAGAAAACGTGTTGAGGCCCTCAACACAATTTTTTCTCTCAAAATACGTAAGTATTTATTTGTATTTACAATTTTTGTGAATACATTTGCATTCACAGATTTGGATGTGAATTTTTTTTATTCACAGGATTTTTTGTAAATATTCACATTTTTTTCTGTAAATTTATTTGTATGTTCTTTATTTCTATTTATTTGTATTTATTTGTATGTTGTGAATACAATTGTATTTGTATGCATGCATGTGAATACAAATAAGTGAAGTAAGAATAAATTTGTATTTATATTCACATGAAAATCATGATGTGAATAAATTCCTATTCGTATTTATAAATAGAATTACGCCCAACTCTGACGAAATCTATGAAAAAAGTCGTCATTTTTACGTAACTATTGAAAAATGAAGATCGATTTTGAAACAGTGATATCGTCAATGACCTTTAAATGTGTTTTATCGTATGTCCTGTAAATTTGGAAACAATCCATCAAGTGATTCTCGAGATATCATGTCCATTGACTTTGGAAACAGTATTTCAAGGAAAACGCGTTTAGCCCTTTCAATACGGCGAAAGAATCAGTTTAGTACGCCTCATGACCGGGAATAGTTATTTCTCCTCCAAGTGATTATTACGATGAAATAACTTTTCTGTCTGAAACTTGCTCAATAAGGGTGCAAATTCCTCACCACTGAAATGCGCCTATGTTTTTCAGTTACTGGGACATATGTTGTCCCAGCCGTAATTTCAAAAACTTTCCAGACTGGGCGGGCATATGCCCCGTCAGGTGTGAAAGGGTTAAAGTTTGAAGTATATTGGTGGTACACCGCTCGTCCGGCTGACTGTTAGAAGCTGTAGCTCATTTAATTTTAAGAATATTTCAATAAAATTTTCAGAAAATATTGCTAAAAGGTGATGCTATCAAATAAAAATATTTTTGGAAAATGCAATTTTTGTACCCACCTAGGTGGTTGTAGCCCGTTAGTTCAGTGCTATCACAAAATCGGCGCACAAATACTAATGTTGCCGTATACACATACTGTACCGAACGTACAGTATATACACTATACTGTACGTTGGCTTTCGTTCAGGTTGAACTTCTACTATTCTATTCACAAGGGGACAGTACGGCAGTCGGATTTTTGTAATTTATCGTACTCATGGTACGTGAAGTTCAGAGCTCGAATAATAATATCCCAAAGCAGTTCGACGCCATATTCAGAAATTCTCGAGAAAATTGACTTTGAAGTTTTCGAGCGCACTCTTATCCCACAAAGATGCAACGATATTCGAACCGGGCTCGTGGCGTACCCGGTAGCGCTCGAGTCTAGTAATCGCGGGGTCGCTGGTTCGAGTCTCACTTCGAATTTTTTTTTTTTTTTTCTTTTTTTTTTAATTCGCATACCTCCGTCATTTAAATATCCCGATAATTTTTTGTTGTATATAATCACATATTATTATATATAATTAATATAATATATCTATATATGTTTATATATGGACAAAATCCATATATAGTTATTTATGTACAAAATTCATTATAGTTATACATAATTATATATTTTCTCATATATGATCATATATTATTTATATATAACAATAGGTGATTATTTATAAAAAAATAAATAAATAATCCCGGGATAAAAATCATAAAATCTATGCTAATTCACATATATGTAATTATAATTGTCAATGATAAATGCAAGTCTTATTTTTGATTATCTCTTGCTTGAAATTGCGAATAGGCGAGTACCTAAAAAAATACGGAAACGTCGTAGTCACGGCATCGAAATCGGGAAAATTGACTACAAAGTTATGCAAAGATTTTTTAATCGACGTTTTGAAACGCTACGGAAAAAAAGAAAAGTTTTTCTTAATTATCGATTCCTGGGGAGGCCAAACCGATACCGTGATGTACAATGAGGTGTTTCGAAATGACAGGCGTCTGCCTACTTGCACGGTGCAGGTAATTCCACCAAAATGCACTCCATTAGTGTAACCTTGTGACGTGTATTTTTACCGCCAAATAAAAAATTTCATAAAGCGTCTGCAGAACTGCGCCTATCTGATTGAACAAGGACGTGAAATCAATGATAGAGAAGATTGCATAAAAATTCATTCTATTGTTCATCATCAGTTGTCTTCTCCGGTCTTCAATAACATGATCAGATATGCGTGGTTTGCTTCGAAACTTTGCGATCAAAGAGAAATCTTCATGAACGTGAATGAAATTTGTTTTCCGATCGATGTATTGAAAAAAAATTGCCAATGTAACAATGCAGCGTTTGTACAGTGTGCGAGATGCCGTGAAAATTACTGTTTTCCTTGTTTTTACGATGGTTATCACTCTGGCTCGTGTAACATTACACCCGATGTATAAAACAAACGAATACAGACCGAATAATAAAGTATTCAATTCCTTACCCGACGTTTTTCATTTTCATCCTAAAAATGTTGTCGGTTATAAATATTGATACTTGAAAATGTATGTTTATAATCAAGAGATAATTAAAAATATGACTTGCGTTTTTTCATTTAAAAAAAATGAAAAAAAAAAAAAAAAAAATTCGAAGTGAGACTCGAACCAGCGACCCCGCGATTACTAGACTCGAGCGCTACCGGGTACGCCACGAGCCCGGGCGAACTGCTTTGGGATATTAATATTCGAGCTCTGAACTTCGCGTACCATGAGTACGAAAAATTACAAAAATCCGACTGCCGTACTGTCCCCTTGTCAGATTTGTACAATTCATATGGTTAATATTAACGTTTGTTGAGTATAATTTGTTAGAAGATCTTATGAAAAGTAACTATACGAAAAATCATTTGCAGCTGGAGAACCCACCACTTACAAGGGGGCATTCCCTACTCCGCATCACCGATTTCGCTCAAATTTATAGGACATGCAGGGCTTGGCTAGAAATGAAAGTACCCGAAGTGGGAACTCCAGATGGCCAAGCGTTTAGAAAATAAAAATGTTGACGCGGCTCTCGCACCGTATAAGCCATTTACTTTAGTATGTTTGCCAAGCAGCGGTTGGCGTAGCGGTAAGAGCTCGGACTAGTTATTCGATGGTTGTGGGTTCGACCCCTGTGTGGAGACTTTTTTTTCTTTATCTATCTTTTTCTCAATTTTTATGTTATTCATTTTCCAATTAAGCAAAGAGGTGAATAATTTATTTTATTTATTTATTTATACGCAAAAGGCATAGAAAAGGGAAAAAATTGGGATTTCGGACTTTCCAACAACGGATTGTAATTAAAGCGCATACGAAAAGACTTTGTACATGAAAATTCAAAACTTTATTCGTTGACATTCGATGATTTACATGTGTCGGGATGATATTTATCGTAGAAACAGGGGAAACAATAATTATTTCTGCATCTAGTACACGTTATAAACGCCGCATTTTTACAACCACATCGTTGTTTCAACGTCTCCATAGAAAAACATACTTGATTGACATTCATAAAACATTCTCTCTCATCGCAAAGTTTAGAAGTGAATCACGAGTAACGTAACATGATACAGAATATTGGCGCCGATAATTGATGATGAACAATCGAATGTATTTTTATGCAGACTTCTCGGGACGTTATTTCTTTTTCTTGCTCGACGAGATAAGAGCAATTTTGTATTTTTTAAATAAAGATTTTAACCTGACGATAAAAATCTACATCGCAGGGTTGCACCAGTGGAGTACATTTAGGGGAAATTACTTTGATGCTACACGTTGGTAATCCTTCTTCATTTTGGAAGAGTTCGTCGTACAATTGCGGATTTGTTTGTCCTCTCCACGAGTCAATCAGCAACTCCAAATTTTCTACGATTATGCGCTCATTAAAAAATGACGTCCTATATGCCTTTTGCGTGTAAATAAATAAATGAAATAAATTATTCACCTCTTTGCTTAATTGAAAAATGAATAATATAAAAATTGAGAAAAAGATAGAAAAAGGTCTCCACACGGGGAGTCGAACCCACGACCATCGAATTACTGGTCCGAGTTCTTACCGCTACGCCAACCGCTGCTTGGCAACCATACTAACGTAAGTGGCTTATACGGTGCGAGAGTCGCGTCAACATTTTTATTTTCTAAATGCTTAGCCATCAGGAATTCCCACTTCGGGTACTTTCGTTTCTAGCCAAGCCCTGCATGTCCTATAAATTTCAGCGAAATCGGTTATGGGGAGTAGGGAATGCCCCCTTGTTAGTAGTTTTAATAACTAGGCGTGTCTCACAAATGGTTACATAGTATGTTCGTTGCACAAATAAGATATCAGTTCAACACCTCTTCTTGTAGTTCACGTTCTGTTCTTGTAGGACACATATTACTATGCATTTAAGGGGTTAGGCCACTCTAGAGGCCGAAGAAGTAGGCTTTTTGGAGATTTTTTTTCAGAAAAACTACAATATAAATCGAGATTACAAAAGGGTGTTTATCATACATATCAGTGACTGTATGCAATTATTTTTTTGAAGCGATTAATTTCAAAATAGCGGCTGTGCAGTGTTTATCTCAAAACTGCATTTTTTAAGTTGGCCGGAAACATAACTCAGACAATTTTCAACCGATTCACTCGAAACCTTGAATATATCTTGAAAAATACATTGTCTATGGAAGTACGTAGGTTTTTTTTTCATATTGCATAGTTCGTTTGCTATTAACAATTATCTAACGATTTTTTAGGAAAATTTTTCACTTTCCAAAAATTAGGCCCTTCACCGCCGGAAGGCTCTTTTTCATTACCCTTGTCCATCGATCTGTATATCGGACTGCATATCGACGGACCACGTTTTTTTTGTTCCGCGTGCTTATCAAGCGCGTTTAGCAGAGTTTCGTTTACTTCTCTTGAGGTTTCATCCTGAAAATTTGTACCTGCTTTTTTCCTGCAGTGTCACCTGAATCTTTTTCTGTCTTTCTTTGTTTCCTGACACGTTTGATTCTTGTGGACAACGTGCGCTCGCCGTCGCCGCGCAGGCTACGTTCTCCACTATCTGAAAATGATTTATTAACACAGTGCGACGTGGCCCGCAGGCTATACTAGGGCTTTGCAATATTCTGCCATCGGCTGCATCGCGACGTTCCTTACAGATGACGTTGCCACTGCATTGTTCTCCGCTCTAGTGCGACCGTTCTCGCAGGTATCGTTCTCCACTATCTGAGAATTCTCAATTATCGCAGCGCGACTTAGCTCACGGGCTACGACTTTGCAATGTTTTGTCCTCGGATGTAGTGCGACGTTCCTCGCAGATGACGTTGCCACTGTTTTGTACTCTGCTCTAGTGCGGCCGTGCTTGTAGGTATCGCTTCTCCACTATCTGAGAATTCTTTATTATCGTAGTTCGCGTGGCTCACAGGATTCGGCTTTGCAATATTCTGTTATTGGTTGTCGTGCGACGTTCCTTGCAGATGACGTTGCCACTGTATTGTCCTCTATTCTACTGCGACCGTCCTTGCAGGTATCGTTCTCCAGTATCTAAGAATTGTCGATTATCGGAGTTGGACTCGTGTAGAAATTTGAGTCGGGAAGAAGTACTGCCCCTTATCTACCTGGCAATGGCCGCTCACATGTCTGCACGTCGACGTGACTCACAGGCTACGGTTTTGCAATATTCCATCATCGGCTGTACTGTGATGTTCTATACAGATGACGTTGACACTGTATTGTTCTCTACTCCAGTGCGACTGTCCTTGCAAGTATCGTTCTCCACTATCTGAGAACTCTCGATTACCGCAACGCAACGTGGCTCGCAGGCTACGGCTTTGCAATGTTTTGTCCTCGGCTGTAGTGCGACGTTCCTCGCAGATTACGTTGCCACTGTTTTGTACTTTGCTCTAGTGCGACCGTCCTTGCAGGTATTGTTCTCCAATATCTGAGAATTCTCGATTATCGTCGTTCGACTCGTGTAGAAATTTGAGTTGGGAAGAAGTACTGCCCCTTATCTACCTGGCAATGCTCGCTCACATTTCTGCACGTCGACGTGGACACGGGCTACGGCTTTGCAATATTCTTTCATCGGCTGTACTGCGACGTTCCTCGCAGTTGACATTGCCACTGTATTGTACTCTGCTCTAGTGCGACCGTCCTTGCAGATATCCGTTCTCTACTATCTGAGAATTCTTGATTATCGTAGTTCACGTGGCTTACAGGCTACTGCTTTGCAATATTTTGTCCTCGCGGCTGCGTTGCGGCGTTCCTTGCAAATGACATTGCCACTGTATTATTCTCTGCTCTAGTGCGACCGTCCTTGCAAGTATCGTTTTGCAATATATTGTTCTCCGCTGAAGTACAAAGTTCGTCGCCGGTAACGCTCTTCAGACTGTTTTCTGCTGTAGTCCGACGTTCCTCTCAGCTAACGCTCTCCGCGATCCAATAATTCTCGACTTTCGTAGTGCAATGCATCTCACAGGAAATCTTCACTTCCTACGAAGTTGAAATCGATTGGCGTCGGCTTTATGATTGCCGATATTTCTTTTTATAGTCGTCCTTGTCTCAATCATCCGAGCTAGAAGTGGATTTGGCGGTGGACACTCTCCAGCTTGAACGGCCCATCCGAAATCTAAAAACCAAAGGGGTTATTCAAGTTGACAATAAACGCGAGTTGATGACAATCGTCGATTTTTTAAATCATTTTTTTTTTAACCTTGCGATGAATTGAATCTCGAGCATACGAAATTTATGAAAAAGTCGTAATTTTTACGTAACTATTGGAAAATAAACATCGATTTTAAAAAGCGAGATCGTCAACGATTTTTAAATGTTTCTCATCGTATCTCCTGTAAATTTGGAAATAATCCGCCGAGCGGTTCTCGAGATTTCATTCCACTGACTTTAAAAACAGTGTTTCGAGAAAAACGCGTTCAAAGTTTGAAGTATGGTGCCGCTACCACTCGCCCGGGTGACTGTCAGAAGCTGTAGCTCATTCAATGTTAGGAATGTTTGAATGAAATTTTCAGGGAATATAGCTAAAAACTGATGCTATCGAATAAAAATATTTTTGGAAAACGCAATTTTTTTTATCCACGTGGGTAGATGTGGTCCGTTAAAAAAATTCCCAAACAGTTACATTTCGTTTATTCTGCTAATGGAATACTTTTAACTATTGCAAAAGCACTACAAGCGGTCATTCATTGTGTTACAGCGAAGATGTCTCGTGTGACGTGTTACCTGCTGGCATGCACGATGCTCCTAACCACCGTAATGAATGCGCAGCTGTTACCGGTAAGACAAAGAAAAAATACTTCTATTATATTAGATTCATAATATGTTTCTTTCACGAACTCGAATATTTAAAAATGGATTGAATTTTTGCTATCATGAAGTAAAAATACATAGCACCCATTTTGGTGCCTGAGCCTGAGACATCTCAAGCCAAGTTATCGAACTTTCAACGGAAAATTGAGGCTCTGAAAATCGTCTTATTTATTATTTATAAATTATATATTATTTATGGAAATAATATATAATTTATTTATACGTCTTATTTATGGAAATGCCACGCCGGCTACATTTGTGCCTAACAATTTATACACTGAATAACTCCGGATGCTCGATATAAACGACTAACGCGTGTAAAAAATTCCAAAGATTCCGTAACGACAATAAACACGGAGGGTCACCGAATGTTAACAAAAAATACTAACGATAAAACTTAGAAGAATGTGACTAGCAGAAGAATTTTCGTAGCCGCGACAGTTCAGAGAAAATATAAAAAGGTCTAAAATCTACTAAATGTGCGCGAAGTTTTTTTATTCCAGTTTATCGTTGCGTACAATAATTGATTGTGACGTTTTTTATTAAGCGCCACTGTAATTCACCAATGATTCGGAAGGGCCCTCCTTATGTTCCCACCAAATACCACCCTTCACGAAAGGAATACCATAAGTACGAAATGTCTGATTTCCAGCAGTTTTATCTTGCCGATTTGTTTAAACGGGTCTCAAATATTGTTTGAATGGTAACGTTAACCCTAGCTGCTGATTCACGCGTATTTTAAGATACGTCCGGTCCCACTGAAGCAAATCATTATCCACGTGCTCTCAGCTCATCCATGTGATTCACTTTGAACATCAAAATCGCCAGATTGGAACTTTTCAAACCATCCACGTACTGTGCGGTCGTCAGCCGCGTTCCTGTCAAACACTTACTAGGGGACAGTACGGCAGACGGATTTTTGTAATTTTTCGTACGTGAAGTACGTGAAGTACGTGAAGTTCAGAGCTCGAATATTAATATTCCAAAGCAGTTCGACGCCATATTCAGAAATTTTCGAGAAAATTGACTTTGAAGTTTTCGAGCGCACTCTTATCCCACAAAGATGCAACGATATTCGAACCGGGCTCGTGGTGTACCCGGTAGCGCTCGAGTCTAGTAATCGCGGGGTCGCTGGTTCGAGTCTCACTTCGAAATTTTTTTTTTTTTTTATTTTTTTTTAATTCGCATACCTCTGTCATTTAAATATCCCGATAAATTTTTGTTGTATATAATCACATATTATTATATATAATTAATATAATATACGTGGGTCATTTGACAAGTACCTAGCCTCACCGCTAGATGGTGCCACTATTGCAAGAAAAATACACTATAGTGTAGTACCGTCTTGTAGACGGCTACTGACAAAATTTCAGCCGGATCGGACTAGTAGTTCTCTTTTGAGAGCGTGTGAAAGCAAGTGTGTCCGTTGATTTTTGAAAGAATCGAGAAAGAACAATATCGGTCGGTGATTCGATTCTTGTCTTTGGAAGGGAAATCGCGCAGTGAAATTAAAGAACGCTTGGATGCAGTGTATGGGGATGCTTCTCCTTCGATGGCGACCGTTAAATTTTGGTATAACGAGTTTCAACGTGGTCGTACGTCGGTTTTTGATGATCCACGCCCAGGTGCTCCAAAAACAGCAACTACGGAGGAGAACGTGACAAAAATACACGATATCGTTTTGTCAGACCGCCGATTAAAGGTGCACGAGATAGCTGTGATAGTAGGCATCTCAGAAGAACGCGTGTGGCATATCCTACATGAGACTTTGGGCATGAGGAAGCTGTCGGCAAGGTGGGTGCCGCGTTTGCTGACTGCAGACAACAAGCGCATTCGTGTGACCACTTCAGAGCAGTGTTTGGAGCTGTTTAATCGCAATCCAAAAGAGTTTTTGCGTCGTTACGTGACCGTCGACGAAACATGGATTCACTGGTATACTCCAGAGACCAAGGAGCAGTCAAAACAGTGGACCTTACCCGGTGAACCTGCTCCAAAGAAGGCGAAGACGGTCCCGTCGGCTGGAAAGCTGATGGCCACTGTTTTCTGGGATTCTCAAGGTGTGATTTTTATTGACTACCTGGAGAAGGGCAAGACGGTCACGGGACAGTACTACGCCGAACTATTGAGCCGATTTAACGCCGTGTTAAAAGAAAAACGGCCCCATTTGTCGAGAAAGAAAGTGCTTTTCCACCATGATAATGCACCTGCTCACACCTCCGCGCTCGCCACGGCTAAATTGGTCGAATTACGCTATGAACTGCTGCCCCATCCACCGTATTCTCCAGATTTGGCTCCGTGCGACTTTTTTTTGTTTCCGAATCTAAAAAATTCACTCGCCGGGAAGAAATTCCACTCCAAGAACGAAATAATCGCCGCCACGGAGGCTATATTGCAGACCAAGAGATAACATTTTTTTCAACGGGGTTAAAAAAATTGGAACACCGCTGGGCCAAGTGTATTCAACTAAAAGGAGACTACATTGAAAAATAAATTTTATTTTTAGCAAAATTTTGGTGTTTTCATTTGTAGGCTAGGTACTTATCAAATGACCCACGTATCTATATATGTTTATATATGGACAAAATCCATATATAGTTATTCATGTACAAAATTCATTACAGTTATACATAATTATATATTTTCTCATATATGATCATATATTATTTATATATAACAATAGGTGATTATTTATAAAAAAATAAATAAATAATCCCGGGATAAAAATCATAAAATCTATGCTAATTCACATATATGTAATTATAATTGTCAATGATAAATGCAAGTCTTATTTTTGATTATCTCTTGCTTGAAATTGCGAATAGGCGAGTACCTAAAAAAATACGGAAACGTCGTAGTCACGTCATCGAAATCGGGAAAATTGACTACAAAGTTATACAAAGATTTTTTAATCAACGTTTTGAAACCCTACGTAAAAAAAGAAAAGTTTTTCTTAATTATCGATTCCTGGGGAGGCCAAACCGATACCGTGATGTACAATGAGGTGTTTCGAAATGACAGGCGTCTGCCTACTTGCAGGGTGCAGGTAATTCCACCAAAATGCACTCCATTAGTGCAACCTTGTGACGTGTATTTTTACCGCCAAGTAAAAAATTTCATAAAGCGTCTGCAGAACTGCGCCTATCTGATTGAACAAGGACGTGAAATTAATGATAGAGAAGATTGCATAAAAATTCATTCTATTGTTCATCATCAGTTGTCTTCTCCGGTCTTCAATAACATGATCAGATATGCGTGGTTTGCTTCGAAACTTTGCGATCAAAGAGAAATCTTCATGAACGTGAATGAAGTTTGTTTTCCGATCGATGTATTGAAAAAATTTGCGAATGTAACAATGCAGCGTTTGTACAGTGTGCGAGATGCCGTGAAAATTACTGTTTTCCTTGTTTTTACGATGGTTATCACTCTGGCTCGTGTGACATTACACCCGATGTATAAAACAAACGAATACAGACCGAATAATAAAGTATTCAATTCCTTACCCGACGTTTTTCATTTTCATCCTAAAAATGTTCTTGGTTATAAATATTGATACTTGAAAATGTATGTTTATAATCAAGAGATAATTAAAAATATGACTTGCGTTTTTTCATTTAAAAAAAATGAAAAAAAAAAAAAAAAAAATTCGAAGTGAGACTCGAACCAGCGACCCCGCGATTACTAGATTCCAGCGCTACCGGGTACGCCACGAGCCCGGTTCGAATATCGTTGCATCTTTGTGGGATAAGAGTGCGCTCGAAAATTTCTGAATATGGCGTCGAACTGCTTTGGTCTATTAATATTCGAGCTCTGAACTTCGCGTACCATGAGTACGAAAAATTACAAAAATCCGTCTGCCGTACTGTCCCCTTGTTAGTTGACACTTCGTCTGCGCTGCCATAGTTCCACGATGGAACTCGTATTAAAAAACAACGCGAATTTCTCACTTTTCCATGATTTGCAAAACTGAATCTGAAAAAGGCAATTCAACAGATTATCTCAAACCAAAACGTGCGTCTGAAAAGCTGATAACGTACCTTCGCAATGAAAATAAAAAACCAAGCACTGTCAAAGTGAAATATCAGAGATATCAGGTATCGAATTTGGTACTTGAGGTAATCGGTCATTCCATAGTTAATGATAACACCAAAAACTTGCGTGCCTTCCCAATATCCATTGTTTTTTTAAAATGATATTACAATTTTCAGCCCCCATTCTATTGGGGTATTGGGCTCCAATGCATGGGCCGAGGTCCCTACGCTGGAGCTTGTACAGTAAGTGCCTCTTCAACGAATTCCCACCGCTCCTTCGTGACGTTTACATTGTCGCATTACATCAGTCGCATTTAACGTGTCAACTCTCATATCCTTTTTGCACAGAGCCAGAACGAATTTGGCGGTGAGCTGACGTGTTTGAGGCTCGCGTGTGCCTTCCGGCGCGACGATGGTTCTTACCTCGCAGTGTATACGAAACCGCCTATGGACGGTACTCTATGTGGATACAACAAAGTATGTACTTTGCGTCGAGCTGGCTTGGGGAATGATTATACTTTCGTCATCGAACGACGTTTCAAATAATTATCTCACCCTAATGTCAATAACATTTATTGAAACTTTCAGGTTTGCGAGAGCAATGTCTGTGTCTCGAAAAATCCAGCGGAAATTGCGTTCCCGGTTGGAACCGTTCCCCAATTCGATTGCGTTTCACCGCCGACTGCGACAATTGCCCCATATCCTCCGGGTTCCGACCCCGAACGCAATCGTCCCATGATAGAGTTACCTTCGGTAAAGGGTGGAGAGCCCTTGCGTTTCACGCACTCGAACTCAAAGAATCATCTGCGCTCGAAAGGTCATCAGCACTCGAGACCCGTGGCATCAACCTCAAAGGGCCATCAGCGCTCGCCGCCTGTGGCATCGACCTCGAAGGGTCCCCAGCGCTCGCCGCCCGCGGCATCGACCTCGAAGGGTGATCATCCCTCGCAGTCCGTGCCATCGACCTCTCAGAGACGCCATTAGACAACTCAGGATGATAGAAGCTGTACTCGAGAAAGCGCAACACGTCAGCTCGAAACCTTGATGTTAACTTCGCGCTGAGACGTCACAGGCGCGTATCGAAACAACTACGTCAATACGCAACGGGAAAGAGAAACGACTCTAACGCGAAACACCTCGAGTGCCGTCGAATTGCAGCATCGTCGTGCGATTTATGTAAAAAAAAAAATGAATAATAAAAACAAACATACAGTAAGATGAACCGGCCAAAAGAGAATCCAGTTGCAAAGCGAGAAACCGACTAACGCCGAGCAAACTACGGCCAATTGGTGTTGCCTCTCGCGCGCTGCAACACTGAGAGACAAAACCACCGTATTTGCAAAAAAACGCCCATGGTAAAAAGGAGACTGTCAAATTCGCTATAGTTTATTGACACCACAATCATAATATGGTTAACACAACTATAAGCGAAAAGTATTGGGAGTACAAATAAGTCGCCACCGTTTTTTTAAATAAAAAATTGGGCCTTTATTGTGAAAAAACGGTACTTTATGTTTTATTCAAAGTATTGTCCATCGCTAGCCACTACTTTTTCCCATCTTTCTGGCAGCATATGGATACTGCGTCGGAAGAACGCTTCATCTTTTGAGGCTATCCACAAGTCCACCCAATTGTTGGTATCTTCATATGATTTGAAGCGCTACTCAAAAAGGCCGTGCGTCATCGATCAAAACTATACTACGCGTCTCGTTCTTGATGATAATCTGTAGTAATGCTTGTCATACGTCAAACTCACAACTTTTTAGCGTATAGGGACTTTTTGAAAATCCCGCCTGCTGCGCCCTTTTCCCGTGTGTTCACGGCGGGGCTGCGCTCTCCCCTAACTTCATTATGTTTCGTTGTGCAACGAACTCAACACGTGCAGCGTAAAACGAAAGATTATTTAATCCAAAAAATTCTTACGTTTCATCGAAGGAATATGCCAAAGGACAGGAAAAGAAAACGCTCTCGCTCTAGATCTAGAGGAAATAAACGAGAATACAGAGGGTTGGAGGAAAAAATCGACAAGCTCAAAAAGAAAATGGACAACCTCCAAAACGTGCTGTCGCAATTCCTGAAGGATCGATAAAATGAAACCAGGGCGATGACGACGCCAGAACGATCGATTCAAGATGAAGGTAAGTTATTGTTTGTGAAATATCTCCATACGAGATTAGCACAAAAAATGTTTACAGTAAAAAGGTCTCACGGTCCACACGAATGTGAGACCGCCCCTCGCGAAAAAGTCCACACGACGAAACGACGAGGACAGCACAACGAGATTCAACAAGAATCTGTTTGTGGTTTGTGTCTGATGACTAACTTCCATTCTGTTGGGAGGTAGCGTTTCCTAAAAATAGGAAACGCTACAGAATGGGAAGAAGGAAATTCGCAAGACAAGGCCAACAAGGTCACCACCAACGAGGCACTCGCCAACAAGGCACTCGCCAACAAGGCATCGGTCAGTGAGGAACCGGCCAATAAGGCACACGAAATGGTTTCAATAGATGAAACAGATCTGGAGAAAGAAGAAATACAAAAAAGAAGCGATATCCTGGAAGCTCTTATAAACGATCCCACGGAGGTAGTGGAGACATCGACACCTGTTAACGCCGATCTATTTAAAAAATGGAATCAGTGGATGGCAAATGGGCTGCCAGAGGAAAGCAGGAATTAGGTCCTCTAAAAATATTCGAGAAAAGGCGAATTTTATACAGAAGCTCCTCAAATAAATTTGGAGATCGCCCACGCTCTCACTGAAATCGCGAAAAAGAGAGACAAACACTTTGTTGATACACAGAAGTGTGTAGGATCTGCGCCGATTTCTCTAGGCTCAGCGCTTACAATGATGATTGAACCGCCTAAAGAAGGCATCGAGGAGGAAGCATTTCTGGAATATGCTGGAAAATTACTAACTGACGTATTTGATCAGCAATCGGTCGCTAGAAAGTCTTTCATAACTCCGTTACTGAACAAATCGGTAAAACCAACGCTAGAAGCTACAATCTCAGACAAGTGGCTTTACGGAGAGAAATTCAACGATCAGGTGAAAGATGCGAAGGCCGTAGAGAAGGCTTGTGCGAATATAAAAGAGAAGCCTGTTCCCAAATTCTCGATGCAAAAGACACAGGGAAACTCCAGATACCCACCCGCAGGGAGCAGGCAGATGGGCACACAGAGAGGCTCGACATTTCGATTCAAGTGCAATTTTCAGACGTACAACACGACCAAACCGTCGACAGGATCGTCCAAGACGACCAAGAAAAAGTAGTTCAGGTGAAAACCTTAGCTGGACGTCTAAAAAATTTTATCAACGAGTGGGAAAAATCACCACGGATAAATTTATTTTACAAGGCGTGAAAGCTTACCGTATGTCCTTCGAGGAAATCCCAGGCTCAAATAATGAATCGTATGCGCAAGAATGGAGTAACAATGAACGTATAAATATTCGAGTCGAGATTGAGGCCTTATTGACTAAAACAGCCATAGAAAAATGTGAAGACCGCCCATCTCAGTTCCTCTCCCCCTTTCTCCTCGTCAAAAAATCGAATGGGTCTAAAAGATTTATTCTAAATCTAAAAAGATTGAACGGTTTTACATCATTCAAACTAGCTCTGTGATGAGTTATTTTTTTGTTACAAAGTTTCAGCGTGAGTTTTTTAACATTTTCTCTTTCGTTATCTGGTAATAGAACCCGGAAATTTTGGCTGCTAAGAAGGAATTGAAGCTGGTGTGAGAGAAAGAGTTGATTTTTATTATAAGGGAGTTAGCAGCGGAAGGGTACGTATTCGTTAATTCTTACTTAGTGTCCTTCGGAAAGGCTTTTTCATTATTTTTCTACATCTATCTGCATATCGAGCTCAATATCGGAGAATCACTTTTTTTTGTGCGGCGTCCTCATCACGCTAGTTTAGCAGAGATTCGTTCATTTCTCCTGGCGTGAAACCTGACAACCTGAAAAATTGTACCTGCGTTTTTCCCCGCAGTGTCACCTGAATCTTTATCTGTCTTCCTATCTCCCCCGAGATGCCCGACTTTTCTAGATGCCGTGGCGAGCCCGCTCGCCACCATTTGACATTTCTCGATTATCGCAGTACGACGTGGCCGGCAAGCTACAGCTTTGCAATTTTTATCCGTGGCTGCAGTGCGACGTTCCTTACAGATGACGTTGCCACTGCATGGTTCTTCGCTCTAGTACGACCGGCCTCGCAGGTATTGTTCGGCACTATCTGAGAATTCTCGGTTATCGCAGTTTAACGCCGTGTAGAAATTTGAGTAGGGGGAAATTACTTCCCGTTATCTGTTTTCCCGGTCACATTGATATTTCCTGAAAAGCCGAAAAGGCGTTCAAAAACCAAGAATGACCTGCTTTAGTTGATTAAATAATTCTCTCTTAAATTATTTAAAAATTATTAATTATAAACTCTCATTAAATAATTCAGTTAATCGTTATGCTCCAATAATTAGTTATTGTAATCCCGGTGTTTATAGTGAGCATTCTTATCCTCGTCGATTATCATTGATAAAATCAATGCTTCTAATGATGAAAAGAATTACAACGGATGTAATAGTTTCATCCTAATCAATTATAAATGTTCTGGCCGGGTAGACATTGCGTGAATATGTACTTTTCCGCGATGTATCCCGCTAGAAGATTGTAATTTCCAATCGTAAAGGGTAAACCGTAAAAAACGATTTTGCGATGTTTCCGGTCTGTTCCATGAAAGGGCCCGGTTTGGTAAATCAAACAAGCGAAGTCTGGCCAGGGCCCGACACAAAGTAGGGAATGCCCGGTCACATATCAACACGGCGACGTGGCTCACAGGTTACGGCTTGGCGATATTCTGTCATCGACTGTAGTGCGACGTTCCTTACAGATGACGTTGCCACTGCATTGTTCTCCGCTCTAGTGCGACCGGCCTCGCAGGTATCGTTCTTCACTATCTGAGAATTCTCAATTCTCGCAGCGCGTCGTAGCTCACAAGCTACGACTTTGCAATGTTTTGTCCTCGGCTGTAGTGCGACGTTCCTCGCAGATGACGTTGCCACTGTATTGTACTCTGCTCTAGTGCGGCTGTCCTTGCAGGTATCGGTTCTCCACTATCTGAGAATTCTCGATTATCGTAGTTCGCGTGGCTCACAGGCTACGGCTTTGCAATATTCTATCGTCGGTTGTGGTGCGACGGTTCTCGCAGATAACATTACCACTGTATTGTTCTCTGGTCCAGCGCGACCGTCCTTGCAGCTATCATTCTCCATTATCCGTGCACAAAAGCGACCGGTCATTCCCTACTTTTTGTCAGGCCCTTACCAGACGTGCCTTATCTGATTTACCTCATCCAGCCTGCTCATGGAACATAACGAGAAGATAGTTTTTTACGGCTTACCCTCTGTGTATGGAAATTAGAGTCTTCTGGCCGGGATACATTGCGAGCAAGTACATCTTCACGCAATGTCTACCCGGGCACAGCATTGACATGTCCTGAAAAGTGGAGCCTGTCTTTAAGAACTATGTAAAGCTGCTTTGCTTTTTACCCTTTTCAAACTAATACATCTGCTGTTATCCGATTGACCATTAAAAGCAATCATTTCATCAATGATAATCGAGGAGGATAATAAGGCTTATCGTCAATACCCGGATTACAATAACTAATGATTTGAGCATAACGAATAACCAAACTATTCAATGGGACAAAAAAAGTAAAGCTGGTCAATCGTGGTTCTTGAACGCCTTGTCGCCTTTTCAGGGAATATCAATGTTCTGGCCAGGAAGACAATACCTGAATGTTTTTCGCCAACAATTTGCGCGGTGGCTTCATGCCAAGCGCTTCACGTAAGCAAGGTGCTATGCCCCCGGATGAAAGTTCGACCTGTTGTTGTACCACGTACAGAAGTGCTATGCTTACAGCGTGTACTTACGCTTATGATTTTGTGATACTTGTGAAATAACCCTTTGTACTCGAGGCCTTTTCCACTCGGATAGTACGTGGTGAGCGAGAGTCACCTGTCAAATGCAATGGGATAATAAGTATCAGTAACACCTAATACTATCTATTTTATCTGGATAGAGTACCACATGCCCTTCCAGTACTTATGACCATTTCCCTATCCAGTTCCTAAACAGTTCTCGAAAATAGGAGCAGCGGATCGGGGTCTAGCATAAGACCTGTGACATGGCGAACCTTATCCACGCTGAAATTGCTGGCCATGGCCTGATATTATCTAGGGGAGGCAAATAAGGGGCAATACTTTCTCCCGACTCAAATTTCAACACGCGTATGCGAGAATTTGCGATTATCGTAGTTCGACGCGACTCACAGGCTACGGCTTTGTAATATTTCGTCCTCGGCCGCGTTGCGACGTTCCTTGCAAGTGACGTTGCCAATGTA
The DNA here is from genome assembly GCA_944452715.1 of Ophion slaviceki. Lineage (NCBI taxonomy): Eukaryota > Metazoa > Arthropoda > Insecta > Hymenoptera > Ichneumonidae > Ophion > Ophion slaviceki. Next base: position 22,597,011 of record OX101791.1, read on the forward strand.
TTGTTTTCTGTTCTAGTGCAACCGTCCTTGGAGGTATCGTTTTCCATTGTCTAAGAATTCTCGATTATCCCAGCGCGACGTGGCTCGCAGGCAACGGCTTTGCAATATGTTGTTCTCGGCTGTAGTATAAGGTTCATCGCCAGTAACGCTCTTCACTATTTAGTTTTCTTCCGTAGTGCGACGTTTCTCTCAGCTTACGCTCTCATCGACCCAATAATTCTCGACTTTCGTAGTGAAACGCATCTCACAGGTAAGGCTCTTCACTTCCTACGAAGTTGAAATAGATTGGCTTCGGCTTCATGATTGCCAATTTTTTTTAGTAGTCGTCCTTGTCTCAATCGTTCCAGCTGGAAGTGAATTTTCTCGAGAAAGTAAAGATCGTTTGGTAGCCTCACTGCTGAATTTTTTTTCACTTTTCGAAACTCTTTCGTATACCCCGGATCCTATTTGTGCGTTTCTCTTTTTTTCCTCGGCGGCAAGAATTACCCGGAGATCAACTCATATTGAAAAGCTGAAAAAATACTTGCAGTAATATGTTTGTACTACATGATTTTTTGTCCTGCTGTGAGCGGAGTTTTGATGAATTGAGCGGAGAAACTGAAAAAACAAATTAATAATAAGGTAAATGTTCCAATTATTGAACAGCTAAGGATCTGGGGGATTGAATTCGGTGAGGAAAAAAATATAAAATCAAGAAAAAACCATCGTTTTCATGTTCAAATGATACTTTGATATTTTTACTTTCGAAAAATCAGCCTTTAAATTATTTTTAAATGATTTCAAATGAAAAAAAGAATAACAATGTGAAGCATGCAAATGTCGCAATTATTGAACACTGGAAGTGCCTATGTCCCCAATATTGAACAGGCATGTCCCAGTTATTGAACACTCTCGAGAATTCTTTTTCCGTTCTGAAAATATTATTTTGGGTACAATATTAAGAAATAAAAGCAAAATCAAACACTTAACTAATCTTTTATTAATCATGTAAAAATACAAATATATATATTTAGTTTCTTTTGACAGGTTTTTGGTTCATTCGCATTTGGTTTATTTTTGCTTTTCAACTCGAACTGTATTTTATTTTTCTTTTCAGCTTCCTCGTTTTTATGTTCTGTTTTTGTTTGATTTTGTCACAGCTTGGCTCCCTGAAATATCGGAGAGCAAAAAATATTGAACATTACATTCGTATTTTTAAGTTACATTTAGGTTATATTCTCTTTTTACTTTTCTTTTTATGTTTATTGCACGAAAATACAAATGAAAAATATATTTGACGATCTTAGAGTTATTATCAAAAGAATAAAGGTAAGTTTATTCAGGAACTTACAGTTTTTGTTTGAATAAATCCGATTCACATGATCTGTCACACGTTAACTGTCTCGATGTTTTGATGGGTTTAATGACGCCATCTTGGAGAATTCGAGTGTTCAATAATTGGGACACACTGCATTTTATATGTCCCAATGATCGAACACCGTATTTTTTAACAAATAATTCATTAATTTTTTTAAATTGTTATTTAAAAGAAATTTTCTGAGGAACCTGAAACGCCTTTACTTTTTGAGATGCGACAGTTTTTGAATTTTTTATGCCCTTACACATGAAGCGGCGCGTCTTAGCAAAAACGATAAGCAGTTACCACGAGACGTCAAATCGGGTCACCGTTGCTGATTAAATAATTTTTTTCTCTATTGATTAAAGCTTTTTTTGCACAAGTAAGGTAACATTTCGATAGCTAAAAGTTCCATATATGTAATGAAGTTTTTATAAATAAGTAAATGCATGCAGGTGAATGAGAAATAGTAAAAATACAAGATAGTGTTCAATAATTGGGACATTTACCTTATTTGTGGCAAAACAAGCAGTGACAAGCGCGACTACCGTAAAATGGGGTTACTTTGAACAGGTTTTGGAAGTTTTTTGTAAGTAACTTTTTCAGCATCTTAAATTCAAATTTTTTTTGTTCTAATAGAACAATGTGTCGTTTGGTTATCAAATGTATAAGAAAGTCAAGTCTCACGACCACCCACAATTTTATATATATATATTTTTTAAAGTGTCAAAGTAACCTCGAGTATGAAGTTTCTTTGACAAGGCATTCAAATGCGACTTATGTCAAAGATTAAGGGTTACTTTGACATCAATTTGACAAAAAATAATAATATTTTATGCATTATGCATGAAATCGAATGAAAAACAACGATTTTTTACAATCAAATTGTACAGTACAATTGTACAATCAAATTTTACCATCACCTTTTCGAGGACACAATTTACATAAAAATATCAAGTACCTAGGGTATTATTATAGGCACTTAATCAGTCTTACAATTATCATTGAGATCAAAATAAACTTGAACCACAAATTTAAAGCAGGATTCTACTTTGAAACCATGAAAAAAACGCTATTTTCGTGAATTTTTTCTGAGAATACTATTAAAGATATCTATATGGGGTTTAAACTGTTCAATAAATACACTCTTTAAGTACATAAAAAAAAAAATTTAATGTATTTTATTCATTTTTTGTACACGTAAAATATGTTTAAAGCCAACGCCTCGAAAAGCAGGTACCGTTGCCGTGGTCGTGAAATCTTCCCGACGGATGGTCTGAAACAAAAAAATCAAATAGTTTCATGTTCAGTATGTCTTCAGGAACCGACCTAACTAGAATATTTTATATACGTGCAAAATTAACAAAATGGCGGCTAAAATACGAAAAAAAATGCGTTTTTTTTGGGTCTTTTTTTGCAATAAAAAAATAGTTCTAATCAAAATTTTAAGTTGATTGTAGTTAGGTCGGTTGGTACACACATATAGAATATGTGTTCCAAATTTCATAAGGATCGGTTCAGTACTTTTTGAGTTTTCACGACCACGGTACTTGAAAATGTCGTTTCGAGAAAAACGCGTTTAAAGTTTTGGTGAGTCACAATAGCGCGCTCAGGTAGGTGCGTCCGAAAGGCGAAAAAGGATAGTTAGACTGCTTGGAACTTTATAAAATTTTGACCGAACATTCTTGAACATATTTACTTTCGAAAAATGTTTAAAAAAAAAAAAAAATTCAAAGTTTCAAAGTAGAATCCTGCCTTAAGCAATAGTAGAAAAAAGTTGGGTTCGGTTGATAGAATACTAGTAATGATTACAAGCGCACTGTAAGTGGTTTTAAAAATTCCTTTCCAGCGAAGATGTCTCATATGACGTGTTACCTGTTCGCATGCACGATGGTTCTAACCACCGTAATGGGCATGATGCGCCCCAATCTGGTAATAAAAAGAAAAATATTTACATTCGTTTACCAAGTACTCGCCGGCTTGCGTAATATACATTCTTTTAAACAATGATATTTCAATTCTAAGAGGCCCCCCCAGATGGGTATTGGAGCCCAATGCTTGAGCCGAGGTAACTACGCTGGAGCGTGTATTGTAAGTACATCTTTAACGAATTCTCACCTTTCCTTCGTGACACTTATATGGATCAGTCACGCTTCACGTGCCAATTGTGATATCCTTTGCACAGAGTCAGAACGAGTATGATGGTGAGCTGAAGTGTTTGACCCTCATGTGTGCCGTGCTGGAAGCAGATGGCTCGTACCGCGCAGAGGATACGGGACCAGTTGACGATGGTACTCTATGTGGATACAACAAAGTAAGTACTTTGTATCTAGCTGGCTTTGGGAATTATTATACTTTTGTCAATCGAGCAATGTTTTCATACATGTTTTCATGCTGACGTCGATTGATATTGGTCCGAAAAACGTGTACATATCGGAACGATCGAGTTCAAGTAGAAAATTTGAGCCTTCTTATTTCACCCTTTGAACACGAGTTACATCATTGATTGAAACTTTCAGGTTTGTGAGGAGTCTGTGTGCGTACCAAAACATCCCAGTCGTATCGCTGAGCCCCTAGGGAACGAGCCCAGGTACAACTGCTACTCACCGCCGGGCGTGAAAATTCCCCCATATCCTTCAGGCTCCTCCTCCGAACGAAGACGTCCGCAGTTAGTTGTACCGGCGCCCCACTTGCCCTGGCAAATGGACTCGTCGAGCTCGGAAGACAGTTCGAGCATGGAAGATAGTTCGAGCTCGAGTTCCGAGCGACCGAGCCCGTCCAGTAGCGACCGTTAAAGTCCCATGGCATCGCACCCTAAGGGTTGTCACCCCTCACGGGCCGCGCCATCCACGTCTCAGAAAGGCCATCCAGATAACGCACGATGATAGAAGCTGTCCTCGAGACAGCGCAACACGTCAGCTCGAAACCTTGGCGTGAGCTTCGCATTGAGACGTCACATAGGCGTGAATCGAAACAACTCTTGAAACGCAACAGGGCGAAGTAACGGCTCCAACGCCAAACGCCTCCAGCTCCGTTAGGCATAATTGTGCGATTTGTGTAAAACAAAGTATAATAAATAAAAAAATATACAAATCAGTCACGAAATTCTATCCGTGCATACCGATGTTTGACTAATGTTCTGTAATCTTTGGACGAAGGAGCTATTGAAAGAGTTCTGGTGAGAAGAGCTGCTGAAAGGACCAAGTTTTTTAGCAAGGAACTGACTAACGCGGGGCAAGCTACGGCCAATTGGTGTTGCCTCTCGCGCGCTGGTAAAGCGGCGAGATTGCATGTTAAAGGCGTTTGGGAGTTATGAGTCCTGAATCGTGCGCCAGGGCGTCGAAAGGACTTGGCACAGGTCGGATACCACCTCCGAAATGTTATCAGAATTAATACCGACCTCACTAACTCCTCTTGCCCCTTCTTTTCGATACCATATCTTCTCTCACTATCTCTCTGTCCCTCTTTTTTCTTCTGACTCTCTATCTTTTACTTTTGCTCTGTTTGGATAGTGGAATTGAGCACGTCTACGATTTTGCTCTGGCTCGCTTCTGGTCATTTTCCCACCCCTTACGATCCCCCACCTTTTGCGATGTATACCCCGTCGTGTCCTTCCCTTCGCTCTCCCGCCCTCGTTCACCTTTTATACGGCCTCAATTTCCCTGACAGCAAATTTTGCGGCTAGTAAAAAAAAGTCAATTGCCGATTGCCCGGGCTCCAAAGAGCCACGTTCGGATCCTCCGCAACTTTCCATCGTCTCTCACAACGCGATTGCGCCCGCGTCGAAGTCACGGAGATCTCCCCGTCCGTCGGTCGTTTTCCACTTCGAACAGTGTCCGTTTTCTGTGCACTCGTGCAATCTCCTCAGTCGCTGTTCACCGGCTCTCCAGCGTTAGTCAATCAAAATTTCTAGCCCCGATCTCTGATCTCGGCCAACCGTTCGGCTAATCCGCGCTTCAGAGCTGGATGTATCCTGGTGATCGTCTCAAAGAATCCTCGTCTTTTGGAACTCACCCTCAACGTATCAGCGAAGAAAACATCCTTTGATGCGATCATATTTAATACGTTATCGGTTTTTTGTACGGTTTCAGCGCACCACTTAACATTAACGATAGCATTATTGCCATATCGTCTTTTTTTATTTTCTCAATAAACGAAGTGATAAATATAGGGGAAGTGCGGACAGCACGAACAGTCCAGGCAAAGCGAATACCCGCCAGTACGCGTCACTGCGCGCAGCGTTTGCGCGTGGGGGTATTCGCTTTCCCTGGGCTGTTCGCTATGCCTGGCTGTTCGCTATCTCCTATGTTTTATTAGCGGAGACCCGGGCATAGCGGACACCCAGGCGGAGCTATTACCCCCCATCACGCGCCACTACGCGCAGCGGTTGCACGTGGAGGTATTCGCTTTGCCTGGGCTATTCGCGCTGCCCGGACTTCCCCTACGAGAACCTCCGGCAAACATTTGTTTGTTACGTTTCCATTGACTTTTTTCTTATATACATGTCCTGTACTTTCGTCATTTTCATATCTCAAAATGGATATACTTTTCGAACGGGATTTAGTTCAACTAAATTTATTCAGTAAGCTCAATGAATCGCTCTGAATCGAATGTTTAGAAAGAAAATAGCATTTTTTGTTTGAAAAATGCATTTTTTTATTGATTATCGGCTTATTTCGGCGTTTAAACGAGTTTTTCACTAAATACATTTCAATGAAATCGTATTTGCCGTACACCGCTAGCTTCCCCATTGAACAACGAAGAGATTCATCTACTGATGTTTCTCTTTGCTGCTCAATGGAGCGATGTACCCGCGAGAAATGCATGGCGTGGGTCATGAGTAAAAACGCAGAAAAAATGATGCATTAGTTCTCGGGTTAAGGAGTGAGATGCCGTCAGAGGCGTGAAAAAACGAGCATTTTCAATGAAAAGAATTTTATAGTAATTAAGTTTGTTTTACAAAAGTGGTTACTGTTACATCCTAGCGAATGTGCCTTCCCTCGGTTACTCCCAATATCCTCATTTGCCGTTATAAGCTTATTACTATAGATGTATAAATCGAAGAATAAGCCGCGTAACAGCGTAAAAAGGAACGTGCGTACGTTTCGCACGCATATTCAACCTGCAGCGATATATATACGATAGCAGCACCGCCACAGTCATCGACTTTTCCTATCCCATTGGATATCAACAAGAACACGATCTCTGGCGCATATTCCAAGAAGAGCTGTCGAACGAAAAACCAACCATCAACTCGATCAACAGACTCCAAAAACTTTACGCCGGCCCACCCGTTTGGTGACCAAGAGAAGCCGCGACCCTAGATTACTTCATCATAACATAGCCTAGACGGCTCCGACGAGTTTATAACTCTGACTGAAAAATAAGACATCCGGTGTCGCAGCGTAGTCCGATATACAAACTTCTCGGTATGAGAAGTCACCATAGCCATAAATTGACATAACACAAACCATGCGAATGCTTAGGTCTCTGATATCGAACTCTACATCCCATCCGCTTTTTCGCCGAAACACGAGACAAAGGTCTCCTTCTCTTCATACGCATATTAGTCAGAACCGATGCCCTGAAATAAGTATTCGCACACCACACCGCGACCAATCACGCTAATCAACCGATATCGTCACGACCAATGGTCCAATCCCTAAAGAACTGATGACCAAGACCACACTCTCCCTAAGGTTCCTTCTCCCACTACTGAACCGCTCCTAATTTTCATATCAAGAAAGACTTCCTTCCTGAAGTCATTCTCCCGTCAACCACCATCACATCAAGTTCTTCTATCGAGTCTCAATCCCAGTCTCCCGTCAACTACCATCGACTCAAGTTCTTCTATCAAGTCTCAATCCCAGTCTCCCGTCAACTACCATCGACTCAAGTTCTTCTATCGAATCTCAACCCCAGTCTCCCGTCAACCACCATCACATCAAGTTCTTCTATCGAGTCTCAATCCCGGTCTCCCGTCAACTACCGTCGACTCAAGTTCTTTTATCAAGTCTCAATCCCAGTCTCCCGTCAACTACCATCGACTCAAGTTCTTCTATCGAGTCTCAACCCCAGTCTCCCGTCCACCACCATTAAATCAAGTTCTTCTATGGAGTCTCAATCCCGGTCTCCCGTCAACTACCATCGACTCAAGTTCTTCTATCAAGTCTCAATCCCAGTCTCCCGTCAACTACCATCGACTCAAGTTCTTCTATCAAGTTTCAATCCCAGTCTCCCGTCAACTACCATCGACTCAAGTTCTTCTATCGAGTCTCAATCCCAGTCTTCCGTCAATTACCATCGACTCAACTCCTTATATCAAGTCGTAATTCAGAAACCTACGAATATCTCCAATTAACTTTCATACGAACAGTCTTCATTTTTCGAGTGACAAAAGTTTTATTTTACACTTGTATAATTTCCATAATTTTTCCGTGAATATCAGCCTCAATTCATCGATCTCGCGCGCTGTTCATATTTCTATCTACGCGTAGTGCCCGTCGTAGTAAACACGTCGATTATACGCATGACCAGCGTTAAATCCTGTGAGCGTCTTACCAGCAATTGTACCAGCGAGCGCACCAAGCCAAGAGCGAAGGCCCTTGTAACGCGAGTGACAACATCCATGCGAGCGAGCGAGCGAGCGGCCAAGCGTCAAACACAACCAATGTAAGCTAGCTTTACCTTTTCTTTTTGTATCATTCATCGTAGGCCTGATCGCTTCAAACCGTCTAATAATCTTATAATAAATAACATAGTGTCAATCTTACACCAAGTCTGTCGAATTATTCCTCAATTTCGAAACATTGTGTCAATTCCTTAATTCTACTCTTTCCCACGCACTACCCCTTTTTACCCTCATCCCGTGCTATTGCGCTAGGCGTAGGCAACAAAGAGGGAAACGAAAATATTATGCTCTCATCCCTTCCGGATGTGACGTTACACAGACTTTTTATGTTATATGTTAACTTGACTTGTACAAATTTTCAAAGAAAAATATTGATTATTTATAAAAATATCGCCATCTTTGTCGGACCCCCTTCGGCATGTAGTGCTTGCGGTGACCATCATAAAATTGTACTGGATCATCTGAAATAAAAAAAAAAAACAAAAAAAAATCATTAGTTTAAAAATAAATGTAGTCCTTAATCGAAGCTTTCTTTTTTAAATTAACAAAATGGCGGCTTCCGACAGATAACATTCAATTTATAACCAAAAAATCGCTCGTTTATTGTTTAAAAAAAATAAAAAATTTCAACAAAAATGAAAATCCTTCAATAAAGGACTAGTTTTTAATGCTATCAATAAGCACGCTAAATTTCATAAAAATCCATCGAGTGGTTTTTGAATTATAGTGGTCACCGACTTGAAAAACATAGTTTCGAGTAAAACGCGTTTATAGTTTTTCGATGTGGATACGGTATTATATGTTCGTAAAATTTTGAGCTCGATGGATGAAGGTAAACTTTTTTAAATGTATTTTGATCCGCTGAATCCGAATATCACAATTTTTTGCCGAATAGTCGAGCATTCAATTGTTTATAGCTTATTGTTAAAAAAAAATTTCAAAAAATTAAAGTTTTTCGGGATGAATTTTTTTACATTTTGGGCAATTTTAAAATGACAGTTTTCTTTATAAAATTTTGCTAAAGTTCATAGTTTTTGAGCAGTACATTTTTGGAAATTTCTGAAAGAGTTTTCCAATTTTACACTTGATTTATGTATAAGGGCCATTCATAAAACACGTGACGCAAATTTTGTCAATATTCGACCCCCCTCCCCCCTGTGACGTTTCGCGACGGGTGCCGTTGCCCCCCCCCCTGCCGCTCCTGAAAATTACGTGACATGGAGCCCGTCCTCCCTTCTGCTCTCGTTTTTCTTTCAACAAAAAGAAGCAAGTAAAGTACTAAAACCATTTTAATAAGCTATTTCAGAACGAACAATTTATATTGTTTACTTTAGGTAAAAATATATGTAATATATAACAACGTACAATTTATACGTGGGGTCGTCCATTAAGGCCTTAGGCCACTCTAGAGGCCGAAAAATAGGCTTTTTGGGGATTTTTTTTTCAGAAAAACTACAAAATAAATTGAGATTACAAAAAGGGTGTTTATCATACATATCAGTGACTGTATACAATAATTTTTTTGAAGCGATTAATTTCAAAATGGCGGCTGTGCAGCGTTTATCTCAAAACTACATTTTTTAAGTTGGCCGGAAACATAACTCAGATAATTTTCAACCGATACACTTGAAATGTTGAATATATCTTAAAAAATACATTGTTTATGGAAGTACGTAGGATTTTTTTTAAATTGCATAGTTCATTTGTTATTAACAATTACCTGACGAAATTTTTGACTTTCCAAAAATTCGCCTCAAAAATCGTCAGATAATTTTTGATAACAAATGAACTATGCAATATAAAAAAAATCCTATGTACTTCCATAAACAATGTATTTTTCAAGATATATTCAACATTTCAAGTGAATCGGTTGAAAATTGTCAGAGTTATGTTTCCGGCCAACTTAAAAAATGCAGTTTTGAGATAAACGCTGTACAGCCGCCATTTTGAAATTATTCGCTTAAAAAAAATTATTGTATACAGTCACCGATATGTATGATAAACACCCTTTTTTCTAATCTCGATTTATTTTGTAGTTTTTCTGAAAAAAAATCCCCAAAAAGCCTATTTTTTCGGCCTCTAGAGTGGCCTAAGGCCTTAATGGACGTCCCCACGTACATCAATAATAAATAATTTGATAATCTTTTATCACGATGCACCTAGGATGCAATGTATTCCCGAGGATGCTTCAGGTGAGTCTCAATCGAAATCAGAGAAGTTGCGACTTCCTCGTAGTCGGAACTTTGGGTGGGCAGTACAGAAAATTTTCAGCGTCTCAGTATCATCCTTTTCCAGATTTAATATGCTTATAGCGTCTCCTGACTTTTGTTCGACCCCCCTCGCATCCCTCTGTGACAAAGTGTGACGATTTGCCTAACCCCCCCACCCCCCTCACTGCGTCACGTGTTTTATGAATGGCCCCATAGAAATACTAACTAAAAATTACTTATATCGAATCATCAATTCCTGGCCCATACAATAGGGCTTCTGCCGATGTGGAGGCTTCCAAAACATCAATTTGTTGTTGTCTTCGAAGCATTCTGCCTTCCCGGGTATTATCGTTTGCGCTTCTGTCAGCCGATACCTGCCATGGGGACCCGACGCCCCTTCACTAATTGTGGCATATCCCGGAAACTATTCATCGGATTGACTTGAAATTTTCAGGGAATATTTTCGAAACATTATACATCAAGAAATTTTAAAAAAATTGATTTTTTGAAAATTCTGACTGCATCTCACCCCTTAAACAATTTGGTTATTCACCGGTGCAATGGTCTAGTGGTTAGCGTGCTTTCCACTAAACCTGCGGACCGGGAGGTCCCAGGTTCGAATCCCAGTCGCGTACGTTTCGTCGTGATTTCGGCATTTCGCGGCGAAATAAAACTAGTTCCACGACTGGGGAGCGAACTTGATGACCGGTTGTATTGGTATAGGTTTTCCGCAGTTTTCCTATACCCATGACGGAAATGTCATGATGAATATGATACATAGTGGGGGTGAAGAAAAAATGAGTGTGGAAAGAAACAGTCACAGTGGGGGAAAAAATAGCTATCTAACGCGAACGGCGTGTACCTTAGGAAACAACAAATTAAAAAAAAATAATTTGGTTATTCGTTATGCTCAAATGATTAGTTATTATAATCCCAGTATTTATCATAAGCATTCTTATCCCCTTCGATTATCAGTGATGAAATGAATGCTCTCAATGGTGAATAGAATTACAACAGATGTATTAGTTTCATCTTAATCAAATATAAATATCTTTGCAGGGGTAAAAAGCAAATCAGCTTTACACAGTTCTCAATGTTGTTATGGGGTTTAGCCGTCGGGGGTGAAGTAGGACGGGAGCGCACATAACTTTCAAATAATCGTCATATTAAACGTGCGTTTTCGAACTATTTTTCTACATCTATTTGTAAAAATATGCACTTTTGAACATTCGGTGATCACATGAAAAAGGAAGGTTCTGCCTCTTTGGGCCAAAAAATGTTCGATTTTTCACCAATTTTTTATGCTAAAAGTATTAAATATAGAATGTTGATATTTGGTGTGTTGACTAAGCGGTCTTTGTTGAACACCAAAATATTTTTTAAAGTTTGACAAAATATGGTGGTGAGAGTGGGAGGAGCCACGTATTTCGGTGCGCGGGCGATAACATTCTTCGCTTGCGGAAGTCCTAAGCCCCGGACAAGTGATCTGAAGCAAAAAAATCAAACATATTTTTACTTTGTACAATATTGTGTACAAGTTGACCTGGAATCAAGAAGAAAAATTGAAAAATAAAAAAGTTGTGAGCGATCGGAAGGAAGTTTTTTTTTTCCCCCAAAAATGTTCGCCTGTTTTTCGCTCACGATTTCTTATGGCGCTGATAACACGTGGCAAGTCTTATCAGGGCCCGACACAAAGTAGAAAACGCCCGGTTGCATTTTTGCACGTCGACGTAGCTTACAGGCTACGGCTTCGCAATATTCCGTCATCGGCTGTGGTACGACGTTTCTTGCAGATGACATTGCCATTGCATTGTTCTTTGCTCGAGTGCGACCGTCCTTGCAGCTATCGTTCTTCACTATCCGAGAATTCTCGATTATCCCCGCGCAACGTGGTTCGCAGGTTACAGCTGTACAATATATTGTTCTCGACTATAGTGTAACGTTTGTCGCCGGTAAAGCTCTTCAGTATTTTGTTGTCTGCTGTGGTGCGACGTTTCTCCCAGCTAACGCTTTCTACCACTCAATAATTCTCTACTTTAATGGTGAAACGCACCTCACAGGTAAGGCGCCTCTTCAAGTTCTACGAAGTCGAAGTAAATTGGCTTCGGCTTCGGATTGCCAATTTTTTTTATAGTCGTACTTGTCTTAATCAGTCGAGCTGGAACTGAATCTCCTCGAACGACATAGCGAATCTTCTGCAGCCTCACTGCCGAAAAACTTTTTCGCTTTTCGCAACATTTTTGTATCCTCCAGAGCCCATTTGTGGATTTCTCTTTTTCCCTTAAACGCAACAAATATTCTGAGACAAAGGCGTCGCCGGCTAATCGGCCAGTGTGGAGGATGGGAGGAGATGGGAAAGGGAGAATGGGGTAAATATGAATTGTAGACATTTCAGACCCTCATATGAGGCATTCCACGTCACTTCAGCCAGTAAAAAAAATGCCAAATAATTTTGAAAAATCGAGTTACTTTATTGAAAAATATTCACCGAGTGTCGAAATTCTTTAAAAAATTCTAACGTTTTTTCGCGTTGATTACCATTTATTAACATTTTTCCATTCAAATGGCTGTATCTTTGGCAGGATTTGACGTATTTAAATATTTTTTTCTCAAGGAAAGACACTCGTTAGTTTGTTTTTTAAAATTTCCCCGAATTGTGAATACGAAAAACGGAATTTTGGTATTTTTGATATTATGCTATTCCTAAACACCGTGAAAAACAGCTATTCTTATTTAAATTTTTTTTTTATTAATATTCGATTGAAGAGTGTGGCGCACTCCAAGGCTCCAGTACATATGACATATATGTAAAATATCGGCACTCGGTGAATATTTTTCAATAAAGTAACTCGATTTTTCAAAATTATTTGTAGATTTTTTTTTACTGGCTGAAGTGATGTGGAATGCCTCATATATATTTTTTTCGAATATCTGGAGGGGGCAGCTGCCCCTCCCTGCCCCCCTGGCGACGCCCTTGCCCGGAGATCAACCTACAGTGAGAAAAAAAATTATTGATCCAATATCATTGGTGTTATTGAATGAAATTTCATTGATTCAATTGTAAAATTGTTGGTGTAAATAATCGGATTTATTAGTCCAAACAAAACGCTATTGACTTTAATAACATGATAAAATTAAAAGTTTTTTTTTATTCAAAAGATATATTGTTAGCCGAGAACAATATATTATTGAAACTATCTAAAAAATTATCGCGAACAAATTACATAGTTTTGAATGCATTTTCTGCAACGAACAAAAAAGCGTTTCAATTCATAAAATGAATATTGTTGATCCGAGTAAACAAGAAAAATTGAATTTCGCTCGTTCGATTGAGAATAAAATTTCTATTGAGCAAATATGTTATTTTTTTCACCATATCCGATATTGATTTCCAAGTACATTATTCGTTAATATATTAATATATTATTTTGATTGAAAAATATTAAGCAAATGTCTGAATTGGGTAAAAAATTATGCGAAAATAAAATCTGTTTCTTGCGCATTTGGTTGAAAAAATTCAACCAAATCATGGCCGAGCGCCACCGAAATTATAGGTGTGAGGAAACCCGTAGTTCTCGGAGTAACCGCTAGAAGCGGCACGCGCGCTCGTTTCTCGTAAGCGGAGCGCGAACCGAACTTCTACTCAAACGCCGGAGAAACTCTAAAGAGCATCGCTTCTTGGCCTGTGGCTAAGATCAAAGTCTAGTATCTGTTCTTATCAGTTGAATATCTGATATTCTCTCCATGGATATTCCATTGGATATCTGATATTCCCTCCACTATTATCGTGGATGATCATTCTAATGCTCACTTTTTTTTTTAATTTAAAACAAATTGAAAAACTTACGTCCCATGGCACATTCGCTTCGATGCAGTAAAGAAATAATTAATTCTATTGGTTATATTTTTGTACGAAATAAAAAATGTTGTAGCAACCCCTTAATTATTTCATCCGTACATCTACGGATTGTATATAGAATGATTCCAATAGAATATAATTTTATTTGAAGGACAATGTAGATATTCAGAGAACAGAAGAGCTTTTTTCAAATAAAATAATATGTTATTTAAATCAATCACATTTTCCAATATTTTATAGTATTGTAAGAATCTCATATATCGGTGGCACTCCGCAGCAGCACATTTATTTGGACCAACCAATATATTTTTTGATTCAATTGGTTTTTTTTCAGTGCAAATCGAAAAGCTGAAGAAAGACTTCTTGTAATACGTTTTTACTATATGATGTTTTGTTCTGTTGTAAGCGGCTTCTTATGAATTGAGCGAAGAAATTGAAAAAACAAATTAACAATATCTACGTCGAAAGAAGCAGTGACTAGCGGGACTATGTATTTGACCGAGAGGAAAAAATTGCAAAAAGTTTACGTTTTGCCAATTTGGCTGATGGAATACCAGTCACTACTACAAAAGCACTATAAGCGTTTATTTATTCATTTCCAGTGAAGATGTCACGCATAACGTGTTACCTGTTGGCATGCACGATGGTTCTAACCACCGTAATGGGTATGCGTCCGGTAAGAGAAAGAAAAATACATTACTATACAAAAAAAGTCGCCTGCTTGCGTTATATGCATTTTTTAAAACAATATTTCAATTCTAAGGGTATTGTTGTATTCTAAGGGTTTCAAGCCTCAATATGGTATTGGATACCAATGCATGGACCGAGGTGGCTTCCATGGAGCTTGTATAGTAAGTGTAGCTTCAACGAATTCTCATCATTCCTTGGTGATATTTATGTAAGTCAACCGCGTCTCACGTACCAAATGTGATGTTCTCTGCACAGAGTCAGAACGAGTTTGACGGTGAGCTGACGTGTTTGAGGCTTGCGTGTGCCTGGCCGGAAGCAGACGGCTCATACCGCGCAGAATATATGGGACCAGTTAAAGACGGTACTCTATGTGGATACAACAAAGTAAGTACTTTGTGTCGAGCTAGCTTCGAGAATAATTCAAGGCAGGATATACATTTGCAACCATCAAAAAATCGATTTTTTTTCTTTAAACGATAGAACTATAAACGTGGAATATTTTCCTGAAGTTTCAAAGCGAAATTCGATAAATTTCAAACGTTAAAGCCCGTCAACGCTGTGCCTCACCGCTCGGATTCGGAGCGGGCGTGAACTTCAAACGCGTTTTTCTCACGACTGCATTATCGAAATTGGCGTGCAGGATTACTCAAAAACTGTTAAGCTGATTAAGTTGAAACTTGGTAGAAATATTGATAATATTGGTACGTTCTACTTGACGAGAATTGTTTTTCAAAAATTGGAACACAAAATGACGTTTTTAATCCACATTTTACAGAAAAGTTGCGTGAAATGTTGATTTTTTTTTGTAAATGCGTGCCATTTTCTTAAATTTGCATTTTCTTCATTTTAATTACCGTCACATAGAATCTATACATGTTCTAACTGAAAAAATGTTTGAACTTTTTTGCAAATCAAAGTCTACGGGAAGTTAGACTGCACGCCAATTCGCAACACCCGTGGCGACCTTCCCGAGCAGAAATATTGTCAGGCTGGCCTGATATTTGATCTGCGCCTGATCAGCTTGTAGTACGAAGGCCTTACTTAAGTTTGCCTTAATTTGCCTGATCAAGCTGGGGTCAGGCGGTGGTCGAGCAACCGGACTTACGGCTTACTTCAATTCGCCTGACCCGGCTAGCTTCAGGCGATGTCAAGCAACTGGACTTACGGCTTACTTCAATTCGCCTGATCCAGCTAACTTCAAGCAATCATCATGTAACTGGACTTCTACAGTTTGGCACTAAAAACGTGCCTAACCTCATCTTGTCAAATGATACACAGACACGAGAGAAGCACGAGACATATTATTAATCACCTTATACATTTTTACAAATAACGTGTACGTTGTGAATAAGATGAACAAACTCAATCGGAAGATTGCGCAACAACTGTGTCTGCGTGAATAGCGGGCTCTAAATAAGGGAAAAAACGAAGAAATAATACAGCAGCAGGTTAGTATAACAATTAATTTTTTTCAGACTTACAATTCTTAAATCTATAAATATAAATTGGATTAAATCTGACTGTAAATTAACCATACGCCAAATTGTATATGCATTGGTTGAAATATTTATTATGATACATTTGACAGATCCGGAACAGATCCTCTCAGCGAGGAACAACTCGAAATTCCTGAGGATTGGCATGTGTTGGCGCTACCACTATGTAAGTAGATTTATATTTGCTTTGTGTATCGCTTTTATTTTTCTTTACTTGGTCCGTCTCCTTTGTCAGAGGAGAAAAAGAGACAGCATAGGCCAACCAAATTATGGTAAGCTGACAGCGTAGTTCAATCTGGTAAATGTTTTGCCATCGGTGCTGATTAGCCCGGACAGCGTAGGCTAACCGAATAATGATAAGTTAACTGCGCAGTTCGCTTAAGTGAAAGTAATTCCATCGGTGCAAGTTAGCCCATAAAAAATGCACTTCGGATGGACATTACATTCACTGAACTGACTACGCTGTCAACTTACCATTATTTGGTTGGTCTTCGCTGTACGGGCCCAGACAGCGTAGGCTAACCGAATAATGACAAGTTGACTGCGTAGTTCAGTTAAGTGAAAGTAAGTCCATCGGTGCAAGTTAGCCTATTAGAAATGCACTTCGGATGGACATTACATTCACTGAACTGCACTACGCTGTCAACTTACCATTATTTGGTTAGCCTTTGCTACGGGCCCGGACAGCATAGGCTAACCGAATAATGATAAGTTGACTGCGTAGTTCAGTTAAGTGAAAGTATTTCCATCGGTGCAAGTTAGCCCATAAGAAATGCACTTCGGGTGGACATTACATTCACTGAACTGCACTACGCTGTCAACCCACCATTACTTGGTTGGTCTTCGCTGTACGGGCTCTCCTGCTTCAATTCTAATTTTCGTTAAAAAATGACCGCTCGCAGCTTTCGCAACAATTTTTTTTCTTCTTTAAAGTAGATAATTAGATGGTGAGAAAAAGGAAAAAAAAATAGAGCTCAAATTTGTGCCACTCTAATAAAATAATGTGCATACCTTATATAGATATATATGTAGACATTGAATTCTAAGTGGGATACACATTTTCGTATTTTTCAGTGGCTGTCATTTCGAAATATAGGGAACACGGAATAGAAGTTCTTTCGAAGCAAATTGGACAAGCTGTTGGAGCGGTATCAAGGCCTGATTAATTCAGCAAAAGACTGGGACAAGTTTCGAGCGTCGCGTAAAAAAACGAACAGAACGCCCAATGTAACGTTTCCTAGAAACGTCTGGTCATAAAAACGTTGAGCTCTGTTTACTTTATTCACGAATTTTCTTAAGTTTTTGTTTAAAAAATATATTAGTTAATTTCGGGATGATAAGTGGAATATAATACAGTGATATATCTTAGTTTATTTCGAGTTTTTGTTCTATTACAAATACAAGAAAAATGATGTTTGTTTTCCACATAGATATATGTGAAAAATATATGTGATAAATTTTATATTAAGATTAAAAAATAAACGATCAGCGTTATTTATAAAGTGGTACCTTTTTCTCTTTTGTGTATGCGTTGTATTTTTTATTTCAGGAAAAAATCGGTCATCCTGAGCCGTGAAAAATCATATGATTTTTCATTTTGATCAAGCCGTGAAAAATTAAGCTCTTATCAGGCCTTAATTTTTTACGCTGATCAGGCCTTGATCTTTTACACTGACCAGGCCTTGATTTTTTACCCTGATCAGGCCTTGATAGTTTACCCTGATCAGGCCTTGATTTTTTACCCTGATCAGACGGAAGTCAGGGATTGTGTTTCAAAAATGATCAGGGCTTGATAGAAAATTCTGATCAAGGCTGGAAAAAGAAGTCAGG
Source organism: Ophion slaviceki (assembly GCA_944452715.1). NCBI lineage: Eukaryota > Metazoa > Arthropoda > Insecta > Hymenoptera > Ichneumonidae > Ophion > Ophion slaviceki. The sequence goes on from OX101791.1 coordinate 22,615,063, forward strand.
ATGCCTGATCAGGTGTTTATTGTAGCTGGAGCAAGATTTCTACTCGGGTTGCTGTAACACTCTGCCACAGCTCCGTCATTTTGATAATGAATTAATAAAAAAATAGTTTTGTCTACTTAAATATACTATTAAAGTATACCGGAAGTTTGATAATTGTAGAATAATTATTGCTTGGTTTAAAAAATCCTTCAATATTGCTTTTTTTTCCTGTCTAAATGTATATCCCGCCTTAACTTTTGTGAATCTAACAATGTTTCAAATAATTTTTTACGCTAAGGTCAATTGATATGGGGCCCAAAGGGTGTACATATCGGAACGATCAGATTCAAGTTGAGAATGTTAGCCTTCTTATTTCAAACTTTGAACACGTGTTACAACATAGAATGAAACTTTCAGGTTTGTGAGGAGTCTGTGTGCGTACCGAAATAGCCCGGGTATATTGTTAATCCAATCGGGACCGAGCCCAGATTCAACTGCAGTTCACCGCCGGTGGTGAAAATTCCCCCATATCCTCCAGGCTCCTCCCCCGAAAGAAATCGTCCCCAGCTAGTCGTGCCGGTGCCTCATTTGCCCTGGCGCACGTCGAGCTCGGAGGATAGTTCGAGCTCGGAGGACGGTGAGCGCTAGAGTTCCATGGCGTCACATCCGAAGGGTGATCAGCCCTTGCGGGCCGCCCCATCGACGTCTCAGAAACGCCATCCAGACAACGCACGATAATAGAAGTTGTACTCGAAACAGCGGTTGATGTATAACATTGTGCGATTCATGTAAAACGAAGTATAATAAAAAAAAAGCATACACTCATGTTGTTCTGTAGTTTTGGCCAAATCTCAGGAATTGGCTGAAATGTAAATATGGTGTAGATATGACCTTTATGGACTGATGCCCAAAAATTCCCTTCGATTCACCGTTTAGTTCATGAGATAATTGCAATTGAATATGGGAATTTTTGTACGCGATCCCCATACCTAACACGTAAAGCGATAGTAGTTGGCTCGCATTTCTCGATATAGATTCTAAACGGATCTTAGGATTTCAAAATAAAAACACACGTGTACGCAGTACTATTGTGGGGTTGATTTAAAACAATGACAAACTTTGACCGTTTAGTTTCGGAGATATCGACTTATGAAAAGTGGTAATTTTATTCCACACCGAACTCGGGCCTAACCATCTGTAACGGAATGGCAACAGTGTACGCTGCAGCTAGCTGATCGGGACGTGGTCTGGGAACTCAAAGCGTGATTTTTTCGCGAGGTCTAGTAATTCTGAGACGGATGTGAAATAAATTTAATCTGCAAACGAATTTAATTTGTTCAATTTATGCATGTATTTGTCTGTGTTATAGCGAATACAATTTAAACTGTCGGCAAGATGTTGTAAATCCACGATCCGACGTCCTTCGACAGCGAATTTTTGTTACTGATCGTTGAGGTTATGGTCATTCTCATCGCGTTTAGCCGCATTTGCTTGACACATGGCTGCCACAGCTTTCAGTTTTTTAGCAAGCGTCTTTTTTCTTGTAAACTTTCCTTTGTATCGCATTTGGGTTGACATTTTCACACTTTTTAAAATTATATTAGGTGTACAACTTAGTTCGGTCCGTTTTCAAAAGATGGCTCTAGGTGCTATAAATGGTTGAGGGCAACAGCTGATTTTTGCTGTATCGTGAAGTATCAACATCTCTTAACCAAATATCGTTTACAGACCTTTGAGTTCTGCGCATCAAGTCTAATTTTTACTGCGGTGAAAATGTCAAATTTCGTCTCAAATAAGCACCGTTTGCGGGAAGTGTTGATTTTCTGTTTCAATTGGAAGAAAAGTGCAGCCCACCGAATGCTTGTAGGACCATCACGGCAGACTTCAACAATTGATCCGTTTAAAGCGAGCTATAGCGGAAAAACGTCCAGAATATGCGACCAGACACGAGTCCATAATCTTTCAACATGACAACGATCGGCCTCACGTTGCTATTGTGGTTAAAAACTATTTGGAAAATAGCGGGTGGGAAATTCTGGCTCACCCGCCTTATAGCCTAGACCTTGCCCCTTCCGACTACCATTTGTTTCGATCGATGCAGAACGCTTTGACTGGAATACGCTTCACGTCACAACAGGGTATCAAAAATTGGCGGGATTCATTCTTGGCTTCAAAAGATGAACGCTTCTTCCGCGATGGAATTGATAAATTACCAGATAGATGGGGAAAAGTAGTGGCTAGCGATGGACAATATTTTGATTAACGTATTAATTAATTTCATCCTTGTGCGTATTATAGTAAAAAAACGGACCGAACTAAGTTGTACACCCAATACAAAAGATTTCGCGAAAGACGAATCGTAGGAAGCTCTGACGGCAGGGAAATCACGCTGTTGCCATGATTACAGCGCCGCTCTCTATACGAGCATGAGACCTATCTATGCATGAGGTGCCAATATGTGGGACATATAGAGGGTACAAGCTCTGTCAAAAATGTACGACCAACAGCATCATATAGGCATTGAATGTTACTATACGCTTCGACCGAAACTTTTGGCTCATACGTGTACCTACACAACTACCTAACAGTCACAAAACGCTATCCGTGCATAGCGTCCATTAATCACATGAGGTTTTTTGGCCACTTTTTGAGGCCCCCCCTCCCCCATGGTGATATGTGGTGAGGTTTCTGTTATCCAAATCCTCTCCTCCCCCCCCCCCCCCTATTTGAGCCTCACGTAAATTATGGACGACCCCACATCACCATGCGTAGGGGGGGGGGCTCACAAAGTTGCCAAAAAACGTCACGTGATTAATGGACGATTCCATACCGATGTTTGACGAAAGTTCTGTAATCTTTGGACGAAGGATCTGTTGAAAAAGTTCTGAAAAGAAGAGCTGCTAAAAGGACCGTAAAGCGGTGGGACTCTGCATATCAACCCTTCGACTGCACACTTCTGCCACGGACTTCTGTTTGCATATGAGGTCAATCTGACCCCAGGCGTTTTTCAGATCGTTGTATTTCGGTAAACATGCTTTTTATTTTTTTTTGTAGAGACTTTTTTGCAGTCAATGATCCTTATTTTATGGCCCAAGATTAATTTTTTAAGAAAAACAAAAATGAAGTGCTCAAACATTCGTTCAAAGTGGGAAATGCGTTAAAAAATACGCACTTGCACGAAAAAGATCATACTTTTTTTTCTTCAAAATATAAAAAAATGTCCTATGAGGTTTTTAAAGAAGAAGGGTTGTAGATACGAAAAAAGACAGTGTCGACCGACTTTCCAAAAAGTATATTTATTCGGAGGTTCGAATTAAAGCATTTTCGGGATAGTGCACAATGGAAAAAATCGATTCCTTCGGTAGATTAATTGGATATTTTTCGTAAATTAATTGTGTAAAAACGGTCATTTTTCGAATTTTTTTACTTCAATGACTTATTATTATTGACATCTACCACAATCGACGAATCAGTACATTCGGTGCTCGCTGCATATCGCCTTCAGTATACGGGCAGGATGTAGGATGGGCACCGAGTGTCCACCTATAGAGTAGGAGTGGGGGAACATTCGAGCGCCGCACTGCGGCCGAAAAAAAATCTTGTACATCGAAAAAAAAATATATATATTTTCTAACAGCTTGATATTAATACTAAATAGATGTGTAATTAATTTTATGAGTGAATCACTTGTTCATACGAAAAAAATTGTCGAATTCGCACATGATTTTATACCCGCTCGATTATCGCAGTGCGACATGGCCGGCAGGCTACAGCTTTTCAATATTTTGTCCTTGGCTGTAGTGTGACGTTCCTTGTAGATGACGTTGCCGCTGTATTGTTTTCTGCCTTAGTGCGACCGTCCTTGCAGGTATTGTTTCGCACTATCTGGGAATTCTAGATTATCGTAGTTCAAAGTGGCTCACGGGCTACGGCTTTGCAATATTCTGTCATCGGCTGTAGTGCGACGTTCCTTGCAGATGACGTTACCACTGTATTGTTCTCTGCTCTAGTGCGACCGTCCTTGCGGGTATCGTTATTCACAGAATTCTCGACTATCGTAGTTCGTAGTGGCTCACAGGCTACGGTTTTGCAATATTTTCTCCTCGGCTGTGTAGCGACTGTCCTTGGAGGTATCGTTCTTCACTATCTGAGAATTCTCAATTATCGCAGAGCAACGTCGCTCGCAGGCTACAGCTCTACAATATATTGTTCTTGGCTGTAGTATAAAGTTCGTCACCGGTACCACTCTTCACTAATTTTTTTTTGCCGTATTGCGACTTTTCTCTCAGCTAACCCTTTCCACGATTTAATAACTCTCGACTTTTGTGGTGCGACGCATCTCGCATGTAAGGCTCTTCATTCCCTACGAAGTCGAATTATATTCGGCTTCATGATTGCCGACTTCTTTGTAGTCGTCCTTGTCTCAATCGGTCGAGCTGGAACTTGATTTCCTCCCATGTTTTGTAGCCTCACTGCTAACATCTTTTTTTGCTTCACGAAACATTTTTGTATCCTCTGGATCCAACTTGTGCGGTTCTCTTTTTCCCGCGTCGGCATAAATCATCCGGACATGAACTCGTATAAAAAAAGCTGACGAAAGTCTACGTGTGACATGTTTTCACTATATCACATTTTGTTTCGTTGTCCCGCGGAGTTCACAAAAAACGGCAGTATTGCGATATCCGGGGACCCTATTTTTGACCATATAACTTCATTATTTTCACCAAAATAAGACTTTTTTCAATCGTGGTAAAAATCGATATTCGATCCAGGTAAAAAGTTATGGAGTTTCAAAGTTTGCAAAAATGCGGTCGAGAATAGCGGACCCGATGACGGGGGAGGGGTCCAGAGGCGGGTGGGCTGGCGGGCACGAGGGGCAGAGCCCCTAGTGGGAGTAAAGGAATGGCGAGCGGTGGGGTCCGCACACACACACACACACACACACACACACACACACACACACACACACACACACACACACACACACACGCACGCACACGCACACACGCACGCACGCACGCACACGCACACACGCACGCACGCACGCACGCACGCACACACACACACACACACACGCACGCACGCACGCACGCACACACACACACACACACACACACACACACACACACACACACACACACAATAGAATGCATCTTGACTCTACCTCCACGTGGTGCATTCTGGATAATGCTAACGAGTCATATATTGTGGCACAAAATTCAACTGTGACCGGTGACTGAATTTTAAATAAATAAATAAATAAAATTTTATTAAAAAATTTCGTTCCTGTACATTGGGGGGGCTCTGCCCCCTCAACCCCCCCGCCCCCCAGGGGCGCAGCCCCTTGACGCCGCCGCGGTGGGACCCCCGGACCCCCCTCCCGCGGTCCAGTAACCACTCGCTCCAGTAGCCGACCGTCAGTCGACAATCAGGGGGGGGGGGATATTGTATTACATGGTCTATTATGTTTCATTGACACACACACACACTCCCTGGACCCCTCTCTTGGCCCATCCACCGTCTTCGGTCCGCTATTCTCTACCGCATTTTTGCGAACTTCACTACTCCATAACTTTCTACCTGAATCGAATATCGATTTTTACCACTCTTCAAAAAAGTCTTATTTTGATCCAAATAATAAAGTTACACTGTCAAAAATAGGGGCCCCGAAAATCGTAATATCCCCCAAAAAACCGTAGTGGATAAATGAAATTCGCGAATCCTAATAAAATGAACAGACAAAAGAAGAAAAAAAATCTAGGGCAGACTGAGGACACTTGATCCTAATGGGTGACGTGTTACACGACATTTACATAACTTCTATAAACATTGCATTACTTTTAACTGGCAACACTAGATGTCTATGGTACTCACAAACTTTCTAAAGTAGTGCCGTCTGTCAGACCTGATAGCTTTGCAAATGGGGGACGGCTTGGTGTTCGGTGCGATAGATAAATATTTTTCATAAGTTTTAATTTTGATTATATTGTTATTTGGAAAAGTTGTTGTGGGTGTTTAAGTCTTTACTACATGTGATTATAGATGTAGTTTACAGTTTTGCGCATAAAAACACTCGGATGTAACAGTTATTTTTCTGAATATAACTTTTCCTGCCACAACCTGGTTAGGGGACACTTGATGCAAGTTCTTGTAGGAACGTCGACCCCGCGGTTCAAGTGTCCCTTAGTTGTTGTTTTTCTTTTCTCTCAGAAAACGTTTTAAGTGGCCTATTCAAGATGATATTAGTGCAATCGCGAAATATTAAGTTATAAACAAACTGCATGGTCCAAAACTAAAATCATCATTAAAGAGAATAATTAGCAGTGAGTTTCAGAACTCATTGAGAAAGTTCATTAATCTAATATAAAAAGAAAATACTTGATTACCTTTACGATATAATGATACCTAACAGATCTAAGATTATTTAATAGAAATAGAACATTTGGTTAAATTATAAATAATAATATGTTGAACTTATCCGATACTTTTGTGTTTTTTACTAACCAGATTTTTGTATAGATGCTACATTCATATATTTATCGTTTTGATATAAGTAAATCTAACAACTTAAAGTTAACAAAATACTAACTTCATTAAAATAAAAAGAAAGTGGTATTATTTACTGATTTAGATTAAGAAAAAGGTCGAAATTTGACCATGATAAAACTGTTGATAAAAGTCTGTTTAACTCTTCGTTGTCACTGTGGATCTAGACGTCCCAGCGTCGCCAAGTCTTTTTTTGCAACTTTTTCTCTTTACGGCTTTTTTTCACGTTGCCGTCTGATTTTTGATATAATAATTTTTTGCACATATTATGCAATATTGAAAGTATGTCCATGAATCTTTTCATGGTCGCCCGGCTGATAGACTTGGGTCAATCTGACCCAGTGTGACAAGCATGTTTCTCCAGGTAAGTGTGACAACGAAGGATTAATGAACATTAAATGAGATTATAACAATGTAAACATCTTTTATTGCATATCTACATATTACATCTACATGTCATTATTACACTGATCATTCCTAATACTATTCCACGTCTTTCAGTGCCAAGACATTTGGAATATTATATTAAGTAAGGGAATTCGCGGTAAAAACAAAACTCAAGTGTCCCCAGTCTCCCCTACACCTGTGACGAAACAAGCAGTCACTAGCGTGACTAGATATTCGATTTAGAGGACGAAACAGCCAAATACAATTTGAAACAGTCAATGATCTTCGTGTATCAAGTCCAAAATAAATAGCAATAAGTTCGTGATCCGGTAATTCGGCTGATGGCATATTTGTCACTATTGCAAAAGCATTATAAGCGTTCATTTATTTATTTTCAGTAAATATGTCTCGCATCGCGTGTTGTCTGCTGGCATGCACGATGGTTGTAACCACCTTAATGGGTATGGACAGGGAACCGGTAAGACTAAAAAAAATAATATTATAGCCCACCAAACTTTTGTCTGCTTGCGTGATATACATTTTTTGAAATAATGACATTTCAATGTTTAGGTCAGCGGGCATTGTCAGATGTTTAATATATATATATTAAACACCTGAAAAACGTCGAATGCCTTTTTTTATATTTTTTTTTTAATAAAAGCGTCCATTTTTAATTGCCGAACGACTGCAACGCGTTTTTGAGCGGCTAAGTCTCGCAGCCGTTTGAGAAGAAGAAGTTGCGTTGGGTTGCTCATTGTTGTTCACGGCGGTCGCAGCAAGAAACAATATTTCTTTCGCGCCAACGTTCGGATAATTGAGCGTTCGGATAAACTAAGTCATCGTTCGGATAATTGAGGGTTCGGATGATCGAGGTTCTGATAATCGAGGTTCTACTGTACTATAAATAGGAATATGCCAAATTATCCTTACATCGGGTACTCCAAATTAGCAAGAAGACGTAGTCAGGCATAACCTCCTTGTTTGTTTGTAAATACACAAATCTTTGAAATCAAAGCGTTACACAAAGTTGATGGTCTATTTCACAGCACACATAAGGCTGAACAACATAATCATATGGAAATTTAGCGATTTTAACTCATTAAACACGTACCTCAAATGTTTTAAAGAACCATCCTTCACAATTCGTGCTCTGGTCGCCATCTTAGAAAAGTCGCGGACGCACTGTGCGAACATATCGACGAGTGGCGCCTTCTTTTAACATTTCACGGCCTTAAGACGGAATGACACCTTATCGCGGTCGGTATGGTAGAACAATTATAGATACCCAAAAATCTCTGAAACGGCTCTTCAGATCTCGTCGAAACATTGCCAAACGACGTCAAATAGATATACGAACAGCTGTTTGCCCCGTAAATTTTCTGAATTTGAGGGGCAGACAGCTGTTCGTTTATCTATTTGACGTCGTTTGGCAAAGTTTCGACGGGATCTGAAGAGCCGTTTCAGAGATTTTTGGGTACTGCAATGGTTCTACCATACCGACCGCGATGAGGTGTCATTCCGTCTTAAAACCAAGATGGCGCTACTAGTTTCCGTGAAATCCTGCTGTACCAAATTACCGGCAGTATTCCAAATATCCTTCCTTTCCTCTACCGGGTCCAAGGATTCCGTATTAGTTTTATAAAATATTCCAAACTATGAGCACTCATAAATGGAAAAAAGTAATCGATAACGGGATGGTCAATGCATTCCATATTTCACGAACGTATGTAGGGCACCCTGGACATTGGTATTAAATTGCAAAACTTTCTCTCTCACACTATTTTGTCGCATGTGCGACAAATTATTTTTATTTTTTTATTAAATATTTAAAAAAAATTGAAGCTTCAAGATAATTGGGAAATCGCTTTGAATGTGCATTAACAAATTGGTGTAACAAATTGCATAAAAAATATTAATAATTGAAGAATTATAAACAATCTCGTGAACGATCTTTGAACGTGAGGGGCTCAACGGTATACTTGATTTTGGATACCCCGTTGATCTGAAACAAGAAAAAACGAGTTTTTTTTTCTTAAAATAGACAACATGTGCTATAACTCGACCGAGATTTTTGGTGCTATCGTGTTTCAATTATGAGAAAAAAAATTGAATTTTTCGTTCGCTTTCTCGAGGAAATATTATTATTGTCAATAACTAATGAAAAAGAATGTTGAGAAGAAAAGCCTCGGTCAAGACTAAACTACTATTACACTGAACAAATGTACCAAATTTCAAGTAAATCCGTTCATTAGATGTCGAGCAATCGTGTACACCGTTTTGAAAATCATAGTTTCGAGAAAGCCGTGTGTAGACTTTTACTGAGTACCGTGAAACGGGGTTAATCTGACATCAAGGATGGCTTTGACAGTTTTTGGGGCTACTTCAACAGAGCGCCAAAAACTAGATTGGCTTATGATAAGCCAATCTACATTTTTTTCTCAAATTCAGAAAATTTGAGGGGCAGACAGCTGTTCGTCTATCTATTAGACGTCGTTTGACAAAGTTTTGACGGGATCTGAAGAGCCGTTTCAGAGATTTTTGGGTATCTACAATTGTTCTACCATACCGACCGCGATGAGGTGTCATTCCGTCTTAAATGTGTGCGCAGCGAGCCCGCGTGACCTTCTGTGGCGGTCTTTTTTTCTATTGTCGCTCGAATTTGTTGTTCAAGTTTATTATATTGTTGCTCCATACGAGAATGTAAGGAGGCAATAGTGACAAAGTGAGGACGACGCTGCAAAGAAATTCCAAGGATGGGCGGAACAACAGGAGGGCGGAATAGCAACGGGATGGGTTAGGATGCTAGAAGGGAAGAAAATAGTGGAATAAATGTGCGAGGTAGTAAGACAGTTTGAGAAGCTAGCAAGGAAAAGGGCAGAGGGCGCGAAGACTAGTAGCAATACGAAATAAAAATATTTTAATGTAAAAAGGAACTAAAGAACAGATGGGAGGTTGCGAAACCCGCAAGGGAATATATGTGGGATAAACTACTACTACTACTACTACTACTATAACGTTCCTCAAGTTGATTTTGATCTAAATGATGATTATAAGAGTGATTAAGTGCCTAAAATAGTACCCTAGGTACTTGATATTTTTATGTAGAATGTTTCCTTAATAAATATGACAATGGGACTGTAAAAAATCGTTGTTTTTCATTTAATTCCATGTATGATGCATAAAATATTAAATTTTTTATCAAAATTATGGCAAAGTAACCCTTAATCTTTGACACAAGATGCATTTCAATGCCTTGTCTAAGGAACCTCACGCTCGAGATTACGTTGACACTTAAACAAAACACATAAAAATGTGGAGTATGATGAGGCTTGACTATTCTTATACATTTGGTAGCCAAAGGACACACTTTTCTATTCGAGTAAAATAATGTTGGAATTTAGGATGTTAAAAAAAGTTACCTACAAAAAACTTCCAAAACCTGTTCAAAGTAACCCCATTTTACGGTAGCAGTTCTATCGTTGTAATCATAAGTTTACCTTAAATCTGCGCTACCTGCCCCATATGTTGGACCTTCCCCTTCAATTTGAGTTGCCTCAAGCGACGAAGGAGCGTTCGTCATTCTCGTAGTAGCCTAACCCCTTAACTTCGTGCTGAGACGTCACAGGCGTGTATCGAAACAACTGTCAATACGCGAGGAAGAGGATGAACGAATCAAACGCCAAACACCTGGAGCGCCATTGACGTGGGGCATCATCGTGCGGCCTACGGACATCTCTGTTACTCCCTGAATTCCTGTTCCTCCCGAGGGCGACAAGTATGCGTTTTCAAGGGGAAACTGTGTCTTATTCGTTACTGTCGACGCGACGAGGAAACTAACCACCGACAACACACACGGGTCTGTTATGTCGTCGCGTGGCCTTTGCAATCGATCGGGACCACGTCATGCAGCTTGGAGCTAATTTATATATATATATATATATACATACATGTATGAGGAAAGCATATTCTGAAACCGTCCACTAGCTTACTTTTTCCAGTCAATCATAAGATAATTTTTTACTCATCGTTGATTTTGGGAACACGACAGCCCATGATATAATCTTGATATGAATATACATATAGGAATGAATATGACATTTACCTGAAAGTGATTTTAAAGAAATTGGGATTCACAGGATATTTTGTAATATTTGTATATATGTTCATGATTATCTATATTCGAGAATTGAAGTGTCATTTAAGTAAGAACTCTAAAGTATACTTAAGGTTGTTAAAGATGAAGCCGTTGGGGGTGAAGTACGAGTGGAGCACTCTATGCTTATGCATGGGGCCGATTGACTTTTACCAACTTTCAACTATAAAATAATTGTCATATTAAATGTACGTTTTCGACCCATGTCTTTAGACCTAGAAAAATACGCATTTTTGAACGTTCGACGATCACACGAAATGATTTCATTAATTTGTATAATTATTTGCTATCATTTGTTATCGCCTAATCAACGCAACACGAATTGGCACCGTCGTATAAATCGTGGTATATGATGACGCTCAGCGCGCCTCGTTCCTAACCTCAAAATCGGCCCGAAGAGCTTCCAATGATGAATTTCAGTCCGAGTTAAAGATTCTTCCGCTGGAAAGGACAAGTGTGTATTACATCTGTCTATGATCTAAAAGAAATAAAAAACTTTAATGATTTAACAACATTAGGAAAAATTATTTTCTGTTTGAAAAAAAAATTCATCTGTATTTTGTCTTTTCCTAGAAAATTCTAGAAACTTATCATTTCTGAACATAGATCTCTTATTAATGTCAAGTAATTATTACTGATTAAGAGAATAAGAACGAATAATATGGCTGTGCCGTGTTTGCACAGTCGGATATTTTGTATGTTCGATTTTCGCACAAATTCGCGATCAAAAACACAAATAATTTTATAACGGTGTTCTGAATCGTTTTCGCTGTGCCAAGGGTTATCCCGATAATTAGTCGAACTGTACTTATTTCTTAGCTCCGTGGTAGCATTTTTTTATCACATGAATAATGTACTGAAATATGAGGAGCTGGCGAACAAAACCGGACTTGTCCACCCTACGTCAAATTAAATTTTTATTCGAATTGTATTTTCTTTTGCGCCTAAAAACTGCCATTTCGCTCAAAAAAGCAGTTTTTAACCAATTTTTGGGTATTTAGAGCTCGATGTGACTTAAAATATTTCGAAGGCTATACTGAAAGTGTGCTTGAAAAACACGAAAAAAAATGGACAAAATTTAACGTAGTGTGAACAACCCGTGCGGAAAACTGATAGGGCATCCCTAATAAAAAAAGGACCTTTCAGGGCTTTCCTAGTGATTTCCCTAGTAGGGATTTCCACAATGGGCCCAGACTTGGCCATTATCGGGATAAACTTGTAGGGATTTCCACAATAGGCACCGACTTGGCCATTATGGGGATAAACCTGTAGGGATTTCCACAAACGGACCGGACTTGGCCATTATAGGGATAAACCTGTAGGGATTTCCATAATAGGCCCAGATTTGGCCAGTATAGGGATAAACAAGTAGGGATCTCCACAATAGGCCCAGATCTGACTATTATAGCGATAAACCAGTATAAATAGCTTAGGCTATATGGTTGACGGTATTTCAATTATTCAAATCGATTATATACATCGATCTAATAATATTATCGAACGCAAATTGGGAAAAAGCGTAAGGGCATTAGCAAATAAAAAATCAACGATGAACACAAATATGCAGACAAACATCAGACAGTATTTATTTTTCAAATTAAAGAAACCTTTTACATAGATACAAACAATTACTCATGGTTTCACACATACATGGAGTAATGCTAGCGCATAAGTGTGAACAGTCCCAACCGGTTTTCTCGACATTTTTATAGCAACTAATTTCCGCTCAATACTCATCATAGGGAAAATTATTTCTTCTGAAGACTTCGCTGACATTTCCCATTCATAAACTTTATCTGACTGTGTAGGATAAGTAAATAAATTGGCCTTTGGTTTCCAGATCTTTCCCTCAATGGAAATAGATTCTAGTGATTCAGTTGACCCATATATTTTTTTTATTTCTACTACACATCCATTCCTTAGAATGGATTATTTTTTGTATTAATTTTGTCATAGCCGTTTGTCATAAAGACTCACATGCAAATACGCAATCACATTTCTATGCGCGCACACATACATACACATGTACTCACGCCCATACCTATGCACATGAACAATTACATAAAAACACATACAGATATACCCTGACGCATTTGACATACACGTATATCCACTGATACGGATATTTTATGGCGCTGAAATGGTTATGATGAGGCGCCGTTGAGGCATTTTCAGGGCGCTAAAATGGTTTTGATGAGGCGCCATTGAGGCAACTTATAAGGCCCCGGTCGTTGCGCCTTTAATGGCCCTTGTTGACAAAGTGTGACCGGCCGCCAACGGCCCTCATGTGCCTTCCAGATTAGGGTCCGAATAAAGTTAGGGGAATATTATTGGGGCCCGACCACAGCCCCAACTCAATTTCCGCACGGGAAGTCCGGTTTTGTTCGACAGCTCCTCGTGTGATCGGGACGTTTCCATAAGCCTGATATGATTGGCCCACGAAATACGTCGAGTTTTTGGTTTTTTGTTGTAAAAAAAAACAGTACTGTGGATTGTACCCAAAGTGCACAGGATCATTAGCAAAGGGGTTATGTGTATATGGATACTTCCAGAAAAAAATTCTGCTTGGGGGGAGTATTTTGACCTGGCTCCATAACGACCTTAATGCGGAATATACATTTAGACAGGAAAAAAAACAATATTGGGGGATTTTTAAAACTAAGAAATGATTATTCTACAATTATAAAACTTTAAGTATACTTTAATAGTATATTTAAGTATAGGAAACAATTTTTTTTTAATTAATTCATCATCAAAATGGCGGAGCTGTGGCAGAGTATTACGGCAAGGTCGCCGCGGGAGTTGCGAATCGGCGTGCAGTCTAGCTTCCCGTAGACTTTGATTTACAAAAAAGTTCAAACATTTTTTAGTTAAAACATGTATAGTTTCCATGTGACGGTAATTGAAATGAAGAAAATGCAAATTTGAGAAAATGGCACACATTTACAGAAAAAAATCAACATTTCACGCAACATTTCTGTAAAATGTGGATTAAAAAAGTCGTTTTTCTCCAATTTTGAAAAAACAATTTTCGTCAAGTAGACGGTACCAATATTATCAATATTTCGACCAAGTTTCAACTCAATCGGCTTAATAGTTTTTGAGTAATCCTGCACGCCGATTTCGATAATGCAATTTTGAGAAAAACTCGTTTGTAGTTCACGCCCGCTCCGAATCCGAGCGGTGAGGCACAGCCTTGACGGGCTGTAACGTTTGAAATTTTTCGAATTTCGCTTTGAAACTTTGGGAAGATATTCTACATATATAGTTCTATCGTTTAAATTTTAAAAAAATCGATTTTTTGATCGTTGTAAATGTGTATCCCGCCTTAAGCTCAAAATTCCGGATGATTTTCACCCGTGGATGTTGGTTTTTTTCTCAGGAGACGCTTCTTTCCCCCTCGAAAACGAAAAGTCCCCAGCACGTGTCTTTACACTCTGGAAATATTCCGGGCACCAGGACCTCATGACATGTCGGGGTGGGCGATTTTTTTCCTCTATTGTAACGCTCCACACTGCTCGTAACAAGTGTGCGTATGTGTGTGTGTGTATGAAAGCGTCGATGTACGATTTCGATACACGAATGTTTGTGCTTTCTTGCGGGAAGCTTCAGAATGGAAAATATGTCCCAAACCAGGGCCACATGCAGGGGGAACCTTTTTTCCACGCTCAATATGCGGAAGACTCGTCGCAGTCCCGTATCCTGCTCGATGTGTGTGGGGAGAAATTTGGACGGAGGATGTGGCCGAAGCTTTTGATGAGCAAGAGAGAGAGGGAGAATGAAGAAAAAAAGGCCTCCGTCAACGTCAACGTCACACGCTCGTCAAACGAGTGGCGCCAGACGTATTCCCGCTACCAGGAAGCCATAACTCCCCCGGGGTAAATTCTCACCCCGGAGCAACGACGTTGGAGCCACCAGTGGCGATTCTGCGCGTTTCGCGCCCCCGCATCCTTCCACAGACCTGGCGCCGAAAGGCGAATTTTTGTCACGACGAAATAGAGATAATCCGACAACATAGAAACCTGCGCACTTCCTGAAAGATCCGTTTTCTTATTTTTGTCTTCTTCAACCCCGGTGTACGAGACGAATTTGCTAGTTCGGCAAGTCGACCGCTAGTTGGCGCGTGGGCAAAGTCTCTCGCGTGTCTAAGACGCGCAGTCCTTGCCTACACATAAGAAATACAATCCCTAGCTTGTATTCTATCCCTTTCATCCGAATCCAGCTGTACTACCGTGATAAAACTGAAGGAACTGCTTCCAACAGTACATTTTATCACGTTACACACACACACACACACACACACACACACACACACACACACACACACACACACACACACACACACATATATATATATAGAAAAAATTTATCGCTACCAGAAGTTACAGTTAATTAAGGGGTTACCCCCACTTGCGATTTTGAAAAAATCGTTTTTTTATTGCATTTTTTTGAAGTATAAGTATCCGGGCCCATACTTCTGTATGGGCCCGGAATAGATGACTCTATGTAAGTTTACAAAAAAAAAATATTTTCTTCGTGTAAACTGAAATTGAAACTTTAAACGCGTTTTTCTCAAAATGGCATTTCTGAAGTCGGTGACCAAGATTACTCGAACACTAATGAACCGATCTTGAAATTTTGCAGGCTTATTTAATACATAAAAATGTAGTCTTTAATCGTTCGATTTTTTTTTCGAAAAAAATGGCCGTTTTATAGCCAAAAAACAGCCGTTTTTTTCGTTAAAATCGAACCATTAACTTTGACTGTCCGCCATTTTGTGAAAAATGAATATTTTTCAAAATCCTTCGATTAAAGACTAGTTTATACTTATATTTGACTAAATCCATCCGCATTTTTTTTCAGATGATCCACTTCGCCGCAATGTTGGTCACCGCAAACCGTGTATATAAAAACATTATTTCATTGACGGCCATTTGCCACTAAACAATGTAATAATTTTCAATAAAAAAATTACTGAAAGTTCTTCAAGATGTGTTCTTTAAGATGGTATATTGATCGATTAAAAAAGTTTTGTAGTTTTCTTTTAAAAAATTCATGAAAAAGGCCTTTTTTGCACTACAAGTGGGGGTAACGCCTTAAGGGGCTACATCTAACTAAAGGCCTAAAAAATGGCCAAATTCCGATTTTTTTCTGGGAAACGGTCGGTAAACAAGAAATGCTTTTTTTTAAAACGAAGGTACATATAATGAGAGCCTTTTAAAAAAATCACGCAACAATACAGAAAAACAACAAAAAAATAGCCGCGGGCGATTGATTTTTTTGTCGCGACGTTTGACGGTGGACACTCTCTAGCATAAACGGTCCATCCAAAATTCAAAAACCAAACGGGTTATTCAAGTTTACAATAAATACGTGTCGTTGACGATTGTCCATTTTAAAAATTATTTTTTTTTTACAACGTGGGGACGATTTGAAACTCGAGCACACAAAATCTACGAAAAAAGTCGTCATTCTTACGAAACTGTTAAAAAATGAAGATCGGTTTTCAAAAAGTGAGTTCGTCAACGACCTTTAAATGTTTCTCATCGTATCTCCTGTAAATTTGGAAACAATGCATCAAGTGGTTCTCGAGATATTATGTCCACCGACTTTGAAAACAGTATTTCGAGAAAAACGCGTTTAAAGTTTGAAGAATCGTGTTGCTACCGCTCGCCCGGCCGATTATTAGAAGCTATAGCTCATTCAATTTTGGGAATATTTCAATAAAATGTTCAAGGTATATAGCTGAAAGTTGATACTCTCGAATACAAATATTTTTGGTAAACGCAATTTTTGGACCGACCTAGATAGATGTAGCCCGGTAAATACAACATTGAATATAAAAGTAATTAAGTATTAAACTGAAATAAAAATTTGCTGCATCTTAAAATGAATAATTAATATTTTTGAATGCAAGGACCATTCTCACGCCCGCTAGACGTGCGAGCCTGAGGCTGGCGGGCTTGAGAATAGACTTAAGGGGAGATATATATCTAGGAGCCGGAAAAAGGTCGTTTTTGTGAATTTTTCAAGGAAAACTATTTGAAATTTCGGATGGGGTTCTAATTATCTAAAAGTATATACATTCAAAAATATGTTTAATTTTCCTTATTTAAAAATATCAAAAATATACAAGGATATTGTATGATCCTTGGAGCGTCGTAAAAAAATCTGCGTATACGGTACCCACTGGCGTTTCTTCAAAAATCATCTGAAAAAAAAAACCAAAAAGATTATTAAATTAGATACCATAATCTAGTACTTGTCATAGCCGATTTTGAAAATATCGATTTATGACAAAATGGCGGACGTTTGAACATAAATAGTCATTTTTGGGCCAAAAATTAGTTATTACTTTGCCTATAAAATAAAAACTAAGTAACGGAAAAAAATCCTATGACAAGTATTAGATAATGGTGTATAGAATAACCACAAAAAACCTCAAGGCAATCGGTTCATTGGTTTTCGAGAAATTTTGGGTACCGATTTGAAAAACGTGGTTTTGAGAAAAACGCGTTTGAAAATTTGGGAATGAATAAATCATGAAATTTGTCAACTTACATGGAAGCATCGATACCAGGCCCATAGTGTAGGTCTTCTACGGTCGACGGAATGTTCATAGCTTCTAAATCCTCGACCTCGACCATCTAGGTGTATATCTCCCCTTAACGTTCTTTTTTAACAGATCGGTAATTTTGGCAACAAGATCGTCCTTGAAATTACTGTTGGATAAAATTGCTTCCGTTTATCGAATGGCCATTTTAAAGACATTGGAATTCATATGATATTGAGTATAGGGAATATAGGCTACTCTGAGGACAATCCTCGAAAGCCGGACAACAACTCTATTTTTTATATACCACAACCATGTTTTCCTCGCTTTTTCGTGCGTGTAATCAGGACCAAATTTGCATTTGTCACGCTCACGGTCATTGAACGCCGTTGTGGAACAACTGTCAGTCTTTCAGCTGTCACTTTCACCTGACACCGCGACAAACTTGTATCGAAATGAACAATGTATATTCATTCATCCCGAAATAATCTTTACAAATAGTACATTCATATATAATGATGCATTCAAAAAGTACTCTGATATAACGCAATTATGTTTTGCTCGCTTTTTCGTGATGTGAACGGTGAACACCTTGTTATAAATTATTAATAAGATAGTTTATTAAGATATGCTGATACATTTCAAAATTGCGTCATCTTTCTTCCGAAACATCTCTATTCACTTGTTATGGTGTTACTTGTTAACACTATTGCACTTGTTTTATTCATGGCCAATATAGTAAATACAATATTACGAATGGAATAGATATGTTTCGGAAGAGAGATATTGTAAGATGAAGGTGTCGGAATACAGATGTTTTGGATGTCACATGAGATTTTGATGAATACAGATATTTAAGAATAGAAAAGTTTCGGATACGAAAGATTGTGGAATGGAGATACTGAATTAACGCGAAACGAATTGGCAACGTCGTAAATCATGGTATATCATAATGCCCAGGTTGGCAGAAGTGTCGCGAAGTTAGAGACATGCGCCCCGTTCGTAACCTCAATATCGACCCAAGGAGCTGTCAAAAATGAATAACGGTTCGCGTAAAAAAAATCCGCTGGAAAGAAAAAGTGTGTACTAAAGCTGTCTATAATCTTGAAGAAATAAGAAACTTGAATAATATTCCGATATTCTAAAAAAAGAATTTATGTATGAAAAAAAAATCCGCGTTATTTTGTCTTTGCCTAGAAATGTCTAGAAATGTATAATTTCTGAACATAGTTATCAAATTAATATTAGTAATTATTACTAATTAAGAGAATAAGTACCAATAATATTCGTTGTTAATTATCCTGACCGAGCAGTTTGAGATTCCCGGGCATAATTATCGAATACCGATAAGATAGGTAGCATTTGTACCGTCTACGACGTTGCCATGATTGCACAGTCTAATATTTTGTTCGCTTGATTTTCGCACAAATTCGATATCAAAGACATTGATAACTTTATAACGGTACTGTGAATCCTTATTTTCACGGTACCAAGGGTCCGATAATTAGTCGAACCTCGCCTATTTTTTCAGCCCCGTGGTAACATTCACTTAGCAGATATTGATAATTTACTGAAAAATGATCGGGAGTTTTCCATAAGCGTTATGTAATTGGCCCACGAAAATACGTCGAGTTTCCGATTTTTTTCTAAAAAACGGTACTGTAGATCGTATTCAAACTGCACAGGATGATCAGCAAAGAGGTTACCCCCATGGAAATTTATATACGCCAAAATATACTGCGAATTTACTTTATCAATAATTGTAATATATGTGAAATGTATGCCATATATTGAAAATATATGTTGTATATATGTGCCAAATTCTAATTTTCGTAACGTTTTTATATATGAGATGTATATGCGTGGTATTACTGTATATCAATGTATCATATATCAATGATATATGTAGCATTTACCCTGCATATATACCACATATATACTACATAAATGGTACATATATGCCACATATATGCTATTACACGCTATTATTATAATAGCTATTACATATAAACACTATATACAGATATGCTACGCATATCTGTATATAGTGTTTATATGTAATAGCGTACTTTAACTGTAAGTTAAGTTTTTTTTAAGTTTAAGTTTTAAGTTTTATTAAGTTTAACTGTAATAGTGTTTATACACAGCATGTATTTTTTGTCAGGAATATGTATCAAAAATGTACGCGTCATATATGACGCATAAATGACACATATATGTGTCATATATGACGCATACATTTTTGATATATTTTTCTGACAAAAAATAGATTGAAAATATATCGAAAATATATGCGTCGTATATGCCTCATATATGCATCATATTTAGTGTTTATACGTAGCATATATGTTTTGGTCAGAAAAATATATCGAAAATATATGGGTCATATATGCGTCATATATTTGGTGCATATATACTGAATATATACGTATTATTCTATTTTTCGTCACTATATATGCGACCGATATATATATATGTAGCATATATTTTCTGCATATATTTTACATACATAAATTTCCATGGGGTATGAAGGACCAGAAAAAAATTCAGCTCGTTGCTTACGTTGACTTAACCCCATAACAACCTTACGGAGAGAGGTGTCTAAGAATAGAGAAATAAAGAATAGAGTTAATGTCCTGCTTCCTCGAAGTTAAGTGTCTTCAAAACATATGGACGTTCTCATGGTGTATATCCGTGTATATATATACATATATATGCTTCTGTCCGACCAGATGGTCCAAGCCAAGCAGGAAACTATACCTATACCAAGGATTCGAACAGCAGTCACTATGCACTCCTGTTCGAAATTTATACAATCCTTTTTTTCTTTCCATCTAGTATTGTTCACATAACGGAACCTCTATGCATAATTTAATACGCCCTAGGGCGTAACGTGGCTCGGGAGCTTTACGATGGGCAGACTAATTTGCGGTGAAGCATGTGACGAACGGAAATAGCTAGTCCGCGGTAACAGGATTAGTTCAAATTCGAGCTTCAAAGCACGAACTTGTTTTTCGAACAGGATATCATGAGATTGGTGGAGCAGCGTATAACACGTTGGTGTGTTCCGTTTATCTCTGCTCCCTATTTTCTCTTGCTATCCTCCATCATCGATCCTTTTTCTCCTTCGCACCTCGCGTTTATTTATTGGCCAAGGGAAGGGAAGCGTCAAAGCCTCCTCGCTTTCGTGGGGGTGTGGGGCGCGATCGATCGAAGCTTTTTTTGGTATCATCGGCTCCTGGCTCCTGCGGAATGCTCGGCGAAGCTCTCGCGTTGGAATCGCCGTGAAACGCTGGGGCGGTTTATCGATGTCGTATGTTTCGCCAATGCGAGTAGATTGGCTCCATTAACGAACAATTTTGCACGTTTGCTCGAGCTTAAATGGCCATACGAGAGGGAGAGAAACAGCCGCGGTTTCTCGTTACGGATATAATGTACCGCGGGCGAGCACTTGTCGGAGGACCGGCTCGAAGAAGATTCAAACGGTACGACGACAGGATAACAGAAGAAGGACACTGGTGGCTGGAAGATCCGGTAGCGCAGGACGCTTGCGCTCAATCGCCATCTTTGTTCTGCTCCTTTTGGCCTCGTCATCGTCCCTCTGAATTTACATCTCCTAGTTGCTTTTACCTAAGAATTTCCGCGCGTCCTTCTTCAAGGACTTTTTGTATATGTTCTCTTAAGGAGGTTGAACGTTAGCCAGAATTCAAGATTCACAAAAATATTTAGATATGTTATTGTCCAGACCAACGGTCGACAACAGGCGGACCACGGAGGGTAGAAAACTGGACCGCCAAAAAATCTTTTAAAACTTTGAGGGGTTACCCCCACTGGCGATTTTGAAAAAATCAATTTTTTTTATTGCATTTTTTTGAAGTATAAGTATCCGGGCCCATACTTCTGTTATGATCAAAATGTTATGATCGATATACGACCAATTTTTTTACGAATGTTTTTTCTTCACATTATCCCCATTTTTTGACAAATCAATATTTTGAAAAACTCCTACGTACTGGACTAGCTTTTTATATCTACTTTCAAAATAGTTTTCGTTTTTTGTTCTAGCTTGAAAATTATGACCTGTGCGAATACGCCCGTAGAGGACCATGAAAAAAGGAGTTTTCTTTCATTGACTAATGGGCCGCCATTTTGTTTAAAAATATATTTTTTAAATTTCGTTTACTTTAAGACTCCTATTAACATGTATAAAAACCGAATTAAAAAAAATTGTTTTGTTTTTCTTGAATAAATTGTCAAAAATGACCCTTGATTTTGCCCTCAGAAAGGTCTTAAAGCCCCCCTTACAGTTGTACGAGGCGCATTAAAAAAATCCGAGGCGCTGCGGCAAAATCGATAATTGAACCTTTAAAAAAAGAATTCGCTACAGGACCAATTGCATATTGTTTTTATGAGCCCAAAGTATTTTTTTAGCAAAAAAAAAGATTTTTCCAAAATCTTAGACTGGTGTTATCCCTTAACTCATTCTATGTGGGATTGTAAAAGCGTCAAGTTAAATTCAAACCGAGCTAATGTTGAAAAATAACAGTTCGGAAGTAGACTCTATTTCCATAAGATTACAGCTGTCATATTTGGAGTTGTCAATATAACTCGATTTTAGTGAGATAATAAAAAGCAATTTATGACGTGAAAAATCTATCCTACTTGATTCTAAATCTAGCAGTTTTTTGCACATTACGAGAAAAAGCGTGACCTTGAATGTGGTTACTATGCTGTAACGCGCAAATAATTTTGGGGTAAACATGTTTCGGAAAAGTATGCAAATTGCAAGAAACTGGCTCTTATCCTGGCAACTGTGTTTGGCTCGACATATATATATGAAGCATGTTTCGCAAAGATGAATTTTTTGAAAAAAAAAAAACATCGTTTGAGGTTAACGGACGCCCATCTTGAAGACACTCTTCGCGTACGTGTGATCTAATTTTAATGTGAAATGTTTCCGTAATCAAGATGACAATCTGATTGTCAAAAATCGTTGCTTTTCATTTAGCTCGATGTATAATGCATAAAATATAATTTTTTCAAAATCAAAATGATGTAAAATAACCCTAAATCTTTGACGTAAGTTGCATTTCAATGCCTTGTCAAAGAAACCCCACACTTGAGGTTATTTTGACATTTAAAAAAATATATATAAAATTGTAGGAGGCTTGTGGGGCTTGACTGTCTTATACATTTGATCGCCAAAGGACACATTGTTCTATTGGAGCAAAAAAAGTTGGAGAATTTAGGATGTTAAAAAAAAAGTTACGTATAAAAAACTTCCAAAACCGGTTCAAAGTTTTACGGTACGAATCGTGGCTGGCGAATGAATAGCATTACTGCCAACCTTAATGTCCGCAAAGTTGCCGTAGTTCGCTAACACTTAAGGGGAGATATACACCTAGATGGTCGAGATCGAGGATTTAGAAGCTATGAACATTCCGTCGACCGTGGAAGACCTACACTATTGGCCTGGTATCAATGATTCCATGTAAGTTGAGAAATTTCATGATTTATTCATTCCCAAATTTTCAAACGCGTTTTTCTCAAAACCATGTTTTTCAAATCGGTACCCAAAATTTCTCGAAAACCAATGAACCGATTGCCTTGAGGTTTTTTGTGGTTATTCTATACACCATTATCTAGTACTTGTCATAGGATTTTTTTTCCGTTACTTAGTTTTTGTTTTATAGGCCAAATAATAACTAATTTTTGGCCCAAAAATGACTATTTATGTTCAAACGTCCGCCATTTTGTCATAAATCGATATTTTCAAAATCGGCTATGACAAGTACTAGATTATAGTATCTAATTTAATAATCTTTTTGGTTTTTTTTTTCAGATGATTTTTGAAGAAACACCAGTGGGTATCGTATAAGCAAATTTTTTTACGACGCTCCAAGGATCATACTATATCCTTGTATATTTTTGATATTTTTAACTAAAGAAAATTAAACATAATTTTGAATGTATATACTTTTAAATAATTAAAACCGCAATCCGAAATTTCAAATAGTTTTTCTTGAAAAAATTCACAAAAATGACCTTTTTCGCCTTCTAGGTGTATATCTCCCCTTAATATTAATTAAAGGTGACAATAAATATTCTCGTGACATAAATATAACTAGCAGTTTTTTTAAAAATAATCATCGATAACGTTATACTTTTTCAAGTTGGAAGTAACACAAAAGTTTTTCTTATTCACGTAATAAAAATATAAAAATGCATAATTGTGCCCTTTATATATTAGGTGTAGTAAAAAGAAATCCATTACTTTTGCATGAAATTGAAGGCAAAAATAATGGGTTTTTTTTATTACACCTAATATATTAGTATATATGTTATAGAAAATTATCTACAGAATAAATCTATACCTTGTATGCATTTCATTGAGGTTCATTGAAAAGAAAAATTCATAAACCGTCATTTGACTCAACTGGACCGCTCCAACCTCCTCAAACATTAGTCCTTTCCTTGGCTACGCTGTGGATTTGGAAAAATGTTTTTTGGGTTTCTGGGTCGATATGGCGTCGATACGTCGACAAGTTACCGTTTGCGGGGCGGGCGCGTCACCGATCCCTGTAGAGCTCGTTTTCCACGTCCTCGCACGATTCCCCAACGAGAGCGAACGGGTGGCGAGAATATTGCGCGAATCCACCGGGAGATGGCCCCTGCCATCCCCTTCGCGAATTGCCGTCCGCGTTGCACGGCTTCCGCTACCCTACGGCTCTTCCAAGTCGAGTTTCGTTGGCCGGGGCCACTACTTGGATGGGTGACCGTTGGCCGCGCACTTGCTAGTCACCAAACGAGCTTTCACCGGGTTTCTAATGACAACCTATCGGCACACGTTTTTCACAGTTTCCCCGTGCCCTCCTGCAGACACATTCAGTGCAGAGGTTCCCAAGCAACCGGAAGTAGTGCATCGAAGAGTTTAGGACCAAAAAGCACACAAAGGACGACTGAAATGAAGAAATATAAATCTACGAACCCAAACACACCCAAGGGAAATTCCAAGCACGAAGTTTCTTCAGATAAGGGGCCGTACGCAAATTACGTAACACAATGGAGGGTTCGGCCAGGCGTTACGGTCTACGTACGTGGGGGGGTCAAGGTTTGCGTTACGTCACGATTTTAAGGAGCTATACCAGCGTGACACTTTAAAAAATCGATTTTTTTTGCCTTTTTCTACAGTTTATACTTTCAAGAATATCATTATCATTTATATCATTTTATCTTGCAAAAATCGATAGTTAAATCTTTAAACGCGTTTTTCTCGAAATGAGATTTTTCAAATTTGCTGACATTATAATATAATGACATGAGTCGCTTGGATCTCAATATTTTTCTATAAAACAATTATGTAATATAGGTCAAATATAGCCAAATATATTGTTAATTTTCCGAAACATTGAATTGAGTACTTTTCTTCCAAAAAATTCCCCAAAATCACCCAAATTTTCAGCGTTCACACTGGTATAGCCCCTTAAGGGGTTACCCCCACTTGCGATTTTGAAAAAATCGATTTTTTTTATTGCATTTTTTTGAAGTATAAGTATCCGGGCCCATACTTCTGTATGGGCCCGGAATAGATGACTCTATGTAAGTTTACAAAAAAAAATATTTTCTTCGTGTAAACTGAAATTGAAACTTTAAACGCGTTTTTCTCAAAATGGCTTTTCTGAAGTCGGTGACCAAGATTACTCGAACACTAATGAACAGATCTTCTTGAAATTTTGCAGGCTTATTTAATACATAAAAATGTAGTCTTTGATCGTTCGATTTTTTTTTTCGTTAAAATCGAACCATTAACTTTGACTGTCCGCCATTTTGTGAAAAATGAATATTGTTTAAAATCCTTCGATTAAAGACTAGTTTATACTTATATTTGACTAAATCCATCCGCATTTTTTTTTTAAGATGATCCACTTCGCCGCAATATTGGTCACCGCAAACCGTGTATATAAAAACATTATTTCATTGATGGCCATTTGCCACTAAACAATGTAATATTTTTCAATAAAAAAATTACTGAAAGTTCTTCAAGATGTGTTCTTTAAGATGGTATATTGATCGATTAAAAAAGTTTTGTAGTTTTCTTTAAAAAAATTCATGAAAAAGGCCTTTTTTGCGCTACAAGTGGGGGTAACGGCTTAAAACTGCCAGAAATAGCAAAATTTCTGCATGTTCAAGTTTTTAATTTAAACCTCGCGTGCAATTTTACCGTGGACAGCTCACAGCTTGCTATACGCAATTTCAGTTGAGGGGGAAAGTCACTGTGCAAGAACTTGCACAGTAGCCTTCCCACATCCCCCAAGCAACATTTAAAGGAATTTTTTAAAAATAATTCTTGAAAGTACATGTATTGAAAAATATGTTGGCAACATTTTTATTCACAAGTCCGAAAATTGCCGGAGTTATAGTCACTTTAGTGAGAACAGGCAGCGCGACCGGTTACTGCCCTCAGTCCCTACAGGTATAGCATCATTTATAATAGATAAAGTACAGGCTCTTATTATGTTGAGAACTATCATAAAGATGAAGAACCATCATATCGCCCGCGACTGGATACTTCAATGTAAGTATCAATATTCTAGGAAAAACATAACTTCATATCAAGAAACACGGAACGAAAACTTTGAACGCGTTTTTCTCGAAACTAGTTTTTTCGACCCTGTTCGAGCGAATACTTAAAAACTTATCAACCGATTTTGAATTTTTCTAAAAACATTTTTGCAATGGCAGTGACTTAGGTTGTATGTATCCGCGTTTTTAACAGTTGATAATTACTATTTTAAAGACTGCTTGAATACAGAAAAAGGGCCTTGAAAATAGAAAAAAATGTCCAAACTGTCGACATTTTGTAAAAAAAAACCAAACGATAGCTACGTTTGTATAGATATCGATGAATTGTTGACTTTTAATTTACAGATAACGTTTCATAGAGATATCGATAGGACAATGAAGAGAATTTGTTTTTTGTCGTCAAATCAAGGCATATATCTCGGATAATTTTCAAGATTTTGTCATAAAAATTGGTATAAAACTAGATGAATATATACTTTCTAAAATGAGTATAAACCCGATCCTTCATAATTAGTTATGTGTCTGAAAAAAATCGCAATTATTGACGACAAAGCACCCGTTACACTGCCAAAAAAAATATTTACTTTAAATAGGAACTATTTAAATCAAATAGGTTTTTTCCTTGGCTCACTGCCTACTACGAGCTTATTGGTTTCAAATATATTTTTTTATTTGTTTCAGCTATTCTTTTTAAATATTGAATATATTCAAATTAGATAAATAAAGATTCGATTCAACTAAATCTCTATTTGCTTCTAATGTACACTACATCTAAGTGTACTATATGCATAAAATATTTCATAAATCCAAAATAAAAAGAAATACTTAATTGAGGATTTTAGAAATATTTTGTATCGTAATTCGTCATTCTCTAGCCTTTTGAGATGATGTCTATCGAAGAAAATAATTCACCTATATGCGAATGGAACCTAGAACCTACCTACTCATAGCTACGCACGCTGCCCCTATGCTACCGAGTGCTTGTTCCATCTCAGTCGCAGTTATAGCTAAGAGACCAAATGAATTCCTATAAATATTTGCTGTATCACATAAACGATATCAACTAGTTAATATCATTGTGATAATTGGAGAGTTTTATCTAATAACATGCTATATATTTTTCTAACATAACCTATATATATATATATATAATTCCTCTCTCTCTCCACCCTCTCTGCCCCCAGACCTCTTGGATATGTGTGTTGCAATAAAGACAGATCATAGAAAAATGGTTGACCCTGCGAACATTCTATGTACTTTAAATTTAAAAAAATCAAATAGATCTAATTAGTGGATTCATCTAAATTGTTTTTCGAGCAGATGAAACCAAATCACAGATTTATTAGAAACAAATAAAATATTTAGTTATTGGACGATATTGAATATATTTTTATTTGAATAAATAAATATATTTAAAGTAAATAATTTCAATAATGGAATGCAATAGGAAAAATTTCATTCCACGAAAAATCTAGTTAATTCAAATAAACAAAAATTAAATAGACGCGATTAGTTCATATCAATAGAATTTTTCTGCCAATGTACGTAACGGAATAGGGGGGGGCGTCCCGTTACGTGGGGCATGGGGGGTAAAAAATTGGATAATTTTACGTTACGTAATTTGTGTACGCCCCCTAATGTCCATTCGTTGTTGACATCAAACTGACATTTAGGGTGCCATCAGCACGGGCCGATGCCACGAAACGCGTCTACAGCAAGACATCCTTATTTGTATACGGACATTGTGACGCTCATTGTAAAGGTGCGCTCATCCCTCGCCCTTTAAACTCGCGTCAGCCTCTGGGCGTTTAAGCCCTCAAACCGCATATAGTCTAATTGAGGTTCATCTCTCCCTCGTTACCGCGGAAGAGTTACCGGAAACAATGGCCTCAACAATGCCTCTTCGTAGTCCGAAATTCATGAGAGAGAGAGAGAGAGAGAGAGAGAGAGAGAGAGAGAGAGAGAGAGAGAGAGGGAGAGAGAGAGAGAGAGAGAGAGAGAGGGCAAAACTCACCACGAGCTGTTCCTAAACAAAAGGGTGACCCTTTGCATTGTTTTCGTGGCGTATCGCACCGCACAGCACGTTGTGTGATCCTTCTCGAGAGATCAACATATACGTATGGATGCATGGATGCGGATACTCCATATTCTCAGTTACCCTACTAACAAGTACCAAAGCGTGTGGGTGTTTCAAATTATCGAGATAACTATGCGAGGGCCCGAGGGAAAACCTGAGGTAACCTCTCGACGCGTCTTTATTTGTCGACGAGACGCTTGTTGGCGCCCTCGGGATGCTCGTGACGCCGTCCCTCTGCATACCCCATCCCCATCCCCATCCACCCAACCCGCGCTTTGTTCCTTTAACTCGCGTAATAAATTTTATGCAAAGCCCTTCCGGGCTTCATCGTGGACAATGGTGCGTATAAGTTTTGTTTCTCCTATTGTGATACCCGCTTTCACGAGTACGCGTGCGAAAGCAAGAAAATAATCATTCACGAGGTGACTTCCTTCGGTAAGTTTGGGGACGTCGGTTAGGGATTGTGAGGGAAGTCTTGCTCTGACTTGCGGTGGAAAAGGCGACAGATTTTGGCGCCATTTTACTTCATCGAGTCTTCAACATTGACCAGTGTCCTTGGAAAGGATCCATAATCTTTGAGGCGGAATGTGCATTTCGGGGGAAAAAAATTAAAGGGCCAGTCCACCTTGAAAATTTCAAAAAATCGAAAGCAAGCAAGACTTGAAGAAATCGACGATGATGAGCAATCAGAAGGGATTTTGTACCATGCAGGAATTGCCGATTGAGTTTAGGTATCGTATCTCTAAAAATGATAAACCGATTCTTTTGAAACTTGAACCACATATTGCAAACATGATTCGCAACAAGATGACCCTCGATGGTGTGAAAATTTTGATTTTACCCTCTTTTTTGCGAAAAACTGCGAAAAAACGCGTTTTTAAAAACTTTTTTCGTTTTTCATCTGCCATTTTTTTATTTTTTGATAAAACTTTATATCCGAGGGTCATTTTGTAGCTGGTGTCATACTGAATCTAATGGACTTTGATTTTTTTATTTCAGACAAGCCGTTGCCGAGTTGTGATGGAGCTACCTAGCCCACCTATTATTGAGGCGTTACGTTAAACTATAGTTTTTTCACTTAAAAATGAACAAAAATAAATCAATTTTTATTTAATGTATTTCAAGACATTATTTATCAAGCCCAACAACTTTTATATTCATATCTTTTATAAAATCCTCCAAAAAAAATCACGAAAATAGCCTTTTTTCGTGGCTCCAAAGTGGGCTGGCCCCTTAAGCAATTTTGAGGGATTTTTTAAACTAACAAATAATTATTTTACATTTATCACACCGCAGGTATACCTTCATAATATATTTGAGTATACAAAACATTTTTTTTAATTCAGTCGTCGTCGAAATGGCGGAGATGTGGCAGAGTGTTATAGAAAAGCTGCCGCGGGAGTTGCGAATCGGCGTGCAGTCTAACTTTCCGTAAACTATGATTTGCAAAGACATTTTTTATTTTTTTCGGTTGGAACATGTATAGTTTCTATTAGACGGTAATTTAAATGAAGTAAATGCAAATTTAAGAATACTGCACGTGTAATTTTTTTTTAATTTCACGCATAATTTCTGTAAAATTTGCATTTTAAAAAATCGTTTTTTTTTTCTAATTTTTCGAAAACAATTCTCGTCAAGTAGAAGGTAACAATATTATGGATATTTCTACCAAGTTTCAACTCAATCGACTCAATAGTTTTCGCGTAATCCTGGACGGCAATTTCGAAAGTGCAGTTTTGAGAAAAAGGCGTTTAAAGTTGATATAGAGTTTGAATTAAATTGCACTAGGTAACGTAAAATGGGGTGACTTTGAACAGGTTTTGAATGTTTTTTGGAGATAACTTTTTTTAACATCCTAAATTCCAAGTTTGTTTGCTCCAATACAACAATGTGTCCTTTGGCTATCAAATGTATAAAAAAGTCAAGCCCCATCACCCCCCACAATTTTATATATATATATTTTTTTAAGTGTGAAAGTGACCTTGAGTGCGGGGTTTCCTTGACAAGGCATTGTGGAATGCAACTTATGTCAAAGATTAAACTATGACATCATTTTTGTTTAAACAAATAATATTTTATGCATTATACATGGAATTCAGGCCTTAGGCCACAGTAACGGGTATAAAATCATGTGCGAATTTAACAATTTTTTTCGTATGAAAAAGTCTTTCACTCATAAAATTAATTACACATCCATTAAGTATGAATATCAAGCTGTTAGAAAAAATACATATTTTTTTCGATGTACAACATGGCCGACTACTAATATTTTCTTTTGTTACCTTTTTTATAGTCGCTCCGTGGCGTGACATTTAGCATCCACAATTTTTGACCTAGAACAAAAAACAAAAATTCTCGTCAATCTACATTAGAATACCTAGAAAAGTACGTACGAAATTAAAAAAAAATTGTTTTATTCAAAAGTTGTAGGTATTTGAACTTGAAATGAAGTTTCAGTGAAAAATTTCGTTATAACTGCTCATAAACTGCTCATAAAATGAAAAGTTTTCAATCAGTCAGAAATTCCATACGTCCTACTCTGCGAAATGCAATCAGGAACATAACTTTTAAATTTGAAGTAAATCGAGTGAAAATTGATGAAGTTATTTGTCACACCAATTAGAAAAAAGCTGTTTCGAGAAGTTTCGAGTAGTCGGCCATTTTGTACATAGAAAAAAATGTACATATATATTCTAACAGCTCGATATTCATACTAAATAGATGTGTAATTAATTTTATGAGTGAATCACTTTTTCATGCGAAAAAAAATTGTTAAATTCGCACATGATTTTATACCCGTTACTGTGGCCTAACCTCTTAAATAATCTGTTACAAAGTAATTCAATTATCAATTACAGTAGTCATTGTAATTGTTGGTTGTTAATTTAATTTCTTTGTGCCCATCTTTGCCGGCTCCTCTGCGCGCTCGCGTTCCGAATCCTAGCGGCGAGGCACAGCCTTGACGAGCTGCAACGTTTGAACTTTTTCGAATTTCGCTTTGAAACATTGGCCCCTTTGTATCCCGTCTTACGGTGGTTTGCGAATTAGCAAGCTCGTAGAAATTTGGAACGGGCTGTCAGGGGAAATTCAGTTGGGGAATTTTGGAACGTCCGTCCAAATCTCAACGGTACCAGCAAGTTCCAACTTTGGAGTTGTATCAGTAGATTTGAAAAAAAAAGGACTAAAGGAATAAAACTCGTGTACTTATCGAGTGGTTCGAATCAGTGGCTCGTCGAAGTCAACGACCGCAGAGCCTGATATTCTCAATTTGCTCGAGGGCCCGCCCTCACCCTTGTACGTACCCGTTCGCATCTGTGGCTCGTTCGACATTTTTTAATTAATTACTGAGTAATTACGACATAAAAAAGTAGTAATTATCGTCGATCTTGCTCGCAGCGTGGTTAGCCTCGCACGATGTCATGTACGCAGGCGTCTCTCCTACTCGAGGTGTGCTTTCCATCCCTTTACCAACCCCCGACGAGCAATCTCGCTCTTCCTCTTTGACTTTTATTCTCGCTCGCGTGACACTCCGAATACGAATTCAGCTTGCCCACATTCACTTTGTTTTTTACTTTTTTTCACAACTGACACAGATATTCTCCACAATTATACGTGTATCATCTTTTTCGCGCATCCTGTATTGCGATAGCGGATTTCTCTTGAAGTTTCGCGCACTCCTTATCGTCATTTTTTCTCCGCAACGATTTTTGTCCTTGTTTTTTTGCGATCTCGTCCGTTTTACGTTTCCCAAGTCGAGAGAGATGCCCTCCAGAGTGTCGCCGCCTGGGCCTGAGGCAGTGCTTGACCGCGTTTGCACGGGGGCACGGGGTAACTGTGGAAAACTTTTGCCGATACCATCAGCTGCAATGACCACAGCTTGAGCTGCTCTATCGGAAACTCTGTAGAACTGCGGTCCGCTCAGTTCGTCGTCAGATTCGTCATCAAATCAAGGCATATATCTTGATTAAGGAGTTACCCCCACTTGCGATTTTGAAAAAATCGATTTTTTTATTGCATTTTTTTGAAGTATAAGTATCCGGGCCCATACTTCTGTATGGGCCCGGAATAGATGACTCTATGTAAGTTTACAAAAAAAAATATTTTCTTCGTATAAACTGAAATTGAAACTTTAAACGCGTTTTTCTCAAAATGGCATTTCTGAAGTCGGTGACCAAGATTACTCGAACACTAATGAACCGATCTTCTTGAAAAATTGCAGGCTCATTTAATACCTAAAAATGTAGTCTTTAATCGTTCGATTTTTTTTTTCGAAAAAATGGCCGTTTTATAGCCAAAAACGGCCGTTTTTTTTCGTTAAAATCGAACCATTAACTTTGACTGTCCGCCATTTTGTGAAAAATGAATATTTTTTAAAATCCTTCGATTAAAGACTAGTTTATACTTATATTTGACTAAATCCATCCGCATTTTTTTTCAGATGATCCACTTCGCCGCAATGTTGGTCACCGCAAACCGTGTATATAAAAACATTATTTCATTGACGGCCATTTGCCACTAAACAATGTAATATTTTTCAATAAAAAAATTACTGAAAGTTCTTCAAGATGTGTTCTTTAAGATGGTATATTGATCGATTAAAAAAGTTTTGTAGTTTTCTTTAAAAAAATTCATGAAAAAGGCGTTTTTTGCACTACAAGTGGGGGTAACGCCTTAATTTTAAAGATTTTTTTCATAAAAATTAGTATACAACTAGATGACTATATACTTCATAAAATGAGTATAAACCCGATCCTTTCAAAATTAGTTACGTCTATAAAAAAGAAATCGCAACTATTGACGACAAAGCACCAGTTACGTAACAGAATAGGGGGGGGGGGTCCGACCAGGCGTTACGGTCCCGGTACGTGAGGCAGGGGGGGGTCAAAAATTGGGGAATTCTACGTTACGTAATTTGTGTATGGCCCCTTATCGAGATCTTCGTGAAATAAAACAAGAAATTTCAGCTGATTCGCGTGAAACGATAAAGCGCCCTACGGTACGTGACAACGCTGCTGTCAAGTCGGCCATTTTGAATAGGCGCCGAAATTTGAAACGCACCAACTATTGCTTCCTTGTTATAAATTTCTTACCGCGGTTTCATAAAGAGTATTAAAATATTTTGAATAATTCTTTACAGAAGCTGCAGTGCATGTGTTTCGACATAACCTTCAAATCAATTACGCATCGTCCCTCGACTGCGCATTCATTTTCCGACTCAACAACTTTTTTCCGCGGCTTTCCAGGTTGTACTTGCTCCAACCGTCGATTGTACTGTTTTTCGATTTGCGTGTTTCCCCTCCATCTTTTCATTTTCGCCGAACAAAAAAACGGAATTCGCGAAGGATGTTTGACAGCTGCGCGCTCACGATGTGGCGTTCGCATCTGAACTCAGTGATACCAGTTACTGAAAACTAAATTGCGCGTGCGCAACATTTCAACTTGGCTAATAACTTATTCGCGATGTAAATAAACAAACAAGATTAATAACATTTCTAAACAGTCAATTATATGCAATCCACATGCTTATTAGCTGAAATTTATTCATTTTACGTAACCGAAAATTTGATTATTCGGAGTTGGCAGTCGTTACAGGCGCCCGTGTTTAAGGGGTTACCCCCACTTGCGATTTTGAAAAAATCGATTTTTTTTATTGCATTTTTTTGAAGTGCAATTTGAAATGCAGTTTTTTTTATGTCCGGAATAGATGACTCTACGTAAGTTTACAAAAAAAAATATTTTCTTCGTGTAAACTGAAATTGAAACTTTAAACGCGTTTTTCTCAAAATGGCATTTCTGAAGTCGCCGACCAAGATTACTCGAACACTAATGAACCGATCTTCTTGAAATTTTGCAGGCTTATTTAATACATAAAAATGTAGTCTTTAATCGTTCGATTTTTTTTTTCGAAAAAAAATGGCCGTTTTATAGCCAAAAAACGGCCGTTTTTTTTCGTTAAAATCGAATCATTAACTTTGACTGTCCGCCATTTTGTGAAAAATGAATATTTTTTTAAATCCTTCGATTAAAGACTAGTTTATACTTATATTTGACTAAATCCATCCGCATTTTTTTTTCAGATGATCCACTTCGCCGCAATGTTGGTCACCGCAAACCGTGTATATAAAAACATTATTTCATTGACGGCCATTTGCCACTAAACAATGTAATATTTTTCAATAAAAAAATTACTGAAAGTTCTTCAAGATGTGTTCTTTAAGATGGTATATTGATCGACTAAAAAAGTTTTGTAGTTTTCTTTAAAAAAATTCATGAAAAAGGCCTTTTTTGCGCTACAAGTGGGGGTAACGCCTTAAGCATATGTATTCCTCTCTTACCGCCTGCCCCGCAAAGACCCTGAGCATCCTCAAGGATTACAATGGGATTCGTACATTGAATTCAGTTAAAACAGGGATCCAATGCGATGGCCCATTTGGTCCGTACGACAATTTCTGCACAGGAGTCGGAAGCCAGCGCGCTGCGTTTACCCATCCAAATACTGGTGAACGCTGCTCAACCCGAAAGATCCCCGGGACCGTGCATCGTCCGCGCGTCCACCGTTGTCCGTTTTGAGCACACGTTTAGTGGAGCGCCGAGAATTCCAGATAGACGTCGATCGAATAAGTGTCTTTAGGAGAACGGATTCAGCAGATTTAAAAATGACGACGTGCTTGAAAGTTTGGCCGAGCTTGAGCGATGTCAGCCGAAGTGTATGATAAACGGGACGGGTGCACGGTGCGTCGGAGGCACGTGGGGAAATATGGGGCGAAACATAATCGTCCCAGGGTTAGGTAGCGCGACATGCCTCCGAAGTATTAGCCATCAACCCTTCTCGAGTCCGTATATCTGTACTGACAAAGTGCGCGATATTCTCCCATGATCGCACGGGGTTGAATTGACGATCTACCCCCCCCCCCCCTCTCTCTCTCTTTCTCTCCCCTCCTCGCCGTCTCATCCCCTCTCTCATCATCTCTTATTGCGAGTCAAGTGCGCTCATCGTTTCCACATCATCCCACGGTTTCCATCCGCCCTCCTGGCGTTGTGGGGGAGATCGCAGTGGGGCCCGCGATATCGCGAGCGCTAACTTTTCAATCTCGGTCGAATGATCCACCAGGAACCGTGGGGGTGTATTATGCGCGACGGAAGGGCCGGGGGGTAAAGAGCTTCACGGTTGCCCCAGCAACGGACCATCCTCCCATTGGCTGATGTGTCTTCTCCGCTTGGCACGGTGTACCCGTTCTCCCTCAATTTTGCCTCACTCTTGCCTGGAAGCATCGCC